>OX352290.1:33271529-33871529 GCA_947086415.1 Pammene aurita | reverse complement strand
CCCTAGAAAACTTAGTGTAGTCATTATATGGACACCTATTTATCTTGATATAAAATCTGTTTGGTGGTAAACACTTCAGGATTTGAACACAGTTTCAGGCTTTAATGTTATTGTGATGTAAGTAGTAAACATCTTACAATAATTACAAATATAAACAGCAGGCAGAGGCAGTTAAAACATTGCGATTAATGTTGCTTAAATAATTGAATATAATTTAGCAAACATAACCCTTTATAACTATATATTTACTCCTAATGCCAGCCCATATCAGCCATATTTGGCCATCGGTTTAGAGGGAAAAATACACAAAGGCATCCAATTTAGCAAAGTATCGTGCTTTCGAGGAAGCTACCTATTCAGAGCGACAATATTTAGATAAGGTGCCCTATTTGCTTTCTATTTTCTCGAATAATACTTTCAAAAGATCCGCAGCCAGATACGTGATTTCTGTTAGTGTATTTTTATCATACAAATATTATTATTTGTTGAGTGCTTCCTTAGCTGAGGCTGCCCTTTAAAACTTATTTCAAAGTGGATGTATTTTACGGCAATTTAAGTTAATAATATCTATTCATATGTATATACCTGCTGTTAAATGACCCTTTTCTTTTCTAGAGTACAAGTAATATTGAATTTTATTTTATTTAGAACTATATTTTTGAATATCCTGTGTTTACGTTACATTACGTTTAGGTTCTAAATGAAACGAAAGTTGAAACCAAATTAATAAACTTAGTTTTACTTTATCGAAAGAGATACAGGAATATTACGATGGGCAACATTCCGTCCGAATAGTGAATCCAGAGAAACGCCTTTAAAAAGGACACATTTACGCAGTACTTCCAATAACCCTACCACTGGGACAATGGACCATTGCAGTCGGTTTAGCTATGTACTATGGTATAAAAGACAATCGAATAGCGGTATAGGTCCGGAATATGATATGTTATGTTATAAACACCAATAACAGGTGAAAAAACTTGTACAGTTTTTTTTAGGAAACTATACTTACTTGACGTGCAAAAGTACCCTAGGCAGGAAAGTTAATCCGTAATTGCCATATTTCTCGTAAGTAATCATCTGATATAGGTACAGTTGGTAAATACAGTTGGCAACCTCATTTACATTTAAAAATATGTTATTCACATTAAGCACAACACTCTGAATCATGTGACCGGAAACGGAAAATAATGACCATAGAAACTTTTTGGGGTAAGTTGATAATATAAACACGGCATATGTAAAATGAGTAGAGGACTGAGGATTAGGATCCGCTCGTGCTTAATATCTAGAACCACATCTCGCCAACATTTCGCCAATGTACGCACTAACTGTACATCACGACACACGGACGCTCGGCATACTAGTTGTTAATTTTGCACGAAACGCCTCTGCTCTGGTGGTTTATTCCTATAGATATTCTCGAAGGTATGTCAGTCGCACCTTATTTATAGCAGTATAAGACTGAAATTACCTTGACAAAGTGGCAAGGCCTCTGGGGAGTGATTTAAAGTCAACGAATTTCCCGTGACTGGGCAGCGTTTGGTGAGACAGGATGGAAGTCTTCGGTTAAATACTGGGCGGCAAACTATGCGCTGTAAAATATAGATTTTATTACATACAATAAGTCCGGTGCCTGGTGAAGTATCTTTAAATAGGGTGTCAAGGCTCTTGAGCATGCAATGGATATTTAGGTCCCGTATATGTTTTTGCAATCAATAGAATTATTTTAGAAAAGTTCACGTCTGTCGTTATTGGGGTTTGTATCAACTGCCTGCTTAGTACGCTGTGATCACAATATATTAGATTGATAACATCAACAAAATAACCATAAATAACCATAAGATATGGAATATCTAGAATTTTCATAATCATGCAGGTTCTTCGTATCATATGCAAAAACGGAGCAAGTTAATTAGTTCACGTCAAGGATCCGGAAATGACAATTATAAACGAACAAGAGGTCCTTACCGAGATCTAAAAAGCATCCGCCATACCTGACCTAGTAACCCTTTAGTACTCCTCATCCTGACCCTTCAACCCTTTGATTTAGTACTCGCATTTTGAAGCAAAAAAATATGTTACTGTTTTTTGCTTTAAAATTATTAAATTTTAATTTATTTGCAATGGATTAATAGTTTTTAGATTAAAAAGTTTATTTGAACCCTAATCTTTCACAGATTAGGATGTCCTTTATTTACGACCACAAAGTCACTATTTGACTAGCCAATGAGGATAAAAACCCACACATTATAAATGGTGCTTTTTAACCATTTCTGACGTTAACGTTTAGGTCTAGACACTCTGTACTATGTATGGTACATAACCATAACCAACGAGATGTTTGTTTCATTGCGATTGCGACGCCATCTGTATATATTTTTGCGCGTCTACTCTTATTGTAATATGTCTTTCAAACAAGCTTGAAGGTAATTCTTGCGCTGTGTATAAATAACATGATGCGATATCGCGACATTAGCGATACGACGCGACGCTACGCAAGTTTGTAAATACTATAAAACAGGCGTAGCGCTACGAAAGCAGCCGTAGCGCAGCAAGCAGCCAAACACATGGGCCGCGATTCGAAAAATAATCATACACACTGGACAGACACAGCTCCAACCCAACTCAACTCAACGCTATAACGACATTGACATTTGCTATTCGAACAGATATTCATTCAACATTGGTATCACATTGGTCTCACATTGGTCTCACATTGGTCGCACATTGGTACAACATTGCTACAATGTGCGACCAATGTGTGACCAATGTGAGACCAATGTGATACCAATGTTGAATGAATATCTGTTCGAATAGCAAATGTCAATGTCGTTATAGCGTTGAGTTGAGTTGGGTTGAGTTGGGTTGGAGCTGTGTCTTTCCAGTGTGTGTGTTTATTTTTCGAATCGCGGCCCTGTACGTATATCTATACTCAGTGAGCAAAATATACAACAAATAAATTTTCGTTGTACAGTCGCCATCAAATTTATCAGAGCGGCCAAGGAACTCTCTGGGCATTCTCAAGGTAAATATCTGAACATGCACTTAATCGCCTTGACAACAGGCGCGTTCACATACTTGTTACGACTTTGACCAGAGCGCGCAAATGTTTTCTTGGCTTAGTCATGTAAAGCTCATTTTTATCAACTCGCCTGCTTAGCTACCTACCTGTTTCTGCTGCTGACTGTACTTACACAAGTTTATTCCGTACCCAAAGGGTAAAACGGGACCCTATTACTAAGACTCCGCTTTTCGTCAATCCGTCCGTCCGTGCGTCCGTCTATCACCAGGCTGTATCTCATGAACCGTGATAGTTAGACAGTTGAAATTTTCACAGATGACGTATTTCTGTTGCCGCTATAACAACAAATATACAACAATATAACAACAAAAATAAATATTTAAGGGGGCTCCCATACAATAAACATGTTTTTTTTGCCGTTTTTATAGACAATGGTACGGAACCCTTCGTACCCGGGTCCGACTCGCAATTGGCCGGTTTTTTGTTCTATGCCAGCGTATAAGTAATGTTTATTAATTATACAATGATGTTTGATTTCGGTAGCATTAACCCCCTAAATGCAACACGGTACACGGTTTAACGCCAGTTATATTAACATCGGTAATAAATTCACGCGTGAATTAACGTACCGGTAATTTGATTTATTGACCGCCGGTAAATTTATTACGTTCGGTATCAATGCTATCTCACTATACATCTCAATTAGCGGATGATAATTAGTAGGTACTTTACGTTATTTGTATGGTAAATGAAACCTGTTTTGCCTGGTGGCCTTTTATACATATTTTTTCCTATTTTTTATTTGGTGACAAAGTTCTGCAATATACAATTTGGAAATTTAAATAAGAGTATGTCCCAGGAATAAAAATCCTAGAGTTCTGGTTTTGATGCAATATAATGAGAAATTATATAAATAATTCGATTTTATCATTGCCAAAAGGTTCTGTTGGGGGAAAGTAGTCCAAAACGGCATTAAATGTAATTCATACTGTTTTTGTTTCCGCAATACACAATATGGTTCATGCAAATGTTAAAATATAGGCCCTATCCTCTATAAATAAAACAATCTCGGCAGTTTTTATCTACTCTGTTATTTCTTTTTTCCAACTGAAAATTTTTGCTCGTGTGTCACTCTTACCTCCACCCATTAAAAGCTGCCATATACTCGGATCTAGCAATAAGAATAGTATAGCCTTCTAACTAGGCGGGTTTTGTTGCTCTCATTATTGTGTCATATCTGACGTGGGCAACTCTTAGTCTATAAGTAGGTATAAAGACGAACTGGTAAAATAATTATGAAATGATATTTTGTATAAAAGTTCTCAGAAACTTATTGGGACGATAATGTTACAATAACCTAATTTGCGATCTCGAATAAACTGAACGAGCAAATCGTTTTTTACTTAAGTATGTCATATTGTTATCCTCAGGACATTCCTCCATAGATTTATACAGGACAGTAAATTCTGAGGATCGGTTTTTTTTGGTATGGAATATACAATTGATACAACACTTTTATCGAGTTATAAGACAACGGTAGCACACTTATTACAAGGCTACATATTAGCATACGAAATTAACCCGTCACCGCCCAGCTGTCACAGAGTACCGAGTATGACCACTCGGCTGATTGGACGCGGGACGTGCCGCGCCGTTCGAGTGTATTAATTTTGATGCCATTACTGTGCCTGCATCAATATGTAAGATTAACACTTTCGCGTGAGGACTATCACATAAGTTAAGGCTTATATGGTGAAGTCAGTAGACGTTGTTCACCTGAAAGGGTTAAAATTACAAGTCAAAAAATACTTGTGTAGGTCTACGATAATTAAAGTAAGACATTAGATAAACTCATGTTCATATTTACCTAAATTGCAAGTAACTCTGAACGCATCTGGTATTTACAACTTATTGTCCAGTCATGCATCAAGTCGTCATAGCCAAAAACTATACTAAAAGACAATGCAAACGAATCACTTTTTATGGGAATTTCTATTCAAAGTGACTCGTTCTTACTGTCCCTCAGTATAAGTTATGGTTTCATGAGTAACTGGTTGCCGCTATTTGGTCAGTCCACCTTAAATATTTTTTTTAATAGTATTACGTTTTTAGTTTATTCAAATTCTGTTAGTTCAGTAATTTCAAGCAAATTATATATTATCTCGTCCTTTATTTTTATTTCCGAGACCTGAGAGTGGCAACATTAGCACAAAACAGCGGAGAGGGCGAATAAATCATACCAAGTGACGGCAACCACGCCCCGCATTACCAAGTGCCTTATCTATGCTTCGGATATTGTATTTGTTTTTACACGCTTTTACTCTTGCCTTCCAGTTCTCTGGTATTATTTTGTTAAAAATATTCCTGCTCTTACAAGATGAGTTTCTTTCAAGTAATTAAACTACTTTTTAAATTTATTATATTCGCTTATATTCAAACAATATTTTAATAATCTGCTTCTATTTCAAGTAGCATTTTAATTACTGTTTGAAATCTCTGCATTTCTGTCACGAGAATAAATAATAACAGGTATAATTTCTTAAACTGGTAACATTTATAGTTATTAAAATATAATAGGTTACGGTAAATTTCATTTAAAGGGTTTAGCAGGCTAAGGAAGGTCGTGTGGCCCCTGTGAGGAATAGTTGAATTGGTAAATGTCAATTGTTTGTCGCCTCATAACTAGTAATCACTCCAACTTTTAGCCCTCTATCTTGAACTGTCACAGAGATAATGTCAAAAATGTATTTTTTTAACATTTTTTTCAAACTCGTATATCTCCTAATCCATAGCAGCTAAAGCATTGAAACAAAATCACAGCTACGTAGTTTGAGTGGGAGTATACTCTATAATTTTATTAATATTTTATACGTGAAAAATAAACGAAATAAATGTCAATTTATTTTTTGACAGTTCTTTCCAACACGTTTTTTTGAAAGTACAATTATGAAAAAAAATCATATAAATTGCTTATAGTATTAGTTACTAACATACAAAAACTCAATTGATTATATTTGGTGCAACATACTGTAAAAAAAACTAACGTAAGTATTCAAGTATCAAGAGTAGGCTTCTGAACTGAAACTTCGTTTTTAAGTTTTTTGTTTGTTGCCTAGCAACAAAGGGTGTATTGTTTTTAATTTGACGTATGACTGTCAAAAAAGATCACTGAACTACTGCTGTGTTAGCATTTGTAACTAATTTTACTAACTACTAAATCAACGAAACGACGGATGTGCTATATGTTTATTATTTTATAAACAAAATTAATTGGTTTCATTATAGTACACGTATTAACATAACGAAATAAATAACTCATTAGAGCAGATATCACAATATAAGTCACTTAGATAATGACTATCGTAATATTCGTCGTCCCAGGTATAGGACAATGTTATCCTGCAGTCATCGCAATATCCTTTTAACATAATATTTTCGTCAGAGAGCGATATCTCAATATCTGGTAAAGACTGTAAAAACAGTTGCTTCGCTATTAACTGTGGCAAGTTGAGCCGAAATATTTTTGATTTTATGATTTCCATCTGAAAGAATGTATATACATGAAGTTTCTGTTTTATTTTATTTACATTTAAAGCTTACTTTCGCCATTATGGAAAAATCGGACTCCTCTTCTACATAACGTGTTGTATATTCCCTTAAACAATCCACTATTATGTTAAATGTGCTAGCGTATAAACTAAGCGTTTGTCGATTCCGAGTAACATAACATTAGACATTATGATTTATTAGGTATGAGCTATCTTTAAATTATACAATACTATTATACAATTTATACGCTAGCACATTTAACATAATAGTGAATTGTTTAAGGGAATATACAACACGTTATGTAGAAGAGGAGTCCGATTTTTCCATAATGGCGAAAGTAAGTTTTAAATGTAAATAAAAAAAAAAAAACGGAAACTTCATGTATATACATTCTTTCAGATGGAAATCATAAAATCAAAAATATTTGGGCTCAACTTGCCACGGTTAATAGCGAAGCAACTGTTTTTACAGTCTTTACCAGTATTGAGATATCGCTCTCTGACGAAAATGTTATGTTAAAAGGATATTGCGATGACTGCAGGATAACATTGTCCTATACCTGGGACGACGAATATTACGATAGTCATTATCTAAGTGACTTATATTGTGATATCTGCTCTAATGAGTTATTTAATTCGTTATGTTAATACGTGTACTATAATGAAACCAATTAATTTTGTTTACGTCACACCTGGCCATAACGTAAGTTTTGCCGCACGCTACGCGTACGGTAAAACTCGCATTATGGCCAGATGGAGACGTAAAATTGTGTACTCACCACGAGCAGTAAAAAAGAAAGCCCTCTATCGCATATTTACAACCCTCGCCTGCGGCTCGGGTCACAAATACCTGCGATTTCGGGCTTTCTTTCTTTTACAGTCCTTGGTAAGTAATGTACTATTATAAAATAATAAACACAGCAAAATAGCACATCCGTCGTTTCGTTGATTTAGTAGTTAGTAAAATTAGTTACAAATGCTAACACAGCAGTAGTTCAGTGACCTTTTTTGACAGTCATACGTCAAATTAAAAACAATACACCCTTTGTTGCTAGGCAACAAACATAAAACTTAAAAACGAACTTTCAGTTCAGAAGCCTACTCTTGATACTTGAATACTTTCGTTAGTTTTTTTTTTTTACAGTATGTTGCACCAAATATAATCAATTGATTTTTTGTATGCTAGTAGCTAATACTATAAGCAATTTACGTGATTTTTTTCATAATTGTACTTTCAAAAAAACGTGTTGGAAAGAGCTGTCAAAAAATAAATTGACATTTATTTCTTTTATTTTTCACGTATAAAATATTAATAAAATTATAGGGTATACTCCCACTCAAACTACGTAGCTGTGATTTTGTTTCAACGCTTTAGCTGCTATGGATTAGGAGATATACGAGTTTGAAAAAATTGTTAAAAAAATACATTTTTGACATTATCTCTGAGACAGTTCAAGATAGAGGGCTGAAAGTTGGAGTGATTACTAGTTATGAGGCGACAAACAATTGACATTTACTAATTCAACTTTTCCTCACAGGGGCCACACGTCCTTCCTTAGCCTGCTAAACCCTTTAATATAATAGGGTTCGGACTTCGGTGAGCTTATCTAAATTTTCACTTTTCTTTTAGTTACAATTTTGTAGGTAGTTTTTAAATAGTTATAGGTCATATCAGGTGAGACTAGGGCCAATCGCTGGTCAGTCCCATAATAATAATAAAAAAATTATATATATATATATATATATATAATAAAGATCACGGAAATAGTATCATGTTAATATTTCCGTTAAAAATAGGGTCAAGAATCACTTAAAGACATGTTGATAATATTATTAAATCAATAAAGATTTTTAATATCAACTGTTTCGAAAAGTGAATAAAAATAAAAACTTCAATTAATATATCGTCTTCATTGTTTCGCGCACAAAAGCATTCATTAATTAGGAATCTTACAATGGCGTGGCGTCTCCAGTGAAAGGGTTCCGCAGTCCGATACTAGCTGATAGTGGCCATTAATCATTCTGCAAGGTTTCGAGAAAATTCTAGATAATAAAGATTGATCTATACAAACTTAAAATTAAACAATATTACTTAATCTCTTTTAACGTATACATACAGATACATTTTTGTTGGATCAGATTGTATGCCTCCATGAAAGGTAACACAAAAACAGTTTTAAGGCTTTATTTTTGTATTTGAAGGACACACGGAAAAAACATGTCTATTCACTTCGACAACATTTTGAGTTATAGCGCTTTTAAAGTTTAGAACGATTCAATTAATCATATTATTTTCGTAACTATTAAGGTGGTTTTTATGAGTTAAAAAGTGGATTTACGTTACAGTTTAAAGCTGTAACAGAAATTAGTAATAGTTCATTGCAAGCTCACCATTTTGATATAAAAATCTTATTTTACCAAGAAAAGTGACTAGACATGTTTTTTCCGTGTACCCTTAATTTAATTTTTTTTTGTATTAGACATGATTGTTTTATGTCTCCTTTTATTCTAATAGTTTACAGGCAAACCTTCCATCTTTCTAAATCCTCCCATTACGGAAGATTATCGCCCTCACTTTAATTACCTGTTCGCTCAGCATAGAATAGACCCACTAGTCTATTAGGGTATGGACTGTGCCGAGACTAACTTTATTTCGGTCCGCTCGACCCTTCAAATCCCTGTTTAATGACCAGCCTTTAGAGCGCTACTCGCGTTGATGACTAACGTAAATAGGTACCCCATGGGCAGATTACTTGAATAATATAGAGTTGTGAGTAACTATACAAGGTATTTGTATTTTTAGTGTTTTTGTTCAGAGCTTATCAACTAAAATTTATTTTGTATTTTTTTTTTCTCGCGATAATACAGACTTTTATTTAAGTAGGTACTTTCTTGTTTAAGAAATCTCACATTGAAGGTGTAAACATTAACCCAATCCTCGCTAAAATGCGTGTTAAGCCTGTTGTATGGTTACCGTTTTATAATAGTTAAAGATAGCTCACGCTGTAGCGTTCCGCGTCCTACACGACACTTCCGACACTTCATTTGTATAGAGAAATCACGTGACCTTCGAGGATCACGTGACGCTTTCTATACAAAAATGAAGTGTCGGTGTGTACCATGTACAGTCGCCATCAGATATATCGGAGCGGCAAAGGTGGTCACAAATATCTGACCAAAGCCTCTATTGTCAAAGCGATAAAGTACATGTTCTGATATTTTTGAGTACCTTGGCCGCTTCAATATGTTTGATGGCGATCCCATAAAATATTATGAAAATCTAAATGCCTCTCAAAGTCGAATTCTAAGTATGAAGTAAACAATAAGTGAGCGCGTCATTATTTGAATTAAACATTTACCGCCTATGTGTAAGTCAGTAGCAGTAATGTGTCATTACCATTGTAATATTAGTACTTTTTCTAAGCTCCAACGTACAATTAAAACGTTAACATGAAGTTTATAAATGACTGTCAGTATCGAATGCAGTCACAAGAGCCGCGCCCGCCGCCGTATAATTTTCGCATACGTCTGTCCGAGGCAATATCTCTATATTTACATACGTGCCTTTGTTTGGCACGTAATTACTCCATCTATCCGCTGATATATCGCCGTGGATTTGTCAACGCCGTTTAGTTACATTGTATTTGCTTTAGGCCGAGTTGGGGTTGGAACGCGTTTTCAGTATATTTAATCAAAACTATAGTATTATTAGTAGCATTTACATGTCATAGGTAAAAACACCGGAGCAAGAACAAAGGTAGTAGTAATAGTAGGTTACTTTTCCAAGCAATTTTGACCTTTATTACTCTAAAATTTGATGTAATAATTAAGTGCCTTTATGAGCGATCCACTTGCCGAGTAATGTACAAGGGTCAACTGTTAGATCCGATACCCGTCACTGATGGAGTTAAACAGGGCTGCTTGCTGTCGCTATTGCTGTTCCTGTTGTATTGGACGACCTGATGCGCAGGGTTACCAGTCAAGAGGAAAGGGGGCTGCCTTGGATCAAAGGAAAAAGCCTTGAAGATATTGACTCCACTGATGACCTGTGCTTACTCGCCACGACACGAGACCAGCTGCAATCGAAGGCTGATGTCCTGGCCGATGCGGCAGCAAGAGAAGGATTGCGTATCTACTGTGCTAAAACGGAAGCTATGCGTCTAAATACCACGAATTCAGCGCTAATCCTAGTAAATGGGGAGGCAGTTGAGCAAGTGGCAAATTTTACATACCTGGGAAGCGTTGTTGACCCACAGGAAGGTGCAGAAGCGGATGTTGAAGCTCGCATCAATAAAGCCCGCGTCGCATATGCGCAGTTGAAACCCGTATGGACCTTCACAGTCATCAATCGCCGCACCAAGCTAAGGGTTTTCAGCTCTAATGTTAAGTCGTTACTCCTGTATGTCCTGTCCTGTGTGAAACATGGCCTGTCAAACAAGACAATTTAACCAATATACTCCAGGTGTTTGCAAACAAATGTTTGCGGCTAATCGTAGGAGTCTACTGGCCATTTCGAACACAATATTATGGGAGTTGACCGGCCAAAACCCTTAAGCCAAGGAGATACTCTTGCGGAAGTGGCACTGGGTAGGACATGTTTTACGAAAGCCAAATAACCAACTACCCAAGCAAGGGCTGACTTGGCAAGTCCCTGGAAAAGGGGTAAAGGTCGCCCTCGTACCACCTGGAGGCGCACAGTTGAAAAGGAGGTTACATCAACTGGCCTTGGTTGGACAGGGCTGGAGGAGGCCGCACAGGAGCGTGACCAGTGAAACTCCCTTCGAAAAGCCCTATGTCTCTCTAAAATTTCTTAAAGCCCTTAACAAGCAACGCCTACTGAGATAAATAACTATGTAAGAAATAAAACCACAAGCGTAAGCTCATGTCGGTTGATTAATGGGCCAAAGTAACTACCGAATAGAACTGCCTAAAAGCAAAAATAATGAAATAATTAAAACCGAATTGTGTGGGCAATGAAAGATTTTTTTACATAAGTTTATTTAACTTACAGTGATTGTCAGGTACATATTCTAGAAGTAGTAGAAACGCGAATTTTTCACACAAACATTATACTAGCCTCTGCCTGCGCTGCGAGACCTCTTTCGCATAAGTCAATAAATACTTTCAGCTTCATTTTCAATAATCGTTTGTTAGAACACCTTCAAACGTAACTTGTACCTTTATTTGAGACTATATGGGAGTCAATTAGTTAACATATATCTACAGTTTTAACCCTTCATAATTCTAAGCACGTCCAGCAGTCCAAGCCACTTTATTTCCAACTTAACCGACGTTTAACTCTGGTTTAGGTGCCGGGTATACGGCGGTGGTAGTAAATTACGTATTCTGATACACAACCTGAGTACCACATAAACGGGATGCAGCTTCAGAAATGTGGTGAGTGCAAAAGTTCTTGCACACTGAAATGGTTTTGCGGTCCCTAATTTACGGGAACAATTTTGAAACCTTTATTATAATAAAGAGCAAATCGTAGGAGGAGGAACAGTGTAAAATCTAAACAAAACATTTCCAAAAAATACTCCTATTAAAGGTAAAACCGAGAAAAATCTGTACTTGTCTTTAAGTTATAAAAATCGTTTACGTCACACCTGGCCATAATGTGAGTTTTACCGCTCGCTACGCTTACGGTAAAACTCGCATTATGGCCAGGTGGGGACGTAAAATTGTGTACTCACCACGGGCAGTAAAAAAGAAAGCCCTCTATCGCATATTTACAACCCTCGCCTGCGGCTCGGGTCCCAAATACCTGCGATTTCGGGCTTTCTTTTTTTTACAGCCCTAAGTAAGTAATGTACTATTAAATTAACATCGTAACTAAGCGACAACCATGAACATTTTTTTCTCACAGAAATTATGATTATAAAATTGAGGTATATATGTTTGTCAAATCACAGAAAATAATTATATCCACCACATCTACAAACAAAATAAAAATGACCCGATGGGATGACCTTGATTCCGTGGAGTATGGGGCGGGTACTAGTGTGGGATGCAACCTGTGCAGACACGCTGGCCCCGTCACATCTTCACGGAACATCTGTGAGAGCAGCAGCTGCGGCGGAGGCGGCTGAACGCGCAAAGGTGGCGAAGTATAGTAGTCTCGGTGCCGAATACGCTTTTGTTCCGTTCGGCGTCGAAACGCTGGGTCCGTGGGGACCTTGCGCTTTGAGTCTTTTCGGTGATCTATCGAAAAGACTCAGAGACGCAACGGGGGACCGGAGAGCTGGCAGTTACCTCGCTCAACGTATTAGTCTCGCGGTTCAGCGGGGTAACGCAACCAGCATCTTTGGTACCATGCCACAGGGGCCTTTTTAGGGTTCCGTAGTCAACTAGGAACCCTTACAGTTTCGCCATGTCTGCCCGTCCGTCCGTCCGTCCGTCCGTCCGCGGATAATCTCAGTGACCGTTAGCACTAGAAAGCTGAAATTTGGTACTAATATGTATATCAATCACGCCGACAAAGTCGTAAAATAAAAAGTGGAAAAAAATGTTTTATTAGGGTACCTCCCCTATACGTAAAGTGGGGAGTGATTTTTTTTTTCATTTCAACCCTAACGTGTGATATATTGTTGGATAGGTATTTAAAAATGAATAGGGGTTTACTAAAATTATTTTTTGATAATGTAAATATTTTCGGAAATAATCGCTCCAGAAGTAAAAAACAATGTTACGCCCCCCCCCCTTTCTAACTTTTGAACCGTATGTTTTAAAAATATGAAAAGAAATCTCAAAAGTAGAACTTTATAAAAACTTTCTAGGAAAATTATTTTGAACTTGATAGGTTGAATAGTTTTTGAAAAAAAAATACAAAATAATTTCTGAATTAAGTTTGTAATTTAACCGTATAAGCTGGTGTTTATTGTACCTGTAATTTCCACAAAATCACAATGAAATGACGTGGTTTCAAATAAAGTAAAAACGGTGAAAATCGGTTCACGCAATAAAGAATTATCCCATAAAAATCATCTTCCATACTTTAAGCTCGCGTGTAATAGTTTACTTCATTTGCCGATAGATGTCGCTGTACGTGGAACGCTCATATCATATCCTTCATGGCGGTGTTATTTTAACTCTTAAGTGGGGACACTTACTGTGACGGACGGAAAACTACGGAACCCTACACTGAGCGTAGCCCGACACGCTCTTGGCCGGTTTTTTAGATTTAGTTTAGGATAGTTGTGTTATGTTTATTTTAAGTTATGTTTAAGGACTTGTGTATTTAGGTTAATAGTAGTTTTAAGTAAGTTAATTATTATGTTATGTATTGTTGTTGACATATTGTTTTTTTTAATAAAATATTTCATTGAAATAAAAATTAAGCATATTCATAAGGTACTTAGCAGAAGACAACTTAACTTCCAATAATCAGTGGCTCTTAACATATTGATACATATGTATGCATTTATACATGACAATAGCAGCATCATACTTGACATGTAATTTACCGCATGACTGGCTTGTCCGTACCACTAATTGCCGTGTGTAGGGAAAAATCAACAAAAGAAAGTATCCGTTTCAAAGTAGCCAACTGACCGGAAAATCGTCCCGATTTGGGGAAAGGCCTACGCCTACGGGCGAACAGTGTCAAAAATGTCATGTATTATTTTTCAAAACTTCTAATATATAATGCTTTTAAAACAAGTTACTCTTAATACAATAATCGGTAAATTATCTCCATACGTTGCCTAACAAACGGTGGAGTAGGCAAAATTTTAATGGGTATTGGCCTACCAAGTAATATCAATTAAACGGATTTTAACGTACATTGAAAATACTACATAGTTTGTATGTAAAGAGACAATCTAAATTATTATTTTTTAAGTTATTGAATAAAAGTTTTATTGTTTGAGGAGTAGAATCTGTTTTAATGTATTGCTCCTATTACAGGAAACACCCGATATATTGAGTAAAACATATTTTAGATAAAATATTAGTAAATTATTTGTGTTGATGTTATGAGTAAATTCCTAAGTAGTTACAGAATAAATTTATAGAAAAATAAATTAATATTAAACATGTCTAAACAAAATTAACTTATTAGGCCCAACTCTTCGTCCTTGTTGCCACATATTACTTAGTTGAGTATACAAACTTTTAAATTGAATATTTCTGCCAGGGTTATATAATTGACGCCAGCAATTTAATTTAGTACTAATTGTGATGAAGACATCGCGTGCGTTTTTCGGGATTCTTATATTTTTTACACACTTTTATGTAACTTTACCCCATATATTTATGTGCTTCGGATCTTGTAAGTTGCATTTCAAGCACTTCCCGGTGTCCGATTAAACTGAAATTTGATAATGCCTATCTACTCGGTACAGTCAGCAATAAAAGTGTGTACCAAAAAGTTTTTTTTTTAATTGAACAAACTACACAACGATACGGTAGAATTTCTTCTTCATTATGTCTAAAAATATTTCAAATTGTGTTTGTTTAATTTAATTATAGATTGAATTGATGAATTGATTTTTAATTTTAACACCAAGGTCCTAGTGCTCAAGTGCTACGTGGAGTAGAGCTCCCATAGATTGTCAGATGCAAACTTAGCGTATATGGATATATAGTATATTTAATTTAAATAAAACCACGTTAGGCAACATATTAAAAATATTTATAACGGGTTATCATCAATGCCGTCGCGGAAGGCCGCTTGTGATAATGATCATCGCAAATCGATCGAAACATGTCGAGCAAAAAATCGACTTAAATTACGTGAGTAACCCGTTATAAATAATGTTAATATGTTACAGTCTCACGAAAGTTTTATAGTTAAAATCACCTTAGGCAACGCTACAATATACGGCACGGAACCCATGCACAAGCACTAAAACCACTATTGGTGGTTAACTAATGTAAATTAAACGATACAATATTTTCATCGTTAATAGCTTATAAATATCCGATAAAGCAATTGTCACCCTCAGTATATTACCGGATTTTGTACTGGCCGTTATGACGGACCTCATACGTAAAATGTTCGTGAAAAGAACTACTGTGTACCCTGAGGATTACAAGACAAAGCGTCTATATAAGTACTTAAGAAGTACTTACTTTGTTTCTGCTATTGTGGGCTACAATTTATTTCCTTTTCCGATATCCAATTCCAGATTCGTCAGAGCAATTTTTACAGTTTACGCTTTGTCCATATCTATTGGATTTTCATATCTGGTACTGAGCTATGTCAAATACCTAGATCGTTCGCCATATGTCTATATAGCTATCGAATACATCGCTTCTGTTACGTTACTTCAGTTTATGAATTCCTATAATCGGGGATTTTTTTTGAACAAATTAGAACTGATTGATGACAAACTCAATGTTGATGAATCGTACTACTCGCGAATCCAGAAAATTACTCAAGTATACGTTATATTCGCCATACTTATGAGATTTCTTTATTCGATGGCGGTTTGTTTTTCATTCAAACTGTACTGTGATGAATCTCCTGTGGTGGCCTTCACCTCAGGATTAATTTTGATTGCCGTGGATGGAAACCAAATACCACGTTTAATAGTATTCTTCATGATTAAATTTAGGGTAACTCTTCTAAGAACCAAAGTGGAGAATATGTTTAAAAATGTTATTGTACCTACTATTGATACGAAAGGTAAAAGAAATAGTCTCGTCGAATACCAACAACTCTACGAAGATATTCTTGACTCTATCAATATTATCAGCAAACAAATCGATCCTCTCGTGAGTACTTTATAACATTAATTAACATTAAAATATATTGTTATCACCGAGTCCATCGAGGTACCTAAATGTAGTTTTTTGTTCCAGTTTATGCTGAGCTTGGTTTGTAGTTTTCCCAAAATAATGCTTCTGTTGTACAACATAATTGTGCTACATAAAAGAGGGGTAAGACATAAACATGAAGCAGTGTATGTGTATTAACCTAAACTCCCTACCTTTCAATATTGTTTAAAAGGAAGTACGTTCTCTGGGTACAAGATCAGGAGTGCGATTTTTGAATCTCACCAAGTGACTAATTCTCACCGATGTGAGTGATTTACTTTCGGAAATCACTCACATCGGTGAGAATTAGTCACTTGGTGAGATTCAAAAATCGCACTCCTGATCTCTAGCTGATTTCTTATTTATTATGTTTCATGTCCATGACTAAACGACAAGCATTTTTTATAACAGTATGTTTTTTTTTCAAAATCTGCGATATAGATAATGAAAAAAGTTTATCTGTTTTAGGTGTCAATAATTCACCTGGTAGCGCTGGGGTTGGAGGCGTTGCAATGGGGTCTGATTCCGTGCCTGCCGGGAATCGTGTTCGAGATGACTCGAGCGCAAATAGACAAAATGAAACTATTTCTACTAAAACGATATAGAGATTGTAGCAGTAAATATAATTTTATTTATTGAAATGCAATTTCGCTAGAGAATCCTAGTTTAGAGGTCCATTTAACAGCGACCACGGAACAATTGGAGAAGTAGAACTTTTCCCCTTTGCTTTTTTTCCTATCTGACTGGGCAAGGTGCTCCAATACCCTCCCAGTAAACTGTCCTTACGCGCAACTGATATTTCTAGAATATTGAGTATTATTCCAACGGTTGCAATCAACGAATGATTTTTAAATGTTTTTGATATTAACTATAAAACTTTCGTGAGACTCTAACATATTAAAAATATTTATAACGGGTTAAACAAAAATGCCGGTCGTAAATTGATCGAAACATGTCGAGCAAAAATCGGCTTAAATTACCTGAGTAACCCGTTATAAATATTCTTAATATTTTTTAAACTATAATAAAACTTTATCTTTTAGATCTCGCTATCCGAATGGAAATAAAGGAATTCCTGGACTACATGGAGGTACGGCCGTGTCGCTACATCTTGTATCGGTTCATTCCAGTGGACCTGTCGCTGTCAGTCGGCTTATTCAATCTATGTACGACTTATCTTATCGTCATGATACAGTTCTCGCATCTATTTGACGATGTTGCCTAGTTTATACGTCTTTGTATTGCCTAAAAGAAACGATTTCTTGCTCTCTTACACACGTTCTGTTATTATCTAGTTAGCAATCATAAATGATATGATCACAGAAATTAAAGATTTAAAGATTTTTATTGAACATTGAACATAATAACGTAGGTACATATTAAAACATTGAGATCGTAAGTAGCTGCATTAGTATAAACTGTGTCGCAGCTGTTTACGCCCACAAATGACATTAATATTAATATATCATCTCGCAACATCAAAATGAACTTTATAGCTTAATGCCGGTCAAGCAAGATGACCACTGTCAATATCATCAAATTATTTAGTAATGGATATAGTATTGAATTTAAATTGTCGTGAGACATTTTTTGACAGTGAGACAAATTTTCATATCTGGTACTGAGCTATGTCAAATACCTAGATCGTTCGCCGTATGTCTATATAGCTATCGAATACATAGCTTCTGTTACGTTACTTCAGTTTATGAATTCCTATAATCCGGGATTATTTTTTAACTAATTAGAGCTGATTGATGATAAACTCCATGTTGATGAATCGTACTACTCGCGAATCCAGAAAATTACTCAAGTATACGTTATATTCGCCATACTTATGGGATTTCTTTATTCGATGGCGGTTTGTTTTTCATTCAAACTGCAACTGTGTCAAGCAAGATGACCACTGTCAATATTATCAAATTATTTAGTAATGGATATAGTATTGAATTTAAATTGTCGTGAGACATTAACTCTAACTGTTACACTCACGTCTGTTTAGTCACTACGCGCGACATGTTTCGGAAACCTTATTAGGTCTTCATCTTCAAGCACTAAGACCTAAGCTCTCCTACACATGTGGCGCGTAGTGATGTGAGCGTAACTGTTATATTTTACACATAATGTAACAAAAATACTGGTGATCCGTTTTTCGAACGCGGTTAAGCCTCCATACAAAAGCATTTTTTTTCACGAGAAAATAGATATTTGTACAACAAGAGAAGAAAGTTCATATTTACTTCGAGTGCTAATTTTGAGTCCTGAGCAAGCGAAAGATTCTACATATAATCTAATTTAGAATCTTGAGCGTAGAGAGGGACTCAAAAGCACAAGATGTAAATAACTTTATTCTCATGTTGAACACACTATTTTTCACCTCAGCAGTGAGAAGACATGGAAATATACAACCTGGGTGATGCTTAATTGCTTCTTTATCACTTTTTTCACTTGTATTTATTATAATATTCTTACATTTGAGTTCAAAAACCTCAATTATAAGTTAATAACACAAAAAATAATCAAAATAAATTAAATATTTTTAAAATATCTATACCGCCATTTTGACTTTTGTCAACTTTTGTTATCTGCGTTCGGTAACTAATCACAATACGAGAGATTGTTGTAAGTAATAATATTTTTCACATGATAATCTTGTAATTTTTCCGTTTATACTTATTTGATCTTGAAATAAAGAACGTAAATTATTTTAGGTGTTGTATGGTTAAACATTTCAAAATTAAAATTTGTTTAAATTATATTTACAAATTACTACTTCTGCGCATTTCGGAACGTTTCGTTCTGACTCTGTTTCAGGGATCGAATCGAAAGTTCAGAATACGAATTAAAATTAGATAAAATTTGATTGAATGACGTTTAAAATATATCTGTCTCTCTCTATTTACAAATGACGTGAAAAAGACAACAAGAATAGCATCCGAGTATTTCGAATTTGTATTAGACCTCGCGCGCGGATTGACATTGTAATTCCAAGGTCAACAAGGTCATTTTGTCTCACGCTCGCAGCAAAATTGAGTTTTGCTCACTGTTTTTAGGTATCAAAGAACCCTCGTTCCTGCTGCTGAGGTGAAAAATATTTTTTCAGGTTTTCATAATTAGAATACGATACCAACTCTGCCCTTAAAAGGATCCCCAGCACTTTTGTTACACTTTGTAGAATGTCAGTGTAATAAATTACCTATGAGATAAGTTTTAATATCAATTTACTATTCTTCGTGTTCAAAACAGAATAAAGATATTTTTATCCACATATGTATTCGTATCACCCATTTCCGTTTGAATGTGGTCTATAGATTGATAAGAAAACCAATATTGATGTATTACATCAAAGTGTACTTTATCGGTAGTTTTCTCTGTCAATAAAATAGCTTTGATATTACGTTTAGGTAAGGTAGGCAAATAATAAAAGAGTTTGTATCGAAGGGTTGATCTATAGCATCAAGGTAAGGGGAAGTATGCTGAGTCAACAATAGTTTGTTTTGATCTCATTGCAAATGGTTTGTTGAGATTTTTATTCAGTTTTGCACAGGAAATAAAAGGAACTAACTAAGCAGTACCTTTATTATTTATACATTGTTAAGGTTGCGAAGGGTTTGAATGATTATCAAAATTTACTTGAATGAACGAAAGCACCAAATATCCGAGAAAAAAGGTATATGTACAGTCGCCATCAGATATATCGGAGCAGCCAAGGTGGTCAAAAATATCTGAACAACGTCTCTATTGCCAAGGGGATGAAGTGCATGTTCAGATATTTTTGAGTACCTTGGCCGCTCCGATATATTTGATAGCGACGGTACCAAGCTATCTACGAGTAAGTAGTCACTCTAACTAGACAGTATGACGTGTACAAATAAACGTCTAAGGTATAACGTATAAGGTAAACGTCCGAATGCTCAACACTGGCTCAGTACATGCAACCTTATAACCAATAAGTTATTCACAAGTCATAACAGCCGGGTGTCAACTACTGGTCATTAGCGTGTTGAGCACTAGGACGTTTACCTTATTGTACCTATTAAACCAAGAGAGACCTATTGAACGTCGTAAGACTCGTAAGTTTTTAGCATCATTTGAACATCTTAAATTAAAAATTCTTACTATGCTCGTACCTACTTATAGAATTCTCGTAGAATTGTAATATTTTGAATTGATATAAAATAAGAATGTCTACTAGTACAATAGAATAGATATATATTACATGTGTTTGTGTGTTTTAGAATTAATAAAGTTAATTAATATAAGCGGCATTTTTTTTTATTACCTACCAGTCCTCATCCTTTTACACACAACTAACTTATTGTATGCTATACATACATCGTACATATTTATGTAAAGAAAGGAGATCGTCAATTCTGGGCCACCTGATATAAACCGTATACAGTTTGTACTGCAATGTAAAATAAATACTCATTTTATTACTAAAGTAGACAAAATATTGCAAAAAAATGAAACGGGAATTAGTAATACTAAATACGTCCTTATGGCATTGACATAAAGTTTAACTTCACCCTGGCCTGAAACCGGATTGTTTTTTGGTTTGACACTGTCAATGTATACCGTTACATAATCTGCGTTTTGATACTGTTCGGTAAGTTAGAACATTGTAATATTAAAATAGTATCTAAGCCTACGAATACGGAAGTTTAAATTAGAAATCGACTGTATTAAAACGCCTAAAGATTGAAAGTGCGTATTTTTGCATTTTTGATCGGAGTTTGAATATTAAAAGTGGGTTTCACAATGGCATAATATCATGCTCCTTCGATAACGAAACGCATCTTTTTTTTGTAATGTCAGATACTAGTGCTATCGCACTTAACGGTGGTAAACCTTATCCCTTCGCAATAGGCGTTAGGAATGTTCAGTTAATAGTATCAACCTTGGACGAAAAAAATTAAAGGACGGAGCATGGCTGTACAACAAACTGTGACGCAAGATGGCGGCTGGTTTGAATGTGTGTGTCCAGACGAGTGTTGCCATGTAATACAAATTTTCCCGATTAAGAATACAGTATTTTTGAATTTAAAAAAAAATAGATTATTAATATACAGGGTGTTTGGTAACCGGATGCAAAGCCGAAAGTAGGAGATAGTCTAGGTCATGTAGAACATTTTTAGCCATACTTGTCTTAGACAAATGTTATTAGTTTTTTTTTAATTTAAATTTTAAGATTTGTCGGAGAAAACTGCAAAACTTCAGACTAAATCGATAATTAGTACTTTTTTTACCGCAGGTAGATTTTTTTTTGTTTTATTTCGTATTGTGCAATGTCTATCAAACACTAGAAAAGTGATTTCAAACATCTGTGTCTAAAGAAAACAAGTTGACAGCGATTTAAAATTTTAGTTACATGAAAATGTAAACGATTTAAGTGATTTCAAAGTACGATAAAAAAAAACTAAAATAGCCACGAATTTTCAAACCATTTTAAAAACATGCTTGGCTTTTACCCTTTTATTTAAGCTATCAAACACGACTGTAGCTACTGTATCCTTGAAAATAAGCCACCTAAACCAACTGGGTAGCTAAAATGTTTCACTCTACTTGTGATACTTGTGGTAGTTGTGGTGACGAATCTCATTATGATTTTACAATAAAACATTGGTTCTGAATACTAAGTTGGCGTTGACTTGACATTTGACTTGTTTTAAAAGGGTTAAGTGTACTGGACAAAACTACCACATGCAATTTTAACAAACAAAGGCTTGCGGCGGTGAGAGACAAAAGGGACTGATAGCGGCAGGCGGCGGGCGATAAGACAATCATGTCTCAAGCCATTTTATCTTTGAAAATAGGCTACCTGTACTAATAAGAGGGAATGTTTAGGGTAAATTAAAACAAAAGCATAAAAGATAAGTTATTTATTTTTACGATCAACACATTAAAATTACACATCATCGCTCGTTTTCAAAATGTGACCCGCCGTTTCGAATACAAGCACGAGCCCGTCTTCTTACTTCTGTGGTGGTTGTTCCGAATATCATTTCTTCCCTCATCCTTTCGAACGCCGCTTCTATCCTCTCCCTCAGCTCTTCTACGGTATTAATGACCTCTTGTGTGTAGACTAGCTCCTTAGCTCGGCCCCAAACGAAAAAATCCAATGGTGTCAAATCAGGTGACCGAGCGGGCCAAGGGATTCGTCCGCCTCTGCCGATCCAACCGTCCGGGAAACAGTTATCCAGATGCTCCCTTACAGCCAGAGAGTAATGGGCGGGACAACCGTCGTGTTGAAATGTCACTGCACCGGGCAGCTAGTCTTCGTCAATAAGCCTGGGCAAATCGTTTTGTAAAAATTCCAAATAATTTGCCCCATTTAAATTATTTGGCAAAAAATGTGGCCCAATAAGGACTCTGCCGATGATTCCAGCCCACACATTGACGGAAAACTTTCTTTGGAAGGACACTTGCTTTTTCCAATGTGGATTGTTGTTTTTGTCAGCCCATTGGTGTAGGTTATGGAAATTTGTGATCCCCTCCCGGGAAAATTTCGATTCATCGGTCCAAAGAATGCTTCGCAAAAAACGTCGGTCTTCGATATCCGCATTGAGTAAAAATCGGCAGAAGTCCACTCGGCGTGCAGGATCTCCTTCGTCCAAACCTTGAACTCCGATGCCGCGAAAAGGATATTTTCCCTCACGATTCATTGTGGCCCATACTTTCCATGTGGACAAGTTCAGATTACGAGCTACCACTCTGATGCTCGTATTCGGATCCTCTGCAAATGCCTGTAGAACGTCTTCCTCCACTTCAGGGCGATTACGTCCTGGATTCCCTCCATGTTGCACAGCAATACCATTCTCACGTAGCCTTCGGAATGAATTGTAAAACACTCTCACATTAGGCAATCTCCGGTTTGGAAAACGCTCTTGGTACATCCGTCGGGCCATCGCTCCATTACTGTCAGCTTTGCAGTACATGTAGATAATGTCGGCGTATTCTTCGTTCGTAAACTCCATGTTTACAATGAAGAAGTCGTAATTACACGTGAAGGAGCGCCTACGGCAGCTACAACTTGACACGGTAAATTGAGATGAGAGCGGGAAATTAAACCACAATGAACGTCTAATCGCAACTGAAGTTGTAACTAGACTAAATTACTAGTTTTTGCACAAATACTCATGTAGCTAATCAGTTTATCTTTGTCAATAAAGCACAAAACCGATCATCTTTGTTTAACGCCGCTCACCGCCTGCCGCTATCAGTCTCTTTTGTCTCTCACCGCCGCAAGCCTTTGTTTGTTAAAATTGCATGTGGTAGTTTTGTCCAGTACACTTAACCCTTTTAAAACAAGTCAAATGTCAAGTCAATGCCAACTTAGTATTCAGAACCAATGTTTTATTGTAAAATCATAATGAGATTCGTCACCACAACTACCACAAGTATCACAAGTAGAGTGAAACATTTTAGCTACCCAGTTGGTTTAGGTGGCTTATTTTCAAGGATACAGTAGCTACAGTCGTGTTTGATAGCTTAAATAAAAGGGTAAAAGCCAAGCATGTTTTTAAAATGGTTTGAAAATTCGTGGCTATTTTAGTTTTTTTTTATCGTACTTTGAAATCACTTAAATCGTTTACATTTTCATGTAACTAAAATTTTAAATCGCTGTCAACTTGTTTTCTTTAGACACAGATGTTTGAAATCACTTTTCTAGTGTTTGATAGACATTGCACAATACGAAATAAAACAAAAAAAAATCTACCTGCAGTAAAAAAAGTTCTAATTATCGATTTAGTCTGAAGTTTTGCAGTTTTCTCCGACAAATCTTAAAATTTAAATTAAAAAAAAACTAATAACATTTGTCTAAGACAAGTATGGCTAAAAATGTTCTACATGACCTAGACTATCTCCTACTTTCGGCTTTGCATCCGGTTACCAAACACCCTGTATATGTTTAAATAGAATTAATAAGCACCTGTTTTAATAAATTTGATGAAATATATTTCTGAAGAGGCGGATAAAAGAAAAAATAATGATATAAAAAATCTAAATTCGAAATTAATAAAAGGACACGACTTGAGTGTGTCCGGCCTCTCTTCTCGACCCAATATTATTATTTTAAGCATTTATCATACCTTTTTAATATGGCCAAGGTGAACCCAACTAAAAGCGTATTATTATAAACTTACCTTATCTCAAACCGTTTCACACTAGAGAACCAAAATTCAGTCAGGTTGAGCTTCGTCGTCAGCCTTGTTGGCAACCATCTAGCAGACGCTAAAGCGTTATGAGCTTGTGTTGTGAGTCTTGGCCGCTAATTTTACATGGCTTGCTTTTGGTAAGATTAGGCGCAACACACACTTAGCGGGATTCAGTTCAGCCAGGTCTATGAGTTCTGGCTTTTTTTATATGGGGCCCACTGATAATTTTCCATCGTGCAAAACCTACTTACGACAGCCTTCTAGCCACAGTCGTGGACAGTGGGCTTTCTGGCATAATTATAAGATGTTATCGAACGAGCGAAGTGAGTTCTTACAAACAACTTCGGCTACTGGGACGGCTCGGCATTTCGATGGCTTTTTGATTTTGAGAGTTTGTTCCGCGATAACTTTAGTAACGTTTTTGTGATCTTTATGAAATTTGTTGGGGTTGTAGCAGAGATGCATAAAATTTGTGAGTTCGTATATGAGCAGGATCGTTCAAGGGCTTGTGGAGCTAGAAGGCGGAAAAAAATCTTCAGAAAGGTCTTGTTATATTGGTCATCTCGTTTGCAAGGAAATCGCGAGTTCTGAGTTCGAGGCGGACTACTAGTTAATTTAGTAGAAATAAAATGTACTAATATAATATGGAAACTTTCGAAATAAATGATCATTAAATTGAATTGAATTTATATTTATATCAGGCACGTGGGGTACAAGGGCAAGTACACCTATATTATTTGTATGTTGTCTATAACACTGTCATTCCTAAACTACAAAACCGATTTCGATAAGAAGGTGGCATTTGTCGCTCGACACGATTGATCTGAATTCATCAATTCATAGACAATTGTCTATGGTTGCGGAAATTTGTCTATGACCTCCATAAAAAAAATCAGTTACAATCTTACAATAGACAAATTTCCGCAACCATAGACAATCGCCTCTGAATATGAATGATGACTATCGCGTACGAATTTCCGCTAGAGGCGTTAGTGTAGACGGAGGTCTTCGAACCGTTAAATTCCATAGTAATTCAATGGAATTCACAAAATTATTTTTAATTGGAACAAGGTTGTGAAAATTTTGTAATACCTGATATTAATTATGGCAAATATGAGTTACGAATCATTGAATGTGAATCCTTTAAAAGCGTAGCTCAGAAAATTCTCCTTTTTTTCGAAAAATATGGAACTACGCAATGCTGCGGCGTGGTAAATGTTATTACAGTAAAGTTCAGTGTATTAGATATTATTTAAACGTATATTTTGTTTTCACGAACGCGATAGATAAAAAATACAGCTGTATCCGCATCAAAATTGGTTCAGCCAAACGCGAGATAATCGTGAACAAACATATATACACACACATAAACTGAGAACCTCCTTTTTTTGAAGTCGGTTAAAAATGCACCTAGATCGATCAACACAACCGGTTTGACAGCTAACCTCTCATTCTAACTATAGTTCAATTTCGTTCTAATCGCTTGACCAGTCGCTTACTAAAGCGACTAGTCAACCGATCAGAGTGAGAGGGAGCGATAGTTAGAATGAGACAAAAGTTGGACAGATCACTCATTGTGGCATAATTTTACGCATTCAACCTACGACTTGATAATATATGAGCTTTATGTTTTACGCAATTGTTGTAATTATTTTAAGAAATATATAGTTTAGTTTATTAACTAATTTTATTCAAAAAATACTAAGGAATATAATTTGCTTTCAAAAACTTATAATTTATGAACTATTAGGTAATATGTTAATATTAGTTGAAAATGTGCGTGAAATAAAACATCAAGTTGTGTTTGGTTCATATCGTGTTGACACCATATCGCGGCGATTATAGACCCCTTTACATTCGGGAAGTTTCCCTATTCAACCACCTGGCAACACCGCTACCATGAAGTTAATAGTTTATGAAATTACTGATATTTAATGTGATTACGCAATTAATTGTTTACTTAACGGTGAAAAGTTATCCCATCCGTTTTTTTCTTTCGACCGGTGGCATTTCTGCAGCATTTGACAACGCACGACGGCATATTTTAATTATTTTTTAACTGCTCTTGACTGCATAGACGTTTGGACACGAATGGCGGGGGAGCGGCTCATTATTGCTGTGCGTATGTGTGTGTAGTGCGTAACGACGAGGACACTGGCTCTTTATGGAATCACAAAATTTTGTTAGCCGCACTCTATCTGGGACTTATATAATCTATGGTATCAACGATGGTTTGACAGCAGTCTTTGTTTACCGAAATACAGGAACTACAAATACGATCAAAATATGACTTTTTATTATTTCGTCATGATTCCCGTTTTGTTTTCAAGTACGCTTTTGCACATTATCTTTAAAAAATCGGTACTTTTTTTACATTAATATATAAATCATACGCAAGCACGCTTTCAAATATTGTCCTTGTCAGATTCAAGTTTTAAATGCATGATTTTTCAATTTTCCCATTAGATTTCGCAATATTTTTACCACCATCCTGATCTAGAAATTATGACGATTCTTTAAGAGTAAGAACCATTCCTAAACGGTCCTAAATAATCTGGGCCAGATCACCTAACAAAAATTGACGATCTCCTTTTGAAATAATTACTAATGATTTAAGTAAATTATAAATTATCGACTGCATCGCAAATGAAACCATCGCGGAATGACATCAGTTAGTATTGTAATTATGCCCCGCGGACACTCGCAAATGGCCACCGCGTTACATAGTTGTTGCTTAATTAATACCAAACTAAAGCTATATTCATACACTATATATTTGTATATCAATATGTAGGTATAATTATGCAAATCCTATACTAACACAAGCTGGGCGGGCGACAATTTGTTCATCCAAGTAAATCGATGTTTTGATATATTGGACGTTTATTGCTGAATTTTATTCATTTATTTATTGCGCAATACTCTTGTAAGTAAGTGCAAATGCAAATGAAAGTACAAATGGCAGACATAATGCCTATTAATACACATGAGTTAAATAAAACAAAATCCCTACATAAGGCTCTAGAAGTTATCCCAGTGAAATCCTTCCCTTGTCCCTGGACTGATGCTAGTCGTTAAATCACGTTATTACATATTTGCTTTAGCTAATTCGATGGACCTTACCTACGCTGAATTTTTTATAACCACGTGAAATATTTACTCATTAGGTAAAAGCGGTTGAAAGCTTGTTTGACTTCCTTGTTTGTTGATAAATAGGTAGGTAGTACGTATTTGTATTTGTATTTAGTAATATGGTTAAAATATGCAAGCGATCGGTATTTGATAACACAGATGGCCCATTTTATTTAAATTTGTACCCTCCACCTATGATATATAATAATGACAGGTGGGTTATGCACGCTCCAAAAGTGAAGCACCTAAAATGAGTGAATTCAAACAATTGGCGCTAGTCGCGCATCGGCAAGCGACAGATGCGGACGTGCCAATGAGCTCCTGTCCCTTGCGTGAGAAAGAGACATACTGTAATTTTCTAACAATGAGAGTGACAAAGATGGAATGATTGTTAAAATAGATAAATACTTATTAATAGATTCATTGCTAGGTTAGGAAATAACTCTGGAAGTATTTTTGTGCTCATTTTGTTAGACTATAACCCATCCATAGTAAATATCATTGCCCTCCACATTTTTGTTTTATTTGTAAAGTTTTACATGATTTCGACTCAGAATCAGGAGCATTTTCGATCTTAGTAGGACACAAAAAGTGTCTGATTCTGAGTCGAAATCACCTAAAATATTCCAAATTTAAAAAAAAACAGTGGAATGTACATTAAATGAAATGACCCAGGTATGTTTCGTCATCAAAAGGGTATCAACGTAGATAAACCCTGAAAGTTTTATAGTGTATTTACTTGACTCAGTTAGGATAGAACGTAACTCAAACCAGTAATCTCATTGCACCTCCGGCGCCATGAAATCGAGAAACGTTTCATCCGATAAGTCTGGCTGCCGTCAGAGTCCTATCTTTGTACCGTACTTCTAACTAAGGACCTACTACCAGTCTATATAAGTTTCAAGGAGGATTCTCAACCTCAACTAATTCGCAACTACTAGTTTAGGGTAATAGGAGTGTCATAGCCTAGTGTTAATTTAATGAGTAAATAGCTTTAAACATTATTTAAGGGGCCATGAAACATTGTGTATTTATGTATAGAAACGAAAAATAAAATATGTTGATATTGATGATGATAATTTGATCTACTCTTATTTACGTAAATATGTATAACCAATAAACCTAAGACAGTAAAAAAATTTAGTTATATAACCTTAACTGATTCAATAAGAAGGATTTAATAGTGCCTAATGATGTAGTAGATGTGCGGCTAACGAAAAGATGTAAACCCACGGTAAGGGCTACAAGCCAGCTGCAGGCCATCATGCATTATGTATAACTTTTTACAAGGTGCCTCGGAGAATGCAATTTGAAACAAAGTATCAAGTTTAATGTGAAACTAGATTAAACTGAAGCGAGAATCGCGATACACTAATTATAACTTTTGAGAAAATCAGTAAATACCTAGTCATATATATTTTTGATGATACTAAATTCTACCCATAGATAATTTCATGTAGCGTACCTACATAGACAATAATTGTAATAAATAAACAAAGCAAATTCATTACGCCAACGGTCGGATGACTGTCGAAACAGAAAATACAAAGCGGAACCCTAATTAAAACTTAATCCTGGGCATTTTTCTAATTGCTTCCATTAGCTAATTCCTCTTATTATAATTATGGAGTTCAGAGGAAAATATTTTATTACAATGTAAATTAAATCCAGACGTAATCCGTCAGAGCGGCGTCATCGAGCACAAAATGGGAGATAAATTCAAAATGGCCGACACAGGTGCAGGGCGGAAACGCCTTGTTGTTTTTTCCATGAGCCGGGCTTGTAAAAAGCTGGAAATATTTAAACCTAATTTAATAGACAGATTACCCATGGCATGTTAAGTTTTCTTTTCCTGGTGTGCTGCGAATTTTAGCTATGGTCTACCCGAATTCAAACCCCGGCTTATACCCCTATATGTTTCCGAATTTATGTACGAAATACTATTTATTAAGTACTACCAATCGCTTTTTGGTGAAAGGAAAGGTGAAAGATAGGAGAACATCGATAAGGCGTAGTTTCTCCTCTGGGTTGGATGGTCACATGGCAGTCGGTTTCGTAAAAACTAGTGCCTACGTCAATTAATGGGATTAGATTACCAAGCTGACCCAAGCTCAATTATGCCGTGGCCAAGGCCGGAAAAAACGCTAGAAGGATGATGACTGGTTTAATTTGAACAAGTACTTATTTACCAACATCAACGAAACAAATATTAAATAAAGACTTTTAGGCATTGAGTAACAGGAGATGACATCCCCAAGAAATTCTTTGTCCCAAAAGTTGTAGTGAAAATCACTACAAGCTGTCAACCGCCAAACATGGCGCACAAAATTTGTTCTAGATGTCACATCTAGTAGAATACATAATACATCAATGCTTTTAGGATTCTTAGGAACAACCTCGTAGTATATTCCCAGTGTAAGTAAGCCTATGAGACATTTACTTAATTTACTCCCACTCTTGTACATCTTACTACAGGCGCAGAAATAGAAATAATAGTTACGCCACATTTCAGTTCTAGAATTCATTCGTATATTTTTTTATTCACTACTTTCATAAACATTGACCTAATTTCAAGTATGAAGATGAAAATAATAAAAACAGTTCGTAAAGAGGAACTTCGATGTCTATAATTATCCGTTGCTTAAAAATAAGAAAATAGAATAATAATTAGAAGCTAATTGTGAAAAGTGCGTAACTATGTACGTAATAATAATAAGAAACACAATAACAGCGAGCAATGGCAATCAATTGATCTGCAGGTGGGTGTTTTACTTCATACGTTACCTATTTTCAAATTAATGCTCACATTTATTGCTTTAAAAATCCGTTATGAGCCCTAAACTATTTTAGCTGAATTAGATCTAAGGTTAACTAGCGGAAACCATAAAATCCATTAAGTGCTCAATCGTAAAGCGAATTTCAACGCGATTGCTCTCACGATCTATTCACACGTTTTATGATTTTTAAAATAGAGATAAAATGAGAGAGCTGGCCCTGTAGCCAAGATGACAATCGTTTGCAGAAAACGAAACGAAAAGCGACACGCTCACGCTCACTCTTCCATATTAGTGCGATAGAGAGACGGATATCGTTTTGATTCGTTTTCTGCAAACGATTGTTATCTTGGCTAAGCCCCCTGCTCAAACATCTATTTTAAGCTTAATCTAGTCATGCTCAATTGTCATAATTTTCCTGGAGTGCCGTTTTGTACAAGTAAAGCAATACAGTGTGGTCATAAAAATCGCGAACGATTTTAATGACGCTTTCCTGACGACGAAATAAGCAAAATCATAAACGATTTTGAAAATATATAAAATAAATATAGCTTAAATAGTAGTACTCTCACTAGGTACTACTACTAGGTACTAGGTACTACTAGGTAGGTACTCTCACTTCTCCCTAGTGCAACGTATGAATCAATAGCTATTCTGTGTATTATTCGTAGGTACGCTATGATTTTATGGTTACCGTCCATAATACTCCGGTTGAATACATGATAAAGATGGATGATAGTTCAATAGAAATTTGAAGGTACCTGCGAGTATGAGCAGAAATCATGTTAAAGTAATACGTTAAACGTGATATTTCTAACTTAAACCTTGGACTCCGATATATTAAAATCTCGCATAGGTAAATGCGTAGATTTAGGTAAGTACTTACATCATATAAAACACAAAATACATAGACTAGAAATGCTTACTACTACTACTACTACTACTATATTGCTAAGGTACTTAAACAATAAACATATTATAAACTAGCTTTTGCCCGCGGCTTCGCTCGCGTTAAATTCGGAGTAACACGGTTCCCCTTTCCTGATTTAAAACAGAAGAGAACTCGGAACAGAATAAACCGCACACAAATAGTCCGCATACCAATTTTTAGGTTTCTACCTTGAAAATTGCGGAATGCTCCATACAAACTTCCACCCCCCATTTTAGGGGAGTGGGGGGTTAGAAAGAGACAAAAAGTAGCCTATGTCACTCACCATCCCTTCAACTATCTCCACTTAACAAATCACGTCAATTCGTCGCCCCGTTTTGTCGTGAAAGACGGACAAACAAACAAACACACACACTTTCCCATTTATAATATTAGTATAGATGTACCGATTATACCTACGGGTGAGAAGGTGAGATGGACTAACAGTAATTAAAGAACAATTTTAAACCAACATTTTCAAAGTTCAAACTCTCATTCGAACCGCTCCGGTAGAACCAACTGCGTCTAGCTTGAAAAAAATGTTTGCCAGTATAAAGCAGCCCAATTAGAACTTACGTTCATCAGTTTCCTGTTAGATACCGACCCGTTATTCTAATATGTAATTAAATATTATATGCGCATCAACGCTCAATTCGAGCGAAGTCTTCACCCGTTGAACTTGCCCGCGGCTGTGTGTTAAATTACCTAATGGATCCGTTACAATCAACATTTGTATAGGTACCTAGATTATGGTTTACTTAAGTTCTCAAATGTCCATGTTTCTGTAATTTTACATGAAGGCACGCAGAGCGGAGAATCAACTGGAGCGGCACTCTGACGTTACAAGTAAATTTCAAGTCGCCATCATTCGCTCGTAGGTATACTCGTAGGTATATTCGGCTCGCATATGAATGTTTTAGTGTAAGCCAGATTGTTTAAATTAGATCAATTTGTAAATACGAAATTCCTAATAACGCTCTTGTTCATTGAATGTATCCAACCTTATCTAAAACTAAAACAAAATCTTATTGACCTAGGTTATTGTAATCAATTAATTTTTTGTATTAAGCAGAACGTCTGCTAACGATACCACAATGCTTAGAAAAAATGGAAAAGTAGAAAAATCCACCGCCTCAGGCGAGACTCGAACTCGCGACTCTGGGATACATGCCCATCGCTCTGACCAACTGAGCTACTGAGACACACCTGATGGCTGCGAATTTCTCCACTATATCCCATATGCGTCTTAGGGGGACGCCTAGCGACATCTGCCGAAGAAGTCTTACACTTCTCAACCGGCCATCGGAGTCCCAAGTTGTATTGAGAATTCACCGATAACAATGCGCTACCCCATACTACAATTAATTTTTTGTATTAAAGTATGGGGAATTGGGGTAGCGATGGGCATGTATCCCAGAGTCGCGAGTTCGAGTCTCGCCTGAGGCGGTGGATTTTTCTACTTTTCCATTTTTTCTAAGCATTGTGGTATCGTTAGCAGACGTTCTGCTTAATACAAAAAATTAATTGTAGTATGGGGTAGCGCATTGTTATCGGTGAATTCTCAATACAACTTGGGACTCCGATGGCCGGTTGAGAAGTGTAAGACTTCTTCGGCAGATGTCGCTAGGCGTCCCCCTAAGACGCATATGGGATATAGTGGAGAAATTCGCAGCCATCAGGTGTGTCTCAGTAGCTCAGTTGGTCAGAGCGATGGGCATGTATCTCAGAGTCGCGAGTTCGAGTCTCGCCTGAGGCGGTGGATTTTTCTACTTTTCCATTTTTTCTAAGTATTGTAATCAAATCAATACAGGTTGCCATATGAAATTAGGCACCTTCACTTTACAGTAAAACCAAACAAATACTATAGAATCCGGTATTAGGATATCAGGCCTTATCGTTCTCAGTAATAGGAGCTTTTTTTAACTACAATCAATTAAGCAAAGTACAAGCTCTCCAAGTATTTTGTATTTACCTAATGATCACTGTAGATATAGTGATCGTACATACTTAAGTAACGATGTGTAACTTTATACGGCTTGCTAAAACCCACAATTGTGGCAAATAGAATATTATTTCATAATACTGTTTACAAGTTAAATTCAATGTATTAGAGATAGTTTTGGTTAACATTAGACAAATTGTGCCCTGAGGCGACACCCCGTTTGATATCCTTAGTTGCTGACGATAGTAACAAGGGATTTCCCTTTACGGGTCTGTTGAAGGATTATATTGAACATTTTGTAAAGTGGCTTTTTGGTACTGTTTTTTTCCTTTGCTAATATTAAGAACATCATCCGGATTGATCGTTTTCCGGCCAATTTGGGGACTGGTAGGGGTAGGGAGTACTTATAAATTAGAAGATTTATGTACAATTTGATATAAGTAAGTCTCTTGTCTTGTAAGGCATGACAAATGCAATGGATACGGAGGAATATTGCAATACAGGAGACAGACACAGGCAAGAAGCCTTAAAATCTCTTAAACAAACACATACATCTATTATATAATAAAACCTTTTGCCTTTTGTCTGCCACTGTAATTATTAATTTTAAGTTAGTTTCTTCTTTTGTGAATTATTGTATTGTATCTTATACATTGTCTGAGTGTTTGTTATCATATTCTACTTACATACAATGTAGTATATACAGCAATCGGGAAATATCTAGTGTGCATGATAATGTAGAATATTCTCTGCGAAAGACAAACAAAAGAGTAATAAAAATCCTCACAGCAAATATAATTCAATTCATAGGCAGCCATCAGTGAAGATGAAACAAATGACAGGCATCCATCCCCTTCTGCGATAGAGGCTAATGTTCATCACATTTGCACACCGGCGCAGAAGGCAAGAAAGATAGGGACCCTATAGAGGCGGTATTTTTAGTTAGGAAATTGATACATTTTGCCATTTAATGTCGCCTATAACATATCGCTGGGTTAAAGGCAGAACCGACTATTTGGATTTAATATTATTAGCAGATAGGTTTTGCTTTTGACCTGGCGATATAGACCACTAAACTAAATACCTATAGTTTATTTTAGTAAAATAAAATATAGTACGCATTTTGATATATTTGCATAAAAATATCCGATTTGAAGACCGGTAGGTACGAAAATTGACTTTTACTTTACGAAAACACAAATAGTATACTACACTTCAAATGCTTATAGTAGGGGAGCCCATGATGCTAAATTTGCAACCACTCGACCACTCTAGGTAATAACGAGGTTAGCAATAAAATCAAGAAATTAAATTAAGGAAATTTAACATCAAATAGGTTGAATGTTGATGTATGTCAGGGAAAACCATCTACAGGGGTACCTATCATCTACAATAAAACCGCTAGGATTTACATTTGGTTCTCGAATCCTGACAAAAACTGCTTCTTGTCATGAAAGCACGTCACCCTAAACATTTTACTGAGTGAAGTGTACAAATTATCTTATTGAGTGAAGTGTACAAATTACCTATACATTTTACATAAATGAATGCCACATCCAAATACCAGCAGCTTTAGCAGATCCTCCTATTTATACTAAACAAATATCTGCTCATATTTCAGACATGTATCTTTCAAATTATTTGTTTTCATCGACTGTAGCTGAACTTACATATACCTCTCATTATGATGTATTTTGTCTGCTTTATTTGACGTCATTTATTTCTTCTTTGTTATGTTTCTGATCGATATAAAAATGTATATTATTATTTATCTGATATATTGCTTTAGGTAGGTATATTATGTTTTTAGAGTTCCGTAGTCAACAGACAAACAACACAAAGGGTTCCTCTTTTAGTTTCGCCATGTCCGTCTGTCCTTCTGTCCGTCTGTCCGTCCGCGGCTTTTCTCAGTGACTAACAATTTTATTAGAAAACTGAAATTTGATATGAGTATGTGTTTTAATCACGCCGACAAAGTGGTAAAACAAAACTGACAAAATATTATTTTTTAGAGTACCTCCCGTACACATGAAGTGGGGGTGTTTTTTTTTCGCTCCAACCGGCAACCCTGTAGTGTGGGGTATCTATGGATAGGTATTTATCTATATATGTTATATGAGAGAACATAAGCTTACTTATCAGTAGGTACTATAAAAGTAATTCAATAAATACCTGGGAGATTTTTATATGTGACATTTGTCTTCTCTAAATATGGAGTCATCTAAGATACGTCACTATAAATCAGGTTAATGGTAAAAACAGGCCAAAGTCTTCGGCCCCAACTGGAGATAGCTTCATAAGTCAACTTAATGTATCATTTTATTGCTTTCCCCTTTGAGATAATGGCATGTTCGAAATCGAATCTATTCTACATTATTGCTCATCCCGTAGCAGGACTAGCAGGTATGACAGATATACTCTCGTATTCATTAACGTCTTACAAGCCTCATTGAGCTTAATTATGTTTTGTCTGCTTCTAATATTAAACCCAAATATCAAAGTGTAAATAAGGACAAACACACAGCTTGACAATTTCTCTCTCGATGAAAGTTTGACAATTTCTCTCTCGGAGCGCCGTTCCCAGCCTATCCTTCCCCAAAAATCAAAATTTAAACCGAACATTCTCTTTAAAAAAGCCAAAAGGCTAAACCCCGGCATTGGCAGAATTCACCTCGCTAAAACCGGCGAGGAGTAAACCCCATTAAAAAAAATAAAAATAAAAATGAATAAATGATTATTAGTTCAATGAGGTTTGAAAGACGTTTTTTAATAATACAGTTTAAATCACCGATCAAATAATACTAGGGATACACAATCAGCCCAAAAAAATGGCCCCATAATAGTGCCGCAAGAACGACTCGTGCGGTACTTTCTCTGACAGTCTTATTACGGTATAAGACCGGCCAGGTTACAAATTACGAGGCATATTTTCAGTAAATCTTGTTTGAGTCTGTACCTCCTTTAAATTGTTGCTCGAAGGTTTAAAGGGGTCATTAAAAGTAGCATATATACGGGAAAATTCGACCGGTGCCGCTGTGACCCGGGTTGGACCCACTAGGCTAGTTAGGGCGTCTGCCGTGAATGCAGAAGACGCTGGTTCGATCCCAGCCCTGGGCACCGGAGGCCTAGGTCACTTTTTCCTTTGTATATGACATCTATATAAGTTTATTGTGTAGGTACCTAATACTGGTGCTATTTATAAAAAAATTAATCTTACCTATTAATCACGAAGTGAATGAGACAACTTTATCCCATAACTAGGTATAGTTTGTCCGGCGGCTAAGGACAAATGCTCCATACTTAAAGTTTTAGGCATTTATCCTTAAGCCGCCGGACAAACTATACCTACGTGTATTATAATTTGTACTTACCTAATATCTAACTAAATGGAAATAAGAGGACCCCAATCATAAAATAAAATCGGAGTAGAGTAACAATAGAAAATGGTGATTCTATAAGCGCAGGTAGGAATAATAAATAATGTATGGCCCGATGACATTCGGGTGATATATTATATTCACGTCGGGTGCCTGCTACGCGTAATCTTTCATTCCCGAAATTTTGGATCTGGATTGTTTGTTTTTTAATAGCGATATGCTTTGAATCGATTATTGCCCGGTGCGGTAATGAATATCAGTATATTAGGTATGGGATGGATTTCAATTACATATCTTTGTAGTTTTTACTTATTGATAGTATTACAATACGTTATAAAACTCGTTGTACAGGAATCAGTGGATATAAACAAAATATGTTTGTATAATTTTTATTTCCACTGAGCAGCAGAGACGTCGGCTAAAAATAGGTGGGTAGGTACCACAATGTTTTTAAGTATATACTTTTTTAAGTTAGCTTTAGGGTGGTTACGTTACATATATTACGTGCGCATTTACATCTTTCGTCGCTCAGCCCTCAAGCGATCCGAATAACAATTCTCTAATATGATACGGCACAGTAAATAAAATGTAATACGCTTATAACGTAAAAATGGTACCCGCTTTGCCCAAGGCAATATAGGGGAGATGTGATTTTAAGTGTAATGCTACACTTTACAAGATCTTTACATTTTAAGTTTGTTTTCTATATTCACCTGGTACTCTGGTATACACGGCTTGCATTGCAAGTAAACTGTATTATATTTATTTAGATTTACTGTGTAATGCTTAATTGCACGTGTAATAACTAACACTAGAAATAATAATTTTTAAGAAAAAAAAACCGACTTCCATGGGGGTAGCCGGTGAAGCATTATTGTAGATGGTGCACTTAGATTCCATACAATGAAATAACTTGCTTAACAAACGCAGCGGAGAGGACAAATCGCCAAACGTAAACTATGCGTCGTTGAAGAGTTCCATTCTGATCATCATCAGCAGTTCCACTTCATCAAATGTCACTCTTTTTAATGAAAATGCTTAATTTGTTGATAAAAATACAAAAGTCACTTTATCTTCATCTTCGTCTTTAAGATTTGAGGAATTCCCTCGATTCCTCATGGAACTCATCATCAGAACTTGAGCTTGACGAAAATTGGTCCTGACAATCTAACTTGCTTAACAAACACAGCGAAGAGGACGAATCGCCAAGCGTGAACTATGCGTCGTTGAAGAGTTCCGTTCTGATCATCATCAGCAGTTCCACTTCATCAAATTTCACTCTTTTGAATGAAAATGCTTGACTTGTTTATAAAAATATAAAAATCACTATGTGTAAGCCCTTAAGATTTGAGGAGTTCCCTCGATTCTTCATGGATCCCATCATCAGAACTGCGTTTTGACAAAAACGGGACCAATCTGTATATATATATACTTACAATCAAAAAAAGAATTTTCAAAATCGGTTCAGACATGACGGAGTTATGGAGTAACAAACATAAAAATGTCTCTCAAGCTGTTTTGATATATCTTCTTATAGAACTACGCATTATAGTGTATCTTTAAGATATAATATTACTGTATTACTGTTTTGAAAAAATAAGTCCCGCCGAGTTTCTTACCGGTCATAATACTTCTCGGGTCAGAGGTGTAGGGTTAGAACCGGTGGTAGTTTTTTTTTTCTCTTTGACGTCCATAAGTGCACTGTAATGTGCCTAAATTGAAGAATAAATATCTTTTATCTTTCTTTTTATCTTTTAATGCATAACGGCCATGTCATTCAAAAAGCACTAGCCCTTCCAGAAGGCCAAAAAGGTGAGGACGGCCTCCTCTGACGTGGTGGACGAGTATGGCCAAACTACTGGGAAAAGCCCAACTACCCAACCCGACAACTAAATAAAGACAGTACGCCTTGCCGCCGAAGGATAAGGAGAGCCGACCCCACCTAATGTGGGATAAGGCAAAGAAAAAGAAGAAGAGGATAGTAATAACTGCGCAAATATATTGATAATGATAACTAGTTTTTTGTACTAAGCATATGAAGCATATGGTGGAAAAATTCGCAACCAATGGGTAAGTCTCGGTAGCTCAGATGGTTGATAACTACGTAAGTATAAATTTTTCGTTTTATTTATAAAGAAGAAACAACAGAAATAAATTAAAAAGCTAGACTTTTAAAGGAGCCGTTCAGTCATCTTTCTCTATTTATTACTCCAGCAAGTTCCCAGCAATATGTAAGCGAGCATTAATATTAAAATTAGTTTTCATTTAACCGGGTTCAGCTCTGACGCGGCTTGGACACTGAGAAATTGCAGTCGGGCGAGAATTTTTAAAATGATTATACTAATGTTGCCAGACGTGAACATTTTGGAGAGGGAATGCTGCCAGCGACGATGCCTTATTTAGATGTATTTTAGTTTAGATTAGTTTTAATTTCATTTAAGTAGTTTTTAATTTTTGATATATAAGTTATTGTGTTTACTTGTATGAATAAAATTGTTAATACAGGAAGTTGTATTTACTAAATAAATAAATAAATTTGAACTTTATTTATTACGGCCACATTTTTTTTGTTTTTTTACTTAGTTGAAATCTAGATTCCGCTCGTGTAGTAAATGAGTGATAAAAACGCAAAGCTACGCGCAGATGGCGTTGCAATCGCAAAAAAAAATCTTTTTAGTTATGGTTTGGAAATGTCATTGCAAATCCGTAGTCTATGGTAATACAGCGTCACTAGACTCGGTGCTTTAAAATAAACACCATTTATAATCTTTAAGTTTCGGCCCTCATTCTTTAGGCAAGGGTTGAAAGCGTTGTAGAGCTATTTAGGCACTCAAACGGAATGAGAGGGTCAAATAAACGAGTGAAATTGGTGCCTTTCACATGCAAGAAAAATTCCAAAATCTAACTCCTTACCACTTCTCTAAGAGATTCGAATTTAAATGATTGACTTGCGACTCAAGTATTGTTACTTAGATGCTATGATTTACATACTTTTACTGAGCTGATTTTGTATGCTGATATCACATCATTGATCACTATTTAATGCTTTGATGAGTTTGCCTTCCTGCTATCTGCACTTTCATCTTGCGTCTATCTATTCACGCGGCAAAATGTTGCAGGTAGTAACGCAAAATCGGACATTTCACTAAGCGTCCAAAATTGAAAATTCCAGGGGCCCCGCCACCTACATCCCCAACACTGGCTCCGGCGTCCACATGCTGCCCTGCTGACCCGTGAAGACCTGCAGACCGTGACTTCACCGTGTCCATGCGCACCTACCACCGCGGCACCAAGCGCACAGCAAGGAAGTGGCACTCATACTAAAACCATCCGGTCCGGCTTTTTGACCAGCCCATTCCGTGGGTTAACGAGGTCAAATATCTAGGCGTCACTCTCGACCGTCGTATGACTTTCAAAAGCCACATCCGTAGGGTACGCAACAGAGCGCTGTTCGTATTAGGAAGGCTAGGGCCGATGATTAACAAGTTTAGTAAAATGTCACTTAGAAATAAGCTGACACTCTACAAGACTTGTGTTCGTCCAATCATGGCATACTCAAGTGTGGTTTTTACCCACGTGGGTATGTCAAGTCTCGAGCCGCTTCAGGTCGTTCAGAATCGTTTCCTCCGTAGGGCGACTGGGGCCCCGTGGTACCAGACGACCCTCAGTTTGCACCATGACGCGGGGCTTGACTCCCTTTATGGTTTCTTTAAGCAGACTGCCCGGCGTTATTTTGACAACGCTCCGCACAGTAGTAATCCGTTAGTTAGGAAGGCTGCGAACTACATTCCCAACCCTCCCCCCCTCGGACTCTTAACACGGAAGTCACTGATTAGGGCGGCCTAGACACTACGTCACGGACCAGGACGACGCACTCACAGCGGCCATTCATGAGAAATGGAACGCTGTGCGTGCACCCTCCCCCACATGTACACTGCGGCGCCCCCGCCGGCGGGGACGCCCACCTCGGAACAGTCGCGACCACATCGACACGTTCAGTCCCTTATCCACCCGGTACCGCCGCATACCGGATAGAGTCACCCCGACAGTCGTCGGGCCTAGCTGAGTTTCTTGCTGGAGTCTTCTCAGCTAGGCTAGGAGTAGCGAACCAGCGACAAAACCCCCATTAGCTCGATCCCCCCCCCACTCACCCAGATCAGGTTGAACTCGCTTCAACTGATCTCGCTGGAAGCGCAAGCTCGGTAGGAGCATTCCAGCGTAGCAAACTCGTCACGTTAGGTCGCGGAAGGGTCCTGGATTTTCCCCCGGCAACCATCCCACCAAACAGTCCGCCCGCTTTAGCGCTCCAGAAGCATAAAGCCCAAGTAAGGCTCAAAAAAAAAAAATAACTAAAACCATGTACCTACAAATGAATGCTGGCTAGTTATAAATTGTTATTAAGAACCTACTCCTACTCCTACGCCTTGTGTTTTTTATATAGAGCCACTTTTTATTTTAAATACTTATAGTTTTTTTTTGTTATATACTAGTTTCATTTCTAAATAACAGCGTAACTGTTACATTAGCACACATATTTGAGTAGACATTGACCAATCAGCCATATGATTATTCAATCGTTTACAGACAATTACATCTCGTTTTTATATTTAAAGTCCGTCATAAACATGTGCACTAAAACAATCATAAAAATCGAATTTGAATAAGGTCGTAAACTTTTGAAACGATGGCACGCAGTTAGAATGGCACCAAGTCACCAACACCATACGGCTAGGAACTCAAAGCAAGTATTTCAGTTGAAACACGCAAGAAGGACACAATACACGCAGCGCGACTAATTTTAAAACACGTTCCAAGATAGCATACCGTAACCAGCCTACATAATTTAGTCGGTTTCTTTGTTGCTCTTCAAAAAGCGGTGGAGGTAGTGTTATAAAAAACTCGAGTTCTGGGAGTCCTTTTTATTACGACTCGGACCTCAAATAACGGGACTGGACTCGATATATAGGACTCCATTTATTTCGGAACTTCGAACCCAGCAAGTCTCAAGAACTAAAGCGAGTTTCGCATAGGACTCAGGCCTCTTTTCTGCGATCGAGTCCTTTTGTATAAGAGTCGTACTCGAAATCTATTATTGATTAAGCACACCTTACGATGAGACTTACAGTTCTTAGTACGACGATGTAGATGTTATATATTTTCGCAGCTTGACTTGAGTCGAGTTACGAACCTAGACACGAGTCTAATTTTGAAAGTAAGTGGCAGTGAAAGACTCAATCTTTTTCGGACAATTAAAGCTAACTGAAACTAAACTGATACGGACTGGCTGAAAAAAAAGCTAATGTCCAAGAACAGAAAAGTGCCACTTTCTTCCCTCCTAGCAGGGAAAAAAAGACCGTATAGGAATAGATGATGTGAAAACAAAGGGGTTTGGGTAAAGTTGGCGTCGTTTTGAAAGTTGGCGGCCACTCATGAAAGTTGTAAATTTTGAAAGAGCAATTCAAAAGAAACTAATTTTATTATGTAGTACATATAGCTAAATAATATCGGGGCCGAAATATCACACTTTACAGTTTCATAGTAAAAACTCAAAATTCTTGTTGAAATGTATTGGAATGAGTAAAAACTACTACTTTCTTTGTTATTACTATATGTGTGTTCTTTAACCTTTTCCACGCCAATGACTCATATATCGGCACCGCAGGTCCAACGCCAACGACTTATTTATAGGTCATAGACCACAGAGTAAAATAAACCTACTTGCGTGTGGCGGCATCAGCTCTCCATATCATTCTCCCCCTCGTCGGCCTGACTGGCACTTGCTTTAGCCTGCCTCTGGTCTGAGGTGGATTGCGTGCCAGCCCACCCATTAAATGTCCGGCTGGGCGCTTTGCCTGGTGGCACGCAGCACAGAACGCAAGTTCCGCCGTGCACTCAGCTATTTTATGCCCCGGCTTACTACACCGGAAACACAGATTGCCGCGGTCTACCGGTGACGGACACGTTGTTCTCGTGTGCCACGTTGCCATACACCTGTAGCAGCGGAGCGGTGCCGGATCCAGGGCCTGCACTACCGCGCTTGACCATCCCACTGATAATCTTCCCCCAGCGACCATCACCCTTTTGGCCACCGTCGCAGGGCACTTGACGAGTGTCGACCCTGAGCCATTGAAGGAAGCGCGGATTGTGCCCACCTTCACTTCCGCCACACTGCACCCGCTCTTGGCCGCTATAGCCGCTGCCACGGCGTCTGGCGTTGCCGCCTCGTTCAGGTTTACCACCCTCAGACCAGCCATTTTCACAGGCCTGTACTCCCGTGCATTATCCCCCACAAGGGCCTCCAATCTCTCCCGTAGACTGTCAGCTGCTCTCCCGTTATCAGCGTTGGGCACCTCTATTAAGCGGGCCCCGTCGGCAGTTTTTACGAAAATTAGTCGCCTACTGTCTCTTTAACCTGTCGGAGTTAGGTATATTCACTTGTCCAATAACATTGTTTCAAGGGCTATATCTTAGCTCCGATATTACTTACGGCAAAACTTATTTTTCAGATATGCTAGTCTAAGGTAGTGCTACAAAATAGTAGTAAAAAAAAACGATGGCCGCTAAAAAAAAATGACGCCACTAGTCCATACAAAGTTACCCAAACCCCTTTCTTATTGAACCAATCGATTCTTTATAATCAGGAAGTACACTAAGCACATAATAAAGTTAAAATAAATATGATTCAACAATTTTAAAACAATCCTCTAAGGTGGTGTGAAAAGCAGTATGTGTCACCATAAAGTAAGGAAGTCACATAGGAGCAAAAACTATTTTCACCTTGGGCGTTAACACTTGAATCCCTCACTACGCTCAGAAGTCTACTTTAGAATATTATATAGACTCCATCGCTTCGTTTGGGATTCAATGCACGCCCTCGCCGTAAATATTTTATTTTGCTTGTTACACAATTCACTGTTTTCATAAAATATTTTGACACCATACAACCGTAAAGTTATCCCATAGAAAAACATGTGACTTCTCATAAATTAAGTATTTAGATTTCAGATATTTTACGTAGCCGCCTCGCCACTAAGTGCTTTTCAGTGGCGATTCTAGGCAGATAAGAGCGAAGATAGATTCGATTATTGTTTTATTTAATATGAGAAGATACACCTCTTTAGATTTATAAAATATGACACAATTTTTTTAATCAAAACATACCTAATAACTTACTAATAAGTTACAAATCTATCTCTGGTAACCTCCACCAATAGGTAGTCTACCGAAATACCTAGCGGATATCTACCCAACAGCGCCACTTTTTCCTATTCAAGTATTTTACGAGAGACAGCTCGTATAAGGTGTGCCATTCCTTTTCATTGGTTGTATAGGTGTTTTCTAGACCATCAAAAGCTTTTGTTATGCATGCGGCACTGAATCTTTTCCAATGAGTTTTTGAAGACAAAATGGGCAACCACTTTACTGCAATGCGGTTGATGATACCTAAATGAGTATAGTCAGATTGTCGAAGTGGTGGAATAACCGCACGCCGATTGAGATGAATCTACATTGCACGATTACATACATACGGTCACGTCTGAAAATATGGATACATTTAATGTGACAAAAACATGTATCCAAGATTTTACGCCTTGGGTTACGTTACGTCGTCGCTGCATATTTTTGTCACATTAAATCCATACTATAATATTATACTTACATGCGAAAGTGTGTCCCTCTGTCTGTTAAGGATTTCGCAGACACGCGTCAAATCCTTGATTCGTCAAGTTAGAGGTTAGCCAAGTCCTTGATTCGTCAAGTTGGAGATTCGTCAAATCCTTGCCTTGATTCGTCAAGTTAGAGGTTAGCCAAATCCTTGATTCGTCAAGTTATAGATTCGCCAAATCCTTGATTCGTCAAGTTAGAGACTCGCCAAATCCTGGATTCGTCAAATTATTATCTGAGCACACGTAACCAAGAACAAATGATAAATTGATAATAAAATAATAGGCGTATAATATTATAAGCAGAATCTGTTTATCGCCACCTTTAACCACCACCAATGACGTCACTACTTGTACCTAGCTACAGCTATAGCGTACCGAAACAGACGTATAGCCTGAACGCGATTTTGTATAGGCATTGGCAATCCATGTCTTAATCATCCTTGATGCCTATACAAAATCGCGTTCCTCGAACCTTCAGGCTATACGTCTGTTTCGGTACTAAGTACCACAGCGCCATCTGTCGAGTCTGGAGTCGAGTTATTCTGTCAGCGTTAAGCGACGAACAAAGTATTAGAAACTAGGATTTAGTGTCCGGTGTGACCGATAGATGATGCTAGTGCTTTAACCTGAAATAAGGGAACGCGATCCTACGACAAACAGAGATTCCAAAGATGTCCGTTCGCTGCAAGCGCCACGAGGTCAATGGCAGGCGGTCGGGATGATGGCTGCGCGCAAGGCGCTATAGCTGTAGCTAGGTACAAGTAGTGACGTCATTGGTGGTTGAAGGTGGCGATAAACAGATTCTGCTTATAATATTATATGCCTATTATTTTATTATCAATTTATATTTTGTTCTTGGTTACGTGTCCTCAGATAATAATTTGACGAATCCAGGATTTGGCGAGTCTCTAACTTGACGAATCAAGGATTTGACGAATCTCTAACTTGACGAATCAAGGATTTGGCTAACCTCTAACTTGACGAATCAAGGATTTGACGAATCTCCAACTTGACGAATCAAGGATTTGGCTAACCTCTAACTTGACGAATCAAGGATTTGACGAGTGTCTGCGAAATCCCATCAATTTTGTCACTCGATATTTAAATACAACGCGAATCCCACAGATCTGAAATGTTCGCAGCCATCTTTTGTTTTTAGCATCTTTAATATGTTTAGCATTGCTTTATACAAAAGGGGAGATATGGTACCAGGCGCTCGGTTGTGTGCCATCAAATATGGGTTCCGAATCCTATATTGAATTAGTCGTGTTGCAGAGTCTCTGTCACACTTTGTGCAATGCGCAAAATATGGAGGTCTCCCTTGCATACCCGTGTTAACTGTATAGGACTATCTCTTTTGCCCATGATGCACATTATAGCGGTATGTAGCATTTTTAACCGACTTCAATTTCATAGAAGGAGGAGGTTCTGTATTCGGTTTGGGCTTTTTTTTACGTATGTTCACCGATTACTCCGAGACGCGTGTTCCGATTTCAATAATTCTTTTTTTGTTTGAAACGATATACTTCCAAGGTGGTCCCATATTAATCTGGTGCTGTTCTGATGATGGGATCTATGAGGCATTGAGGGAACTCCTCAATTTTTAAAGGCACATGTATGGTGATTTGGGTGTTTTCTTAAGCAACTCGAGAGTTTTCTCTCGAAAAACACCAATTTGATGAAGTGGACCTGATAATGATGATTGTTTTGATGATAATGATGATGATTTTTTTTAATGTAGGATGTTCAGCGATTACTACGAGACCCGTGGTCCGATTTGAATAATTATTTTTATGTTTGAAAGGATGTACTTCCAAGGTGGTCCCAAATGAATCTGGTGCTGTTCTGATGATGGAATCCATGAGGAATTGAAGGAACTCCTCAATCTTTAAAGGCACATGTATGGCGATTTGAGTGTTTTCTTAAGAAACAAGCATTTCCTCTCGAAAATCACCAATTTGATGGAACGGACCTAATGATAAAGACCACATATGACATTTGGAACTTTCCTTAGGTAAGCGGGTGTATTATGAACTTTTTCTTATACGTCTTTACCGATTATTACGAGACCCGTTGTCCGATTTGAGTACTATTTTTATTGTTTATAAAGAGTTACCTCGAAAGTAGCCCCGTACTAATTTGGTTGGACCTGATGATGGGAATCCATGAGGGATTGAGGGAACTATTAAATTTTAAAAGGCTCATGTATGGTGATTTGAGTGTATTTTTAAGAGTGTTTCCTCTCGAGAACTACCAATTAGATGGAGAGGACCCGATAATGAAAACCGCATATGACATGTGGAGTCCCTTCCATAAATAGCTATTTGAATTGGGTAAACATTGTGTGAAAGAAGGAAGCAAATTTAGTTTATGTCGAAAGAGCTGATTGAGATCCCAAGAAAGCGAAGCAAAATATTCTACTAATTTATAAGCATGAGCGTAGCGAGGGCGTTTAAGGCACGAGGTGCAAAGTTAATAACGTCAATCTCGTGTGGCACATACAACTCTTCACCTCAGCCTTCACACCGACTACATCTACATCGCTGACCGACTGCACCGCGCACCCTCGGGTTTTGATATCCACCTCAATCAGACTAGTGATACCTATTACGAATATTTTATTTTATATGCGTCCTAAACGCGGGGGGTGGTACAGTCGACTACAAAGAGATGTATCCACTTTTGGACCATATTACAACGCAATAAGGTGAAAAAGTGGATACATCTCTTTGTATTTGACTGTACATTATTCCAACGACGGGACGCGCAGCGACTACAAACGCAGTCATGACTGTGATTGAGACAGCGATTGCAACTACTACTTCGGCTACAATTTCGGCTGTGACTTTGAAATTACATGGACTCCACTTTGAAATTACATTCTAATTTTTTGTGAGAGAAAGATCATTGTGTCTCCTTTTGGCACTTTTTAAGTAAGTACCCTTGTTCGAGCTGCTTTCGGGTCAAGATCTCGGCTCTGATTAGTCCAGCCCCGGATCCAAATTCAGTTGAGTATAATATATTTAATTAAGAATCTACTGCCTAGGGGCGCTAGGACCATCGACAAAGGCTAGGACATAGAAATGATAACTGATAATATTTATATTTTATTGATAATCTTTGAATCTTATTCATGACAACATTGCCTTGTAGTTGTGAATATGCATGTAATAAGTACAAAGAATCTCGGTAAATTGTTTCAATGTGTTCTCGATTTGTTATTTGCATTAGATTTCTTTAGAATATAAAACATCAATATAATTTTAAAAATAGGTAATCATTTATATTTTTAACCGACTTCAATTTCATAGAAGGAGGAGGTTCTGTATTCGGTTTGGGCTTTTTTAGGGTTCCGTAGTCAACTAGGAACCCTTATAGTTTCGCCATGTCTGCCCGTCCGTCCGTCCGTCCGTCCGTCCGCGGATAATCTCTGTGACCGTTAGGACTAGAAAGCTGAAATTTGGTACTAATATGTCTATCAATCACGCCAACAAAGTGATAAAATAAAAAGTGGAAAAAAATGTTTTATTAGGGTACCTCCCCTATACGTAAAGTGGGGAGTGATTTTTTTTTTTTTCATTTCAACCCTAACATGTGATATATTGTTGGATAGGTATTAAAAATGAGTAGGGGTTTACTAAAATCATTTTTTGATATGTAAATATTTTCGGAAATAATCGCTCGAGAAGTTAAAAAAAATGTGTCCCCCCCCTCTAACTTTTGAACCAGAAGTTTTAAAAATATGAAAAAAATCTCGAATGTAGAACTTTATAAAAACTTTCTAGGAAAATTACTTTGAACTTGATAGGTTGAACAGTTTTTGAAAAAAAATTACAAAATAATTTCTGAACTAAGTTTGTAATTTAACCGTATAAGCAGGTGTTTATTGTACCTGTAATTTCTACAAAATCACAATGAAATGACGTGCTTTCAAATAAAGTAAAAACGGTGAAAATCGGTTCACGCAATAAAGAATTATCCCATAAAAATCATCTTCCATACTTTAAGCTCGCGTGCAATAGTTTACTTAATTTGCCGATAGATGTCGCTGTACATGGAGCGCTCATATCATATCCTACATGGCGGTGTTATTTTAACTCTTAAGTGGGGACACTTACTGTGACGGACGGAAAACTACGGAACCCTACACTGAGCGTGGCCCGACACACTCTTGGCCGGTTTTTTTGTATGTATATTCACCGATTACTCCGAGACGCGTAGTCCGATTTAAATAATTCTTTTTTGTTTGAAAGGGTCTACTTCCAAGGTGGTCCCATATTAATCTGGTGCTGTTCTGATGATGGGATCTATGAGTAATTGAGGGAACTCCTCAATTTTTAACGGCATATGTATGGTGATTTGGGTGTTTTGTTAAGCAACTCGAGGATTTTCTCTCGGAAACCACCAATTTGATGGAGTGGACCTAATGATGAAGACCACATATGATATGTGGAACTTTCCTTACATTGAGTAGGTATTATGAACTTTTTCTTATATATCTTCACCGATTATTGCGAGATCCGTTGTCCGATTATGATAATTATATCCACTAAAAATGGAAAAATAAAAGCTTTTTACAAAAAAAAGATAAACCGACTTCAAAAAGGATAAAATAAATTATTATATTATTTATATGCGTTACAAACTGATGTTTGAAGTCGGTGCCAAGCCAAAAAAAAGTTACAATACCGGTCAAATCAGCTTCAAGTCTGAAAATCACAAAACAGTTAATATGAACGAGGCGTATTTGCTCAGTGAATTGTTCTTCATACTATAGAACTATTCTAATACGGTATTATTACAACTACTTCTTTTAAAATCATTTAATTATAATATATAGCTACTTTTTTAAATCATATGTGTACAGTCACCATCAAATATATCGGAGCGGCCAAGGTGGTCACAAATATCTGAACAACACCCCTATTGTCAAGGCGATAAAGTCCATGTTCCGAAATTTTGAGTACCTTGGCCACTCCGATATGATGGCGACTGTACAAAGCCGGTTGGATGACATCAAGAATACCTAAGTTAGATTCAAAACACGTAATAAAATAACTACTCGTTTATTAATATAGTGTGTCATACATGAGCGAGAGTATGGCAGTGATTAAAGCGGTATCACATTAAATTCTTATTTAATTAATAAAAGAGGTTAAGTCCTGCTAACTTTTTAATACATATTACAGTCGCCGCCTACAAAGAGTGCTGATTAAAATAATGGATGTACGTATTAAACAAATTAAACTGACACTTTTGGGTAGTTTGGACTACCTGCCATTAATTATTATAACCGAAAAACTGAAACGGCTTAGGGCAGGTTGCACCAAACCGTCTGTTAAGGTCAACGTCATCGTTAAAAAAAACTTGTATGCAAGTTTGACAGTTTTCTATGGGCTGACAGCTCCGTCGCCATATTTAACGTTCGTACCAGTTCGTTAGTTATGCATGGTGCAACCCACCCTTAGAGTTCGCCAATAAAGGAGTTACAATGTTATTAGAATCTAACACACCATCACCAAACCACCACCAAACCATCTGTTATTTGTATGAAAATTTACTTGTATCAAAGTTTGACAGTTCTCTATGGAATGACAGCTGTGCCTCCATATTTAATTCATGGATTTATATGAAGTGGATGTAATTCTTGCACTTTTTCCCTAACCACAGTTGAACCTTATTACTGTACAAAACAGTCGTTCATACTGTGACTAGAATAAACGGTCCGATAGAGCGCATAATTTGGGGGGCAGCGGCAGCGTCCCACTCGCACCCATTACAAAATTGTCATTTTGACTTGTTGTTATGTTGGCATTATTGTCTGATGACGACATAACTCCCTAACTCAAAACCAAACGCAGCTCCCTATATTACCCTCTCTTTCGGCCTCTTGTGGCCGAAGAGTATATTCCGGTTTAAAATTATAACTTCATGATTTAACGTTAATCAGCCTTCAAGTGCGGTTGGTGCAACTGGCCCTTACTACGCTAAATCGCCCGTCAAGTTAAGACATTAGGTGAAAAATCTCGTCACTCACAAAAAAGTAAACACGGGGCAAACTTAGCGCGGTCAAACTCTATTCTACAATTACTTAGTCGATTCAATTATTTTGCAGTCGCTCATTGCAGACACCATACCGGACAGCAAACAGACATAACAAAATTGAACTACTTACAACATAAACCATTTTATTTGTACAAGTACATATAATAGTAGCTGATTAATTGTATTGTTTATCTAAAATATACATGTACATAAAACAACATACATACATCTGTCTTCAACAACCAATTCCTAGAATTGTGCACACTTTATGTCTAATTCTCAAGGAAAAGATAACATAAGCCATTATCGCTTCAGGATAAATGCTACTTTTTCCCTAACATTACACCTGTTTTTATGACATTCAGTTCAGGGGCACGTTTCTCACTTACTTACAACTTGTAATAGTAACGGAAGTCACTTTTTGACACCTTTGATAAGAAAGGGACTTGCGCTTACTACACAAGTTACAAGCTTTTGAGAAACGGGCCCCAGAAGACAAACTAATAATCGCGTTAATCACGTGATAATGTAAATACCCCTGTGCGTTGACTCGTCACAAAGAGACGAATGCTTTGTCTTTAAAATGTAAAAAACGTGGTTTTAAGCCATGTCCAAATTACACGCGGCAAGGCGCGCGGCACGTATTTTGGCAGAAGCCTTCCGCGAGGCAAATATTCAGAGCAATAGGCGTGACGCACAACCTCGCGAGGAAATTGCGAGGCGGTGTGTCAGGTGTCGTCCACACTAGCCGAGCTGCCTCAGGTGTGGACACGACTAGAGCTCCCGCTACACGTGTTACACGTGGAGACGAATACCCGTGTACTTAAGACCGGCGGTGCTAAGGAATCGGTTTACACGAACCGCCGTCTCTTGGAAACGTTTCCTGGAGACGTTTCTCAGACACGTTTCTACGGGTACACGGGTAGTTAATACCGGCCCGAACGGGTCCGAAGTAGTTAGAACCGATTCAAATAAGGTTTATTTTTATTTGTTTCTTATTCATAGCTTTTAAACGACTCGACACGTTTCGACCCGTACCTCCAGCTACTCGTCAAGGACGTTTACAGATCCGCGTGTATTTCAGCTACCCGTGTACCCGTAGAAACGGATCTTAACTACACGTTTCTTAATTACACGTGCAAAACGGGCCAGAAAACCGTGTAGCGTGTTATTCAGAAACGGGTATTCGAAACGGATACACGAAACCCGGATACGACCGGGAGCCCTAGACACGACTAATGACGCGTAGTTTCAGTGTCCGCGAGGCAACTCTGTGCAACGCGAACTGATCGACCCACGTTGGACTTTGATTTTTATCCTACCCCCCTCCCCTCAATTTCCAGTATCTGTATATGATGAAGAACGAGCATGTGAATATTGCCATTCACACCGGCTGATCGGTTATCGATCCGTCGAGTTGTAAGACGGAAAAAAATGAGGGGGGGGAGATGAAAAACAAAGTCCAATGTGGGTCAGTTCGGGTTGCATAGGGTGGTTCCACAACACGTATGTAGGGAGCTTAAATACCGCGAGCCATCCGGCCTCTCGGACCAGTCGGAACTAAAACATAACATTACGTTCGCAGATTTACCGCGATCGCGCATAATCTTAAGTTAGATTTTTCCGTTTTTTTTTATTTATGAAACCTATTTTGTGATACACGCTACACTAACATGAGAAACCTAATATTATAAGTTCTATACATTGTAATTTGGCAAACTTAAATGTTAAATGTACGTAATATACACTTGGACGAATCATTTTAAGTAATACAAACTTTGCATTGCTGGAGCATTACTTGTCGGAATTTAAAATAATTAGATTAAAATACCCGATAAACAAGTAAAACTACGTTAACTAAACGTAACATTGAATATAAAAATAACTAGATAATTTTAGCATAAGAAATACATTAGGGATCCGTCTGTTTCATTCTAAAATAATAAAGGGAATACAGACTTTTACCAGGAAGCGTACAGCAATAGTACAGTCTGTGTAACATCAAAGAGAATGTATAAATAAATAAATATTATGGGACACTCTTACACAAATCAACCTAGTCCCACAGTAAGCTCAATAAGGCTTGTGTTGTGGGTACCAGGCGACGATATATATGCTAGATATATATACATAAAAATACTTAAATACATAGAAAACATCCATAACTCGGGAACAAATATCCGTGCTAAGCACACAAATAAATACCCTGACCAGGATTCAACCCGGGACCTCCTGCTTCATAGGCAGGGACACTGCCGACTAGGCTAGGAGGCCGTTACTAAATGGAGGGACACAGTCTAAGAAAATTTTGTGCTCCAAATTTGATAGCTTTACTAGATGGCGCTGTACGGTCCCATACATTATACGGTAACTCTGGTTCAGACGGCGCTTCAGAGTTACCGAATAATGTATGGAGCCTTACAGCGCCATCTAGTAAAACTATCTATTTATGCATTCTCTTTGGTCATAAAGTTAAAATAGACCAAGGGTTCCCAACCTACCCTATGCGCCTCACCCAACATTATGCTAAAACACTAGGCACCCCTAGGGACCGAAATGGTGAGTCAAAACCGGGCACCGTTCGCGCCGCGTTACAGGACTTATACAGTTTAAATTTGGAACCGCTCGCTGATTATGCACAAATAATGACAGATGGGTTATGCACGCTCCAAAAGTGAAGCGCCTAAAATGAGTGAATTCAAACAATTGTCGCTAGTCGCGCACCAGCAAGCGAGAGATGCGGACGTGCTAATGAGCTCCCGTCACCCGCGTGAGTAAGAGACAAACTGTAATTGTCTAACGAGAGTGACAAAGATATAATGATTGTCAAAACGGATAAATATAACAGAATCATTGCTATGTTAGGAAATAACTTTGGAAGTATTTTTCGTGCTCATTTTGTTAGAATATAACCCATCCATAGTAAATATCATTGCCTCCAGGGGGGTTGGGAAACCCTGAAATAGACAAAGATGGACTACAGCAAACTGATTTAGCTGACATTACCACTAATAAAAATGTTGTCACGATATCCAAGAATTGATAGGCCGATCTACAAGAATAAGATGTACTGACTCGTTGTGAGCAATACATTGAGATTACACATTGAAGTTTTTTTATCGCAGTATTAGGCGTCTTTCACACTGTTGCGGTTTCCGCATGCGCCGCCGATGCGCGGGCGAGATAGCGCTCTGCGTGTATATAGCGCTGTCACGCTTGCACACCGTCGCCGCATGTGGTTGCGGCGGCAGTGTGATAATGGCCTTAAACGCCGCATACTTATGTTAATCTGCGCACTAGACATTTTTACGTAATACACTTATATGAGATGGGATATCGATCGGTAAAGTTGTCTAGAATACATGTCATATTAATATGTAAAGCCTGACCAGAAATATATGATCATGCGCCATGTTGCGGAATTTCATTGGAACTAATTTCTTACACTGGCAATAATTTTAATGGCAGGGTGCTATGAATGTGTGAGGGCATGTTAAAGGCTGTCACTATTGTCAGTGTCATTGTGGCTATTTATTTGAATAATAGTAAAGGTTAATAAAGGTAATAAACGACAAAAAATTCCCAAAATTATTCATAGTCAAGAGCGAAACGTTGTAAATAGTGTATATAATAAACTGCTGTAATAATACGCTCGGGAAATGAAACTATTTCGCTGTGAAACATTTTCAAATTACCATCAGAGCTGACGGATAAACAAATCAAGATGTCACCATACCATAGAGAATACGCTCTATGAACTGAACTGTTGCCATATAAATGAGAATAATAGCGCCCATTGACAATGATCATATATTTCGGGTCAGGCTTTAATTAAGTTCGGACTCCTAATACAGACGATACCTACCTACAGCCAACATTTTTCTAATTATAAGTCAAACTCGTTATTATCAGCAGGCGGCCTCGGATTATTCATAACCGACTCTAAATTCACCGTATGCACCGGCGCCGGGTTCATGATCCTATTCTGTTGCACTCTAGAAAGGTCCAGAACCGGTAACCGTAGTACGTAGTCTTGATCTAGCGATCTATCGAATTGGAGTCTCGATCTTTCAGACCAAGGGATCACTCGAAAGTCGGTGGAGGACGCTGAAGTGGACTGGCCAGAGGTGCTGGCGACTATGGGGTTGAGTCGGGGGATCCTCTGGGCTAGAGCTCGGAGCCTGGAGTTCTCTGGGCGCGGTTCGGGCACGAAGTTCTGTCGGGGCGGTTCGGTCCGCTCTCGGGCCGGGTTGTTTGTGAACATGTGTTGGTACCTGTAATTTATTCGTTATTAAACGGTATCTCGCTATTTCAACGAGTACGGTAAAATGAAGTGGCTTTAGGAAATAGTACATTACTTAACAAGGACTGTAAAAGAAAGAAAGCCCGAAATCGCAGGTATTTGCGACTCGAGCCGCAGGCGAGGGTTGTAAATATGCGATAGAGGGCTTTCTTTTTTACTGCCCGTGGTCAGTACACAATTTTACGTCTCCACCTGACCATAATGCGAGTGTTCGGCAAAACTCGCATTATGGCCAGGTGTGACGTAAAAAATGTTTACGCCAAAACATGGATTTTTCGATAACTAGAATTCGCACAAGTCTATTTTTTATCCTGAATAGATCACGATTAATTTTAAATTATGTTGAGTTTATGGCTGTTTTAATTCATTAATTAATTAATTATTTTAAAATTCGTTTGCACCGAATTGAGCAGTTATTAATCCTCAGTCCTAGCATACTACCTTCTTCCTCCTAGCGTAAAGGATATAGTGGAGAAATTCGCAGCCATCAGGTAAGTCTCAGTAGCCCAGTTGGTCAGAACGATGGGCATGTAACCCAGAGTCACGAGTTCGCTACCTTCTTCCTCCTAGCGTAAAGGATATAGTGGAGAAATTCGCAGCCATCAGGTAAGTCTCAGTAGCCCAGTTGGTCAGAACGATGGGCATGTAACCCAGAGTCACGAGTTCGAGTCTCGCCTGAGGCAGTGGATTTTTCTACTTTTCGTTTATTTCTAATCATTGTGGTATCGTTAGCAGACGTTCTGCTTAATACAAAATTAATTAAAGCCGATAGGAATCATTTTGTACTGACACCTTGTGCTGATATAGTATACATGTGATTATATCCTCACGCCCTGGAGCCTAAAGGGTCGCGCACAGTACGGTTTAACCTTTTGAACGCCAAGCCACTAAAGTGGTCGTGTGCTGTCGTGCCTACCACGCCAACGACCACTAAAGTGGTCATGGCAGACTCTGCCAAAGGAATTTTACTGTTGACAGATAAGGTTTAAATTCGTGTCTCACTAGTTGAGATGTTAGTGTGTATGCCACATTTTGGATGCGAGAGAGAAAGCGTTCAAAAGGTTAAAAGCAATTTCCTCTCACGAACGCTGCGGCTGTGGAATGAACTCCCTGCCGAGGTTTTCCCAGCTGGTTACAGTATGAGGTTGTTCAAAAAAGGAGTGTATAGGTTCCTAAAGGGTAGCCAGCGCGCATGTGAATCCTCTGGGGTTGCACGCGTCCATAGCCTACGGTAACTGCTTGCCATCAGGCGGGTCGTATACTTATTTGTCACCGTCGTGGTATTAAAAAAAATCGGATGTCTGTAAAGTCGGTTTACTGACGATAGTTGAACGTGACAACGTCTTAAGAAAATACTGATGGAATGGTTTCATTTTTCAAAAGAAAATTTTAATTTCACTGCACTTTATACTTGACGAAAACATGTAAATGTATTATTGTGTAGCAGCTGTCTACGGGGACGCATCGCTCACTCATGTAGGAGAGAGACAGATGTCGAACGCTGCCGAACGCGAAGGCCAATTGTGCCTCTTTGTCGCTCGTTCCGCGCTCTCGCTTGCACTTCAAGCCTTAAATGGAACGCCTCAGAGCGAGGTAACGCCGCATGAGTCATGTTTTATCGTGCGTGCAGCCGGCTCCATCGAATTATAACACGTTGTCACGTCAATAGTACATTGTTGTAGAGGCTTGAAAGTAAGCTATAGGTGGATCGAGTTAGTTCGAGGGCTGACCCGCTAGGGGAGGCCCTCGTAGATACGAGTCCACCTATAGCGCTTTCGGCCGAGATATTACATAGTGCTTTCACGACTACGTGAGGAAATAAAAAAAACATTTGTCATAATCATAATAATATAAATGCTTTAATAGAATATCCAATTCAGTATTCCATTCCCGCCTTTTTACTTTTTTATTTTCACTTTCAAGAAGCGTTTTTCTGTTGTTTGTTTCAAACCGACTCATTACTTAGAGGCGTTTTTGATAGAAAACCACAAACAGCTAAAAAAGTAAAAACGCCTTAAGGGTGAATAAATGGTTTTGACGTTTCTTTTTTTTAACAACAGGTAGTTGGCCCGATAAACAACCTTATTTTATCTTTTGAAACATAAAGTTGTACCAAAAAAAGACCTTTTAATGTTTTTAATGAATGCAATGACATAACTGGACAATTTACTTTCCAACTAATGACATTTCATCGCTACAATAACATTGCTGTAGTGGTGGTTCAGGTGCTACAGCAAATGCTTACTTTCCAGCTAGGATTTTGACCATCTTTTGTCACATTTCCGAACAGTAGCGTGAAATAGTACATTATTGACGAGGAGGTGAAGTAGCACATTGATGGCTGAGTATTACGTTTAAACAGACGACTTTAGGAGTCCGTTTAATTTAATATGAAGCCAGCAATGGCCCTTCGCGCCGAGTCCAATATAGTGCTTTTTTTCAAAAATAATGCAAAACAGCCAACGTTGATGAACAACAAACAATATTGACATAAATAATATATTCAGGATAACTTCTAGGTTAAAAGAATGTCCACTACCGCGAGCATCGAATTTCGATTTGAGTCCTATGATTATCTCCATCTCCATCGTCTCATTTTGAGTGAGAGAGACAGATTTATTCGAAACTACAATTTTCTATGTTCGCGGTACACGCTCAGCATTGCCGCCTTTATATCTTTTTATAAAAAAGTTTGAAGTGTATTTTTCTTCTGAATTTACCGTAAGCTATTTGAGATAACTAAAAAGTCGCGGTACCAACATTATAAGTAACAAATACCGATGTTGTGTCTTGGCTGTTTAGGACCTTTGCCTTTATTTTTGTATGGCTGTTGAACTTTTTAAAAAGTTTGTACCTCGACAAAAATGGACATAAATGCAACATTTATGTCGCGAAATCGAGCCTGCAATTTCCGTAACTTTTTAATTTTTATTTGACCATAAACTAGGCATTTCGCCGCCTAGTTTTTAACCGTAAAAGTCAACCTTGCCGGACATTTTTGAATAAAATGTATTGTTTATGTAAGCACCTGGCGATCTCGGAGTGGTGGAGCGGCCTGGCGTCCCTGCCGATCCTCTGCACGGTGATCTGGCGCGGGCCCGGCGCGGCCGCCGCGTCCGCCGGCTGCGCGCTCGGCTGCGCGCCGGGGAAGTTCAGCGCCAGGAAGTCCGGCAGGGGGACGCAGAATACCCCTACTTCCTCCTGAAATTTACAACTCTGGACTCTATAGAGAACATGCATGAAAAATATTTAATTGAATTTGTTCCATAAACACGTTCAACAACCCCAACTTAAAGGTTGAACACGCCAAAACTTAGGCACGCAAAATTTGTTTTTAAACCAGTTTGAAAATAAATAACTAAATTATGAATACCACATTAAATGACAAATTTAATTACCTCTTAAATCACATTTTTAATTCTAATTAATGTTTACACAGTAAGCCATGAATCGAATTTTCTACGCACACGGCTCATAAGACTTTGCACCATCTCTTTAGGAAAGATTTTTGTCGCCCAGGTCCGTATTTTTTGTAACTGAGGGACCGATTTTACTTCTCCGCCTTTCTTTTTTAGAATTCCTTTCATAATACTCCAGTACTCTTCAACAGGCCGCAGTTCTGGACTATTTGGCGGATTGCATATTTTGGGTACCACCATGATCCTGTTAGCGTTGTACCATTCCATAACTGATTTTGCGTATTAGCAACTGGCTAGATCTGGCCAAAACAGCGGTGGTGAGGCATGCTGTCTTATAAAAGGCAGCAAACGCTTCTGTAAACAATATTTCCGATAAATATCGCCGTTTATTGTCCCGGTGGTGATAAACGTGCGACTTATTTTACCACAGCTGCATATTGCCTGCCAAAGAAGGTATTTTTTTGGGAATTTCACTCGTTTTTTTAATTCACAATCTTCAGGAGCATCTGTTCGTGATTTGCTAGTATAAAACTCTTGACCAGGTATTTGTTTAAACTCCGCTTTTATATACGTCTCGTCGTCCATCACCGCGCATTCAAATTTTGTAAGAAAATATTCATAGAGTTTTCGCGACCGTTTCTTTGCGGATAAGTTCTATTTTGAGTCTAGGTCTGGTGCGGCCTGGGCTTTATAACTACTCAGTCCTGCCCTCTGTTTCATTTTTTGGACAAAAGACTGAGAAATTTTCACTTTTTTAGCAACATCACGAGATGAAATCGTATGATTTGAGGCAGAAATCTTTAAAATACTCTGTTCCTTTTTCTTATTCTTGACTCACTGCAACCCACCACTTCCTGGCTTTCTATCTATTGGCAAGCGGTCATGGAATGTTTTTAATACGTGACCAACCGTAGATTGTGGATATTTCAGCCTTTTCGCGATATCTTTGTAGCTTACCATGGGATTTTTTACATGTTCGTGCAGAATGCGTTCACGTTTTTGATGTTGTACGCTCGACATTTGGCCAATGAATAAATAAAAGAAAATGAAACGATCATCATTTTATAGCCCAGTTCCTTGTGAGAAAATTGTTGTTTAAAAAGTTTGAATATCTTCATTTTTCGAATAACTATAGCTATTTTTACATGCCCAAATTTTGGCGTGTTCAACCTTTAGTATAAATAAGTGGAAATACGTAATAATTTTTAACAGTTTTTTAAAGATATTGCGGTTTAAAAACTTAAAATTATAGGCATTTTTTTAAATACCTTCAATGTATTTTCGAAACTTCAGTTCGATTACTTATGTTCTAACAAGAAAAAAAAAGTACGACAAATATATAGCTAAACGCATATTCTCGTGCCTAAAATGACAAAAATCTCCCAAAAACTTGTTCCTTCCAAACAGTTTTTTGCAACTTTGTAGTCGTCACCGACGTCACAATCCTCACACTTTTTGTATGGGGCGTTTTGACGCGCGGCGCAGACGCCTAACGTATTTTCACATTTTTGACGTTTGAGGGCTATCATAGATAGTAGGGTTATTAGAGACATTTGAATCTACAGGAAAATAGAATCGAATGACGTCTTCCAAAAAAATTATGCATGTTCCTAATTGCACAGGTAATAAGAGTGATGGCTGGTAACTATTAGAGCTACAAGGATCATGTGATTGTATAATGGATATGATGAAGTTATGACATGATGCAGTAAAGAGTGACAATGAGTATTTTTAATTTAAGCACAATCTGCATGTGCAGGATTCCATCAACTTGCTACCTTCCATCAACTACCCTATTAACCTATCTAGCAGTGCCCGTAGATCCGCCTGAGTGGCAATTATTGTTTTTAATTTTCTGTTTAGGTGGATTTTACATATTCACAACACCTATTCGTATACGGGCTTTTTCTTCCCTGCTAGGAGGGAAGAAAGTGGCACTTTTCAGTTCTAGGTCATTAGCTTCTTTTTCAGCCAGTCCGTCATTAAAAACAAATTATTATTGAATTCAACAATAAAATAGTACATTACTTACCAAGGACTGTAAAAGAAATAAAGCCCGAAATCGCAGGTATTGTAAATATGCGATAGAGGGCTTTCTTTTTTACTGCCCATGGTGAGTACACAATTTTACGTCTCCACCTGGCCATAATGTGAATTTTACCGTACGCGTAGCGTGCGGTAAAACTCACATTATAGCCAGGTGTGACGTAAAAAAATATTATCGTCTAAGGTGATGTGAAAAGCAGTATGTGTCACATAGGAACATCACTATTTTAACATGGGGCGTTAACGAATCCACGCCCTCGCCGTAAATATTTCATTTTTCTCCCTTGTTACACAATCTATATACTATGATGTTCTGTATCACCAATATATGCGGCTCTATAGTTAGAATAGCTAGTACTCACACTAGCAGTCTGCACTCGCTCCGCACTGTCCGGTACCGGAGAGAGCGCCTTACTCTCCTCAGGTTTCTCCTTGTCCTTGTCCTCCTCTAGCGCCACGTCCGGCACGACCTGCAGGTCGTCGGGGATGCTCGGGATTATCACCGAGCTGGCTATGATGCTCGATAGCTGGTCCAGTACCTGGAGAATATATAACAGTTTGAAAGCATTCCACCAGTGTCACTTAAGAGGCCTTATTCCCAAAACGCGCGAATTTCATGAAATGCTTCATTTTCCTCGAAGGCCATGGCTAAAGTACTTAGTTTTTTTTTATCAACTATTGATGAATATAATAGTTCATTTCTTTATCTAGACGGCCATTGGAGCAAATATTACATTTTAACGAGTAAAACATGAAACAATTGGTTGTCTTGGAAGGCCTTTCCGGATTTTTCAGTTAGATGTACCGTTCATTTCCAAATTACGCAAAAAAGGGTAACAATTCTTATTCAACTTCAATAAAATTCAATTGAGTATATCATGTCTGAGACGGCCATGGAAATAAATATCGAAGATTCATCTTGGATAATAGACAAAATACCTTCTGATTATATGCCAGTTTTTTGATGAAAACACGTTTACATTTAATTTTTTCCACAAAAACCCTATAAATATTTTGCCCTAAAAAGATTACCATAGCAAAGTTAAACTATATTTCTATCACGATAAAAAATATCATTACTATAGTGGTACGTTTTAATTTAGTATGAATTTTTAAAAATGACCTATAAATCACACTTCACAGGACACTTTCTGTAAGAATCGTATTTTTGGGTTCTTAATAATAACAAATATGAATCTTGAAGCAAATCAAATTATTTTGTTAAATATTTTTTTTTATTTGCAATTTTTTTTTTTTTTTTTTTTTTTTTTTTTTTTTTTTTTTTTTTTTTTTTTTAAATTGCAAATCAAAAAAAAAAATATTTAACAAAATAATTTGATTTGCTTCAAGATTTATAGATGGCAGCACCATCTCTCTCGCTATACCAGAATCTCGTAAGGGATTCTTATAGGAGGTGCAAGCACGTACTGCGCATGCCCTTAGAGTATGGTCAACGGCGCCTAGCCGTTTCGAATTCAGAGATTGCATATACATGAGAAAATTTGTCAAGTTCCGCCGTGACCGGGTGGTCTAGTGGTCAGGACGTCAGCCGCGAAAGCTGAAGACGCCAGTTCGAGTCTGGCCTCGGACACCGGAGGGTTTGGTCACTTTTTCTGAAGTATATGACATCTATTTTCAATAACAAATATGGTTCAATAGATATTTGTACAACAAGAGAAGAAAGTTCATATTTACTTCAAGTGCTAATTTTGAGTCCTGAGCAAGCGAAAGATTCTATAATAGAATCACGAGCGTAGCGAGTGATTCTAATTTAGAATCTTGAGCGTATAGAGGGACTCAAAAGCACAAGATGTAAATAACTTTATTCTCATGTTGAACACACTATTTTTCACCTCAGCAGTGAGAGGACATGGAAAAATACAACCTGGGTGATGCTTAATCTTTCCTTGTCACTTTTTTCACTTGTATTTATTATATTATAATATTCTTACATTTGAGTTCAAAAACGTCAATTATAAGTTAATAACACAAAAAATAATCAAAATAAATTAAATATTTTTAAAATATCTATACCGCCATTTTGACTTTTGGCAACTTTTTTTTATCTGCGTTCCGTAACTACTGTTCGATCACAATACGAAAGATTGTTGTAAGTAATAATATTTTTCACATGATAATCTTGTAATTTTTCCGTTTATACTTATTTGATCTTGAAATAAAGAACGTAAATTATTTTAGGTGTTGTATGGTTAAACATTTCAAAATTAAAATTTGTTTAAATTATATTTACAAATTAGTACGTCTGCGCATTTCGGAACGTTTCGTTCTGACTCTGTTTCAGGGGTCGAATCGAAAGTTCAGAATACGAATAAAAATTAAATAAAATTTGATTGAATGACGTTTAAAATATTTCTGTCTCTCTCTATTTACTAATGACGTGAAAAAGACAACACGAATAGCTTCCGAGTATTTCGAATTTGTATTAGACTTCCATATATACTTAGATTGTAATTCCAAGGTCAACAAGGTCATTTTGTCTCACGCTCGCAGCAAAATTGAGTTTTGCTCACTGGTTTTAGGTGTCAAAGAACCCTCGTTCCTGCTGCTGAGGTGAAAAAGTATTTTTTTGTATTACTAATACTTCAAACTATCTTACGATATGAATAGCATTTTATGCGGCTTTTTTCATTAATAGAGTTTTTCGACCTTTTAGGGAATAAGGAGCCTTAAGATACTCCTTTAATGCTTGTAAAAATGCTACTGATCTTCATGCCTTGGCACCCCAGAATTAAATAAAAATTGTCCAAATAAAACTTGCTTTCCTACTCAAAACAAGTATCTCTAGAGTTGAAACACGCGTACGCTCAAGAAGGACGAGAATACACGCAACGCGACTAATTTGGAAACGCATTTCAAGATGGTTGATAGGCTGATAGGCTATGGATATGGCTAGTATGTCCATGCTTTCCTAGTATTCTCAGATACATAAAAAATGGTGCTCGTAAGCAACATTCTTATCGAACCACCCTTTATATTACATACTGTCAGTGGTGGTTGGTTATGCGTCTGATTTGCGATAAACTAATTTCTTATACTTTATATTGGTGGTGGGTATACCTTTATTGGTGGTGGTGGTCCCTGCATTTTCATCTGTTATTTATTACAGGTTAAACTAAACCTAGACCACCACCGATACCACTAGGCGAGCGTCCATCTATTAAATTATAGAGAGTAAATGAAGAACATAATTCAGTCAATGAAGAACTTAATCAGTTTGCTGTCAATAGTAACACAATGAAAATATTTGTAGTTCTCACCTCATCTGCCAGCAGTCTGTGTTTCGGGTCTTTCACCAGCAACCTCTGGATTAGAAAGACAGTGTTGTCCGACACTTGTACAGAGTTACCATCGCTGTAATAAATAAATTCTGTTTAACAAGCGAGTCCACACCTGACGCACCGCCTCACGAGGAAATTGCCGCGCGAGGCAGCTCGGCTAGTGTGGACGTGCCTCGGCCGAGGCAAACGCACGCGCGGCCGCAATGACTCGGGCGAGGCACGTCCACACTAGCCGAACTGCCTCGTGCGGCAATTTCCTCGCGAGGCGGTGCGTCAGGTATGGACGTGGCTAAAACATAATATCTAGAATACCCATTTATACAAGATGTTGAATTGCACAACTCCCGGTACTATTCGCTCTTGTTTATTTCCCACACTTGTGTGATAGATGACAAAGATTCATCAATTACAGAAAAATCTAATTAGGTAAGTACCTATTGTATTCATTAAATGTAAGGCGCTTAGCTACTCTTTTTAACATAGCTACTTAGCTATTAGTGGTAGCCGTACGATTAAAAAAACCGGCCAAGAGCGTGTCGGGCCACGCTCAGTGTAGGGTTCCGTAGTTTTCCGTCCGTCACAGTAAGTGTCCCCACTTAAGAGTTAATAACACCGCCATGTAGGATATGAGATGAGAGTTCCACGTACAGCGACATCTATCGGCAAATTAAGTAAACTATTGCGCGCGAGCTTAAAGTATGGAAGATGATTTTTATGGAATAATTCTTTATTGCGTGAACCGATTTTCACCGTTTTGACTTTATTTGAAAGCACGTCATTTCATTGTAATTTTGTAGAAATTACAGGTACAATAAACACCTGCTTATACGGTTAAATTACAAACTTAGTTCAGAAATTATTTTGTAATTTTTTTTCAAAAACTATTCATCCTATCAAGTTCAAAATAATTTTCCTAGAAAGTTTTTATAAAGATTTTTTTCATATTTTTAAAACTTATGGTTCAAAAGTTAGAGGGGGGGGGACGCATATTTTTTTACTTCTGGAGCGATTATTTCCGAAAATATTTACATTATCGAAAAATGATTTTAGTAAACCCCTATTCATTTTTAAATACCTATCCAACAATATATCACACGTTAGGGTTGAAATGAAAAAAAAAATCACTCCCCACTTTACGTATAGGGGAGGTACCCTAATAAATAAAAAATTCCACTTTTTATTTTACCACTTTGTCGGCGTGATTGATATACATATTAGTACCAAATTTCAGCTTTCTAGTGCTAACGGTCACTGAGATTATCCGCGGACGGACGGACGGACGGACGGACGGACGGGCAGACATGGCGAAACTATAAGGGTTCCTAGTTGACTACGGAACCCTAAAAAACCGCAAATCGATGTACAGTTTAGCCGTTCGGCACACGTATACTAGAGGTCAAAACACATTTTTTGAGAACTGTGCCAGTTTGCAATATTGAAAAATTAAATAAAAATACCTAATGAAATTATTTTCAAAATTGCTTTCTTGAGGTTAGATATGAGGATATCACGTATAATTTGTGGTATATTGTACAAAAAAAATCAGCCATATCTTATCTGGAGGAGCCCAAAATTGGTATGTTTCGAATTTTTTTTTGTGTTAATTAAATAAAAATGGCTGAAATGTAATGATGTGGTATATTTTTAGAATCGCCTCAAAATGCCCTTTCATAAGATACACACACGATAGGTTTCTGAAAAAAAAAAAATTCCATACAAATAAAAAAATGTCTCGGCACTCCCCTCCTAAGGGAATTTTTTTCAAGAACTGCGGGTCAAAAAATGTGTTTTGACCTCTAGTATGCGTCTGCCGAACGGCTAAACTGTACATCGATTTGCGGTTTTTCTTTGAAATTGGGCTTGTACGGTAGGGTGGATCGCCTTTGTATGAAAAAAAATTTTTTTTCGAATTTCAAAATGGCGGGCCTCCAAAAAGTTAATGTGATGGCAAAATAAAGCTAATGTCGAATATGAGCAAGATTGGATAATTTTAAGTACTGCCGCAAGCCCAATAAAGTATTTTCATATATGAAAAATTTCACTTCATGATATCCTTGTTACACGGACTCTATTAATATACTATATCACTTATAAAACGTTTTCTGAATAATCAAACACATCTTTATATATTAAAAATAAATTGTTGCTGCATTATTCTAAAAAAATATCAAAGTACCCTCATAATAGCTTGACTTAATTTTAGCATCAATGTTATACTACCAGCGTTTTTAATTTTGATCCGCCAACGTCTTGCACTGTATTGTTATTAGTTGTTTTGAATTTATATTGCCTAATGTAATAATGAGTTTGCGTAATCGTGATAAAGTGTGTCCTGTGTTTGGTACTGGCAAGGAATTACCAAAATATACTTTACCGACATACCGTGATATGATGGAACATTTTATTTAAGTTTCTAAATCTTCGACGAAACGTTTCCAAGATTTGGTGAAGGAAACAAGTAACATTGTTGCAACCGATATCGAACACATATGGATGAAAGCATCTATACCAATAGTGGAACGACGTACTATCTTAGCAAGAATAAAAGCTTATCACAGTAAATATCGTGATGTACTTAAATCATACCAGAGCAGAAAAAATGTCGCGTCCTTCAAAAACAAGCTCAGTAAATTTCAAAGAGATAGTCAACGTGTTGTTTGATATTGCGACTTGTAGGTGTAACTTATTAGAAATCTGTTTCTGTGAGAAAACACGAAGGATACCTAAGAAAGAGATAGAATTTTTGATTGATCAAAGAAGTCACAGAAAAATGGGGATTGGTTCGTTAGATAGAAAAAGTACAAAAAAAAACCTGGATGATATTGAAAAACAACGTAAATGGGATTTACATTTGGAAAAATGTAAAATTGTAGACAGTCAACCTCAAGAAAAAAAGGTCAGAATTTTACCTGGGCAAAATCAACAAAATACTGAGGAAGTATCATCTTCATCCACTGTGTCTGAAAGCATTCAACCAGCAAATAGTGCCTTTCCCGCTGTGGCTAAAATATTGGATCGATACGGGATCTCAGATCGGGCAGGAGCTTCCATTGTTTCAGCTACTTTGCAAGACCTGGGTTTCATAAATGAGAATGACACAGCAAATGTTATCGATCGGAACAAGATTCGTCGAGCCCGTGCAAATACTAGGAACTTAGCGACACAAAGTATTCCTGACTGTGATGACTCCTTTATTTGTATCTCATTTGACGGACGCAAAGACAAAACAATGGTTATTGACGATGGTCGAAGGAGGGTTGTAACGGAAGAGCACATAACTTTGCTCCGAGAACCCGGATCCAAATACATTGGCCACATAACACCTGATGAATGTGACGCAAAAACTATCGCAACTAACTTGCATTCCTACTTACAAGTAAAACCCTTGGATATAAAACAAATTGTAGCGGTTGGATGTGATGGCACTGCAGTTAATACTGGGGTAAGAGGAGGTATTATCAGGATACTCGAAAATAAACTTGAACGCCCTCTTCAATGGTTAGTTTGCCAGCTGCATGCCAATGAGTTACCTTTGAGACATCTTTTTCAGCATCTTGATGGCACAACTACAGGTCCCAGAAGTTTTACTGGCAAAATAGGAAAAGCATTAAATAACTGCGAACAACTTCCTGTAACACAATTTTCTGCTATAGAATGCCAACTTCCCGATATTACTAAGACCCGCACCGATCTCAGTACAGATCAGTTATACCTTCTGGAAATCTGTCGTGCAATCCAACAAGGCAATTGTGATGAAAATTTGGCTAAGCGAAATCCAGGGAAAATTTGTCATTCACGATGGCTGACAACTGCTAACAGGATACTCAGGCTTTATATGTCAACTGAGACCCCATCAAGAAACCTGTTAATTCTGACGCATTTTGTGTTGAAAGTATACGCTCCAATGTGGTTCAATATAAAACTCAACCGTCATGTATTATTGGAGCCAAACACTTACACGAAACAATTAAGCTGACACGATACCTCCCAAACAATCTTAAGAAGGTGATTGATCCTGTAATTCAACGCAATGGATATTTCGGCCATGGTGAAAATATTTTAATAGCCATGTTAGCTGATAATAGATTTCATGTCCGAGCGTTGGCTCTTAAGCGTATCATCAAATCCAGAGAAAGCTCTTCAGACTCTGAGCCTATCAGAGTATTTGGATTGCCAAAGTTTAACTTCAGAGCCGAAGAATATTACGATTTGATTGATTGGAAACAGGTATCTGAACCACCAGTGACGAAACAGTTCGAGACAGATATTATTTCCCAGTGCCTTACTGATTTGAAATTAGTGGAAATTAAAATCTTACCCAAGTTCTGTTTGATGTCCTGCCACACTCAAGCTACTGAAAGGAGCATAAAAATAGTAACAGAATCTTGTACTGCTGTATGGGGGCTAGAGAAACGAGAAGGGTGGATACAAAATAAGCTTGATTCTTGTCGCGTAATGGCTGCATTTAATACGAAAAAAGACTACAAAATTGCATAATTGTACTCTGAATTTCAGAATAAATCAAACGTGCAAATTGATTAGGTACTAAGTATTTGTTTGTTTTAATTTGGTATTTTGATATTATAAGCATGTAAAATGTCAATAAAAACTGTAATTTCATTATAAAATATATTTTTCCTACAAAAATTGTAAACAAGATTTTTTTTTTTGGCAATATTTCAGATGGCTTGCGGCAGTACTTCTACTAATAATTTCGAAAAGTGTCCATACGAACATTTAATTATGTTTCCCTAGACTATCTTTTTACAACCCCGCCTTAGGCAAAATCGAAGAAAAAAATTTCGATCCACCCTATTGTACGGCTACCACTATATGTAGAATTAACAGTCACTGGCTATCAGCAATGGGCGAGTGATTTTTCTTAGAAGAAAATTTATGTATCCATCTCCATTGAAATCTATATCTACACACACGTTTCTCGCTTGAGAAAATAGTCATAGTCAACCTAAATTAAAAAAATTGAAATTGAACTGCACTTATACAAACTAAATAATTTTAAACAAATAATTTTAAACAAAAAAGAACCAACTTCACTAAGCAATCCACCTTTCCAACACCAAATGCTCGAGCTGCTGTAAAAATACTCAAATCACTACAGGTGTGCCTATAATAGTTGAAGAGTTCCCTCGATTTCTCCAGGATCCCATCATCAGATCCTGACCTGGTTACAATGGGACCAACTGTGAAGTATACTCTTTCAAACAAAAAAAGAATTTTCCAAATCGGTCCCGCCGTCTTCGAATAATCGGTGAACATACATAAAAAAAAAAAAAAAAAAAAAAATAGCAAAAACAAAGATCCCGACGAATTGATAACCTCCTCCTTCGAAATCTTCAAGTCGGTTGAAAAGAACCGACTTCACTAAGCAATCCACCTTTCCAACACCAAATGCTCGAGCTGCTGTAAAAAATACTCAAATCACTACAGGTGTGCCTATAATAGTTGAAGAGTTCCCTCGATTTCTCCAGGATCCCATCATCAGATCCTGACCTGGTTACAATGGGACCAACTGTGAAGTATACTCTTTCAAACAAAAAAAGAATTTTCCAAATCGGTCCAGCCGTCTTCGAATAATCGGTGAACATACATAAAAAAAAAAAAAAAAAAATAGCAAAAACAAAGATCCCGACGAATTGATAACCTCCTCCTTCGAAATCTTGAAGTCGGTTGAAAAGAAAAGAAAATCTGGCGAAGTCCGAGTCGGAACTCGGGACACCAAGTGTCTCGTTCCACAAGGTTGAAAAATAATCCTTACCGTCTGACCTTAAGAGGGTTTTTATGTTATACTAGCTGTACCCGCGGCTTCGCTCGCGTGCGTTTTATAGAAATAGAATCGTATATGGGAGAGCAACATAAAGAACATCGCAAGAACAACATGATGAGAACGGCAAGAGACAGATTAGCATGGAAAAAGCTTGGGGACGCCTATGCTGCAAAGCAAGACAGTCAGTGACTGTAATAAAAGGCTTATATTATTATTTATTAGTCAACCTCAGAGCTGGTCGGATGTAAAACTTACGGTGGTATATTATAGCTAGCTGCTTGTATCCTGCTAAACAGCTGCGCGAGACTGGTGTCACAGAATGGAAACTGGCCATACAACATGGTGTACAGTACCACTCCCAACGCCCACATGTCTGATGGTTTGCCGAGGTATGGCTTGCACATTAGGACATCTGGTGATATGTAGGCTGGGGATCCTGTGGGGAGTGAAGAATTGCATTAAATATTTGGTGTGTTTGTTATATGAAAACATTATCATTAGGCGGGCCCAAACCTGACGCACCGCCTCACGAGGAAATTGACGCGTGAGGCAGCTCGGCTAGTGTGGAGCCAAACGCACGCGCGGACGCAATGCCTCGGGCGACGCACGGCCACACTAGCCGAGCCGCCTTGCACAGCAATTTCCTCGCGAGGCGGTGCATCATCTTGGCCACGGCATCTTTGCAGATGATAATTGCAGCATCTAGGAGGTAGTCTACAGCCTACATAAAACTATGGCGAGGTAAGAGCCTGCGGCTCAAATATATTCCTAGGGAAGCTGGTTCTAATATGGCTTCCCATTTCTTTGAGAGCTATAATAGAAGTTAATTAATTTTAAGTTTTATTATTATTTTGTAAGCCAAGAGACGCGGGCTGAAAAAAAGCGCTGTACAGCCGACCAAGCTCGCGGCTAATGCTGAGCTCCAAGGTTATTAACACTTTCAATGCCGAGAACCCGACTATCGGGTATTTTATGATTGCGTTCCCAGGCCGGACGACCCGATAGTCGGGATCGTGGTACTACAGTTTTATATGACAAAATTTTTGTGGCCTGGCGCGGATATCTTGTTTGGCTGGGTGGCAATGAATGTGTTAAATAAATAAAGTAAATAAAAATAATTTATTTCAGACAAACATCCATCAGGGTTAGTTACACACACAAATATTGCCGCGAATTTTTTGTTTAGCTTAGTTGATTGTTTCTTGTATATTTTTTTTCCTTTTCTTTCTTTTGTACTGTTTTTCTGTTTTTTGTTTACTTCTAGTGTGTGTTCTACCTGTCTATATTTTTTTGCAACAATAAATAAAATATTTGTTTATTTTATTTAAGTAATCAACTGACAAAAAATTTGGCAAGCCAATGGGAATCAAGTCCTTAGGACGCTCCACCGCTAGTAGGTACAGTCGACTACAGAGAGATGTATCCACTTTCGGACCTTATTACAATGCAATAAGGTGAAAAAGTGGATACATCTCTTTGTAGCCGACTGTACTAGGGAATTCGAAAAAAATACACATTTTGTCACTATTCTAAAAATGTTAACAGTATGTCGTAGTTACCTTTTTATAATGCGTAGATACTCAAGTGAAAGCGCAAATTATACAGGGTATATTACACGGGACTATCTTTTTAACTTTTAACTTCTACCTTATTGTATAAACATAGGTTCACCTATGTGAAGTCTGGAGTCTATTCTACCTAGCTGAGGAATTTTGATAGTTAAACAGAATATCTGAGACACATTTACTGAAATATACGAAAATTTTATGAAAATGGTTCACTTTTGCAGTTTTCCATGCATCCAGAGGTCAGAGGTGGACATTTGACAAACATTGTATTTCATGTGTACATATTTTTGCTCAAATAATTTTCATTTTTAAGATTTTTAGAGTATGTTTGTAAAATAAACTGTGTAAATGTTTGCCCACCTTGTGTAATTTAATATAATTATGCAAGTCAATAATACCTCTCTGATCTTTTAGCAAGTCTCTGTCACTGCCCAGGTGAGTCCCAAGACAGAAGTTAGTGATGGTAATGCGGCCAGTTCTCTGGTTCAACACAATGTTGCCCAACTTTAGATCTCGGTGCACTACATTTCTCTGGAAAATTAAAGAAGAACATTAAAAATTACAGAATGAACAGAATTTTAGTAGGTTTCTGCTAATATTAAAAGTTATACCATAGGCCTCTGGTTGTAGAATATTTTTGGAAAACAGCATTGAGTCCTTATGGCTTTGTTTTTAGGAAACCTGACAAAATCGTAACAAGGTCGCCCAAGTTAATTTGATGCTGTTCTGTAGAGGAAGGTATAGGTTTGACAAATAGCAACAATCCAATCCAATTTGTGAACAATCACAATGATACTTAAATTGGTTTCTACAAGGAAACCTAGCTCAGTTACTTGAACCTTTAAATCATAAGCAGTGATCGGGGTTTAGGGTGCAACATGGTTTTTTATACCTCCAAAATTATGCTAATATGGATAATCTTAGGGATTTTAGGACCCACGTTGTTTACTTTAGTTACACCAAATACATTTTAGTAACATTTTACAGCTATATTCACATAATAAGTGTATGTATTCCGCCATGTTGCACCATAAAATCCGATCACTGATCATAAGATAAGTTTTATTTTATAAAGAACAAAAGTATTACCTTATGCATATTAGCCACAACCCTCACAATATCATAGAAGATCAACAGCGCTTCCTTTTCTGGTACCTTCTTTACTTTCGTCACATATTGCTGGAGGTTGATTAGCTCACTACCTTTCTCACTGAACTGGTGAGCATTTACACAATCAAGTACTAGAAAGAGTCGCTCCCGGACACGTCCAGTGTAAATACGGCCGGAACCACTGCCCTTGTATGTTCGGTTAGAACCAAAATAGCTTGGAGCTTCCTCTAAAGCATAATCCTAGAAATGTGAACATGGATATAAAAGCACAACTTAAGTAGTTTAGTTATTACTTTTACTCGATAACAAATTTATCCTCTCATAATTTTTTTTGTTTGTTTAGGGTTCCGCAACAAAATGGTAATTTGGATTAGATAATGATGAACCTGGTCTCGCAAGACCATTTTCTTTAATTTTATTAAACTGATTTTGCCAGCAAATCGAAAACAGATGGCACTATCATTTACCTAACTAAGCTGTATTGTTTGTCAGTTTCGCTACAGCAACTAGTTTCAGCCTTTCTACTTCAAATCGTATTGTGTTGAACCCATTTACAAATGGAAACTTTTTCAATTTGATTTTATTGATGTTATAGAATTTAATTTTAGTAGATTAATAAAGAGGTTAAAAAAGGTTTCTATGTTAACTGTGAGTGGATCAGTCAGTGTAGTTTTAAATATCACACAGACTACAAGATTGAATTGAATTTCCTGGTCTTGAATAATTAATTGGTTACCTGTTATTGCTTATTAATGGTGCAATAATTAAGTGAATATAAATGGCTTTTTGGTTTTGTTTATAATGCTTCCTTTATAAGTATTGAAGGTACCTTAAATAGTCCATGGTGATGTATGACTCCATCCTGATCCTTCAATAGTGACAGTAAAGAATACTCGGTGTGCAGCAGCATTTTCCCCTGCCTATCGTCTTGTGTCTCAGCTTGATCTTCATGTCGTAAAGTCAAAAATTTTATTTGATAAAAATCATCAGTCTTTTCTTTCCTTGCCAAACATTGAACTATACTTTTCACTGGGCTAGGGCCCAATTTAGGCCCTAAAAGATATGGCCCAGCCTTACGAACCCGTTTTTCTGGCACCGGAGTGCCCGAGAGAGGTACATCACATATATTGTATGAAAGTTTAGTCTTCTTTGGCACACTCGTCCTAGGACTTTTCTGGCAATTCGTTGATGGTTTATCGTACATGGACAGACGAGCGATCTTTGGACATGGTTGTAGTAAAAACGGCCGTGGCCTCTTTCCAGGATTTGATGCATTCGAACTGCCTTCGGGTCTATCTTGATCCATAATGACAATACCTACGTTTATTTTTGATGAGTTCACTTATTTATGAAAATAATTTATAAGCTTATATCATACATCGTCATATGCACTATTAAAAAACATATCACTTCATTCATTTACCCGTTGGTAATAGCAGAGAAGTAAAATTAATAAACCATATTATTTACTTGATATTTCTGCGAAAATGAAATGTCTGACTTTCGTTTAAAAATTAAAATAAGATTTTATGTCAGTACAATTTCTGAACGTAAAATTCGTATGCATCAAAGATGGTGTCTACACATGGCGCGATTTCGCGTAATACGACGCCGCGACATTTCAACGTTCTTGGTTCATACACGGATCAGAGATTAACTTCATGGGTTCATATTGGTTCCAGATGGTGCGATCACATACGCGTGCGAGTGACAAACCGAATAGCGCGTGACTCATGCATGTAGGCACTCGCGTCGGGAAATTGTAAAGGGGGAGACGAATATGTGAACTATGGATGGTACAAGAAGGATATAAATCTCTATGTTACAGAAGTGTCCGTCAAAAGGCGATAAACTGATGGCGCCACAATGAATATTAAATTTGATTAAATTAATTTTGAAATTAAAAGAAATTAAATCCAAAATAATTATTTGCGGAGATGAAAAACACTCTGAATATTAATTTTATTTAGAAAGTCACATAAGTATTAAATATCGGTAATTCATTTCAAGTGCTGAACTATACCTAGCGCCACCCGGAGATATTTGGAACTATTGTATTGTATTGTATTGTAGTACGGGCAGGTTTCCGCAACTCGACGTCTGGCGCCTATGTTGCGTGAAGATTATTATTATATTTGGAACTATTGTTTAGTGCTTACCGCTGGACACTTTTTCGACCGTTTTCTATAAGAGAGTTCCATCCTTCCTATACCATCCATAATGTGAACGGACAACCGTGTTGGCACTGGTATTAAAGCCCTGTAACATTTGTCCTCTTTGATAATTAAACTCTCTGAGTTTGTCCCACGGATCAGAAGACAATCCGGATAGTACTTTTACTATATTTCCCTAACCACAGTTGAACTTTATTACCGAGCAAAACAGTAGTTCATAGGTCACTAGTAAAAAGTAATAAAAACGGTCCAATAGAGAGCATAATGTAGGGGGCGGTGTCTCACTCGCACAATGCTGCCAACTTATGAATCTTTGGTAAGTTTCACCACACCACCACCACATTGGTATGTGGTTTTATTTATATACATTTATTTTAGTAACACACTAGAAGTTACTTCCTACTTATAATAATTTATTGCAAGATTTGAATTAATACTTTGTTCCCTTTTAGCTGCTTTGAATTTTTTTACGACGTAAATATTATTCATCCATTAAATTAAAGAATTGCAATTAATATTGCAGAATTAATATAGTAGTAAGTTTTGTAATATTTAAAATACGGTCTGGTATCCCCATCCCATCAGTCCCATCCACGGATCAGAATACAATCCGTATAGTACTTTTACTATATTCCCCTAACCACAGTTGAACCTTATTACCGAGCAAAACAGTCGTTCATAGGTCACTAGTAAAAAGTAATAAAAACGGTCCGATGGAGAGCATAATGTAGGGGGCGGTGTCTCACTCGCACAATGCTGCCAACTTATGAAACTTACCAATGTCGTTTTATTTATATACATTTATTTTAGTAACACACTAGAAGTTACTTCCTACTTATAATAATTTATTGCAAGATTTTGAATTAATACTTTGTTCCCTTTTAGCTGCTTTGAATTTTTTTACGACGTAAATATTATTCATTCATTAAATTAATGAATTGCAATTAATATTGCAGACAGTAGTAAGTTTTGTAATATTTAAAATACGGTCTGGTATCCCCATCCCATCAGTCCCATCACTGACATAATTATATGTTACTGATATTCACAGACTACTTAGTAGATACTAACTGATATTATTTCAAATGACGCCGCTCTGCTCAACAACATTTCGTAACAACATTTTTAAGTAATAAAAACTTTTTACAAAAAAAAGATTATGATATAGAGATATGTGATTTTCAGACTTGAAGCTGATTTGACCGGTATTGTAACTTTTTGGCTTGGCACCGACTTCAAACACATCAGTTTGTAACGCATATAAATAATAAAATAATTTATTTTATACTTTTTGAAGTCGGTTTATCTTTTTTTTGTAAAAAGTTTTTATTTTTCCATTTTTAGTGGTTATATAATTATCATAATCGGACAACGGATCTCGCAATAATCGGTTAAGATATATAAGAAAAAGTTCATAATACCTACTCAATGTAAGGAAAGTTCCACATATCATATATGGTCTTCATCATAAGGTCTACTCCATCAAATTAGTGATTTTCGAGAGGAAATGCTTGAGTTGCTTAAAAAAACAACCAAATCACCATACATGTGCCTTTAAAAATTGAAGAGATCCCTCAATTCCTCATGGATCCCATCATCAGAACAGCACCAGATTAATGTGGAACTATCTTAGAGGTAGTTCCTTTCATACAAAAAAGAATTCCTCAAATCTGACCACGGGTGTCGGAGTAATGTCGCTGAACATCCTACATAAAAAAAAAATCATCATTATTATCATCAAAACAACCATCATCATGAGGTCCACATCATCAAATTGGTGGTTGCTTAAGAAAACACCCAAATCACCATACATATGCCGTTATAAGTTGAGGAGTTCGCTCAATTCCTCGTAGATCCTATCATCATAACAGCACCAGATTAATAATGGGACCACCTTGGAAGTAGACCCTTTCAAACAAAAAAGAATTATTAAAATCGGACTACGCGTCTCGGAGTAATCGATGAATATACATAAAAAAAAAGCCCAAACCGAATACAGACCTCCTCCTTCTATGAAATTGAAGTCGGTTAATAATGTACAGTCAAATACAAAGAGATGTATCCACTTTTTCACCTTATTGCGTTGTAATATTGTCCAAAAGTGGATACATCTCTTTGTAGAGATATCTCGGGATCTCAATCAGCTCTTTCGACATAAACTAAATTTGCTTCCTTCTTTCATACAATGTTTACCTAATTCAAATAGCTATTTATGGAAGGGACTCCACATGTCATCTGCGGTTTTCATTATCGGGTCCTCTCCATCTAATTGGTAGTTCTCGAGAGGAAACACTCGAGTTGCTTAAAAATACACTCAAATCACCATACATGAGCCTTTTAAAATTGAAGAGTTCCCTCAATCCCTCATGGATTCCCATCATCAGGTCCAACCAAATTAGTCTGCTACTTTCAAGGTAACTCTTTATAAACAATAAAAATATTACTCAAATCGGACAACGGGTCTCGGAATAATCGGTATAGACGTATAAGAAAAAGTTCATAATACACCCGCTTAAACTAAGGAAAGTTCCACATGTCATATGTGGTCTTTATCATTAGGTCCGTTCCATCAAATTGGTGGTTTTCGAGAGGAAATGCTTGAGTTGCTTAAGAAAACACTCAAATCGCCATATATGTGCCTTTAAAGATTGAGGAGTTCCCTCAATTCCTCGTAGATTCCATCATCAGAACAGCACCAGATTAATTTGGGACTACCTTGGAAGTACATCCTTTCAAACATAAAAAGAATTATTCAAATCGGACCACGGGTCTCGGAGTAATCGCTGAACATCCTACATTAAAAAAAATCATCATCATTATCATCAAAACAATCATCATTATCAGGTCCACTCCATCAAATTGATGGTTTTCGAGAGAAAACTCTCGAGTTGCTTAAGAAAACACCCAAATCACCATACATGTGCCTTTAAAAATTGAGGAGTTCCCTCAATTCCTCATAGATCTCATCATCAGAACAGCACCAGATTAATATGAGACCACCTTGGAAGTATATCCTTTCAACCAAAAAAAGAATTATTTAAATCGGACCACGCGTCTCGGAGTAATCGGTGAACATACATAAAAAAAAAAGCCCAAACCGAATACAGAACCTCCTCCTTCTATGAAATTGAAGTCGGTTAAAAATGGTCAAGATCTGTTGCGTAAAAGAGTGCAGGGGTGAGACTTTACAATAAAGGAGACTTTCCTTTCACCGGTAATCCACAATCATTCAATTTTACGATTTAACAACAAGTTAAGATTGTCAAACAATAGGGTGACTATGATGTCGGCAAGCTGCGGGTCGGTTTTGCTGTTTTTACAGAAATGTACATAAGTACATGGTCTGTTCCTAAGTATTACGTCTGCTCCTAAGTAGGCAGGGTCACTACCGACTAGGCTAGGAGGCCGTTAAATATACTTTACTAGCTTTTTCCCGCGGCTTCGCCCGCGTACTAAAAGTACTAAAAAAGGAGGTTCTCAGTTAGACTCATATCTCATATGTTTGTATGTACGTATGTAGAAATGTATGTTTGTCCGCGATCATCTCGCGTTTCGCTGAACTGATTTAGATGCGGTTTCCGGAAAAGTATTCGTTACATTCTGGAGGTTTCGGTATACCACGTTTTGGTGAAGGCGTTTTTCCCTTATTTTTTTTTAAAGAAATTATTGCAATCATTGTTTAATTGTTACGCCAGCAACGACTTACTACTTACTACTGAGAGATTATGATTAATACAGATTTCTACTCTTGAATAGAAGGTTTTCCCCGCGACTTCATTTGCGTGGAATTAGTAATCCACCCTCCTTTTTACCCGCTTAAGGAATGACTACTGGGATAACAACTATTATATATCCTTCCCCAGAACTCAAACTATTCCCTACCAAATCATCTAAATAAGTTCAGCGGTTATTCATTTCCCACACAAACTTTCAACCCCCGTTTCACCCCCTAAAAGAATTTTGTAATAAAATTAAGTTGAATAGATGCAAAATAGTATATATATATATATCCTAATAAAAGTTGTTGAAATGGTTGGAATATATGAAAAATTCTAAATTTTACGATTTAATAAAATAATGGCACCATTCGATTTCTCACATATTAATGAAAAATAAATTGTATGGCAACCATATACATAAAAGCAATATTTCACTGTCAAAACCTCTCAACCGTGACGCATTGCATATTATTTTGTTAATATATGTTTTGAGAAACAAAAGCGAGTGTTGAACTTTGAATCTCATTTCTGACTTTTGTGTTGCTTTGACGCAATTGGACCTATGTAGACATTTGATCCTCACAACAAAACGAATCGATTGATACCATATACTCTTAGGGGGTGAATTTTTAAAATTTCCTTCTAAGTGCATCCCTAGACCTTATAAGGACCCTACGTGCCACATTTGGAATCTCTAGAACAGCGGTTTGGGCTATGCGTTAATATGTCAGTTAGTGTCTTCTTTTATATATTTAGAATAAGATTACAATTTGGCACTTTCAAGAATTTTCATGTCCACAATATTACATTTCAAAATCGATGCCATTTTCGTAATTAACGTCCCAAAAAAACACAAAAAAGACACCCATACGAGGGTTGCTACTTATATATCCGGAAACAAAAAAACAAACAAAGGTACACGGCTGAAAATGGTTTTATTGTTTTTCAAAGTATTCCCCTTGATGATCTATGCACTTTTGCATTCGCGTGAACCAATTTTTAAAGCACTTCTGCCACTCCGCCTGAGGTACCTCCATAACGTGTTGTTTGAATGCGTCGACAGCATCTTCAGCGGTCGAAAATCGTTGACCGCGTAATTTATTCTTTATATTTGGAAATAAATAAAAATCGTTGGGTGCCAAGTCAGGGCTGTACGGCGGATGACCCGTTAATTCCACATTTTGACCCTCCAAAAATAGAGTTGTTTCGCGTGACGTATGACAGCTGGCATTGTCATGATGAAGAATGATTCTTCGTCGCTGGTTAGTTTTACGAATTTGTTCAAATACTTCCGGTAAGCAAATGGTCATGTACCACTCTGAATTAACCGTTCTACGGTTTTCTAGTGGCACTGTAGCTACATGGCCATTAATACCGAAGAAGCAGGCCACCATTTGTTTCAATGTACTTTTTGCACGAGTAACTTTCGTAGGGTTCGGCTCATTTTGAAACACCCATACCGTTGATTGTTGCTTCGTTTCGGGATCGTATGCATAGATCCAGGATTCGTCACCTGTATAGATGTTATAAACGGATTTTGAGTCACCACGGTTATATTTTTTTAACATTTTATTGCACCATTCGACGCGAGCATCTTTTTGCTCTTTTGTTAAGTTGTGGGGTATCCAACGCGAACAAATTTTTTTTACAGCCAAATAATTATGTAATATGCTATTAATGCAGAGTCGCCTCTATCTCGCAGTACGTAACATGTCGGTCGTCCATTATAAGTTTTCGCACAGCCTCGATATTTTGTTGTACAACGACCGATTTCGGGCGACCTGCCTTAACTTCGTCCGTAAGCATACTACGTCCACGATTGAACTCACTAAACCAGTGATACACAGTAGTTTTAGATGGGGCTTCATCACCAAAAGTTGAAGTTAGTTGATCTATGCACTGTTGTTGCGTTAAACCACGCCGAAAATCATAATAAATCATAGCACGAATATTTTCACGAGTGAGTTCCATTCTTGCTGCGAGATGACATTTAAAACCCGTCAAAAACAAAACACGAGCGTTAATAAGAAAGAAAAAATATACCGGCCAGTACTTAAAAAAGTTCAAATTTTACCATGGAGGTCAAATATGCTATTTAAGAAGATTGTAATCCCGGTTTCTGGATATATAAATAGCAGCCTATGTATTGATATTTAGACATTTCAACCCCATTGTACCCCAACAGGGCAGAGGGTATTACACGTCCCTCACGTTAGATTTTAAAATCGTTGTTGTTTTCGTAATCAGTGACCCGATAAACCATAAAAACAATACCCATGTTGATTTCAGACTTTTTGACCACATTTCCCCCTTTTAGGGGTTGAATTTTAAAAAAAACCTGAAACACGTATTTACTCATTTATTGTTAGGAATACTCCTGTGAAGTTTCGAATAAGATAGTCAAACTAATCTTGTTTCGCCATACAAACTTTGGACCCCCATTTCATCCCGTTAGGGGGTGAATTTTGAAAAATCCTTTCTTAGTGCACCCCTAGACTTTATAAGGAACCTACGTCCCAAATTTGAAATCTCTAGAACCAGCGGTTTGGGCTGTGCGTTGATATGTCAGTCAGTCAGTCAGTCAGTCAGTCAGTCAGTTTCTTCTTTTATATATATAGATTGTACAACATTTGTACAACAAAGAAAAATATACAATATTTGTACATGGAAGAGATCTCTTCCAGTCAACCATTGAGCAGTTTGATGTATTGATGTTTTCTTTATTTACCTTTAAGTATATTGAAGTCGGAGAACTGTCCACATTAGATATGACGCAATAGTGAGAGCCACGAACCCCCTGTACTTACTTTAAAACTAAGTTTGCTACACTAACTATCCCCTATTTTAAGACGTGGACATCTGGTAATTGTTCAGCGGTGTTATGCAAACGAGTTGTAAGAAATAAATATCTTACAGTTCTAGGTTTGATGCAGTGCAGTATCATGTAATTAATAAGATTATATCATTTTCAGGAGTTTCTGTTGGGGGAAAATAGTGCAAAATGAAGTTACGTTAATGTATTGTTTGTCGCCTATCTACTGTTTTTTTCCGTAGCGATACGCAATGTTTTTACTTTTTTATTATTATATTAGCGATAGGCTTCGACAGTTTTTACCTGTTAACTGAAATATTTTGCTGGTCTGTCACTCTGACGTCCTCCCATAAATAGCTGCCAGATGCCTGGATCTAGCAATAAGTTTAAAATAGTAAACTAATTAGAGGGGTTCTCTGCTCTTATTATTGTGTCAACGTATCTGAAGTGGCCAGCTCCTTAAGTCAATAGAATGTATAAGTTCCCATATGTTATGCGACTTCTCTTTCTGGACAATACTTACTAGACGACAAGCATATTTTATTTTATATTTATCTTCATACTATCCCAATCCCACATACAGCATAGTACATATGGTCACTACTTAGAATGAGATGCAGCTCCCTACATTACCTTCTCTTTCGGCCTCACTTTGTGGTCGAAGTATGACCTCCAGATTGTATTTAACTTCATGGTTTGTCGTAGTTAGCTTCCTAAATGATTTAGTCAAGTGAAACCGCATTTAGCCAGTAAGGCATTTGGGCAGTAGAGTGAGGCGCCAAGGGGTGCAATTTCAAGATGGTTGAGAAAAAAATGGTATGGGGGTTGATTTGTCGATAAAATTCATGATACGTGGTTAACAGGTCCAACATAGGTGTGCAAACACTTTGTATATAAGCACTACTCGTTCATTGTTTTATATTCTTCGTCTCCAGCTACCCAAAGATTGTCTGGAAGAGATCGCTTTTAGGGGATAAGACCCCCTGCTGTTACCTAGTTTTAATTTTGATTTTTGTTAGCTTATTCCAAATGATTTTTGTGCCATTCAGTTTAAAATGAATAATAATTTTTGTGATTTAAGACCCCCGTGACTAAAGCCCTGCTATGACGAGTTTCTCAAATTTTCGACTTACTGCAGTATATTTTCAAGGCATGTTAAACTATAAGAGACTTAAATTATGAATCCTTTGCAGTTATGTTCGTGCCAAATAAATAAATGATTGAAATAAATTTATAGTAATTTGCTATTTTTTGTATGAAATCGCCTATCCCTCAAATGGTCTTAAATCCTTAATACCATTCTGGTTGGCGCATAAGATTTTAAGACCAGTTGAAGTTGCAATTTTTTGGCCTAAATTTATCAACCAGCCTACCGTTCGAAATTTTTACAGTAGTTAAAGGGCCCATTCAACAAACCAAATCCCAATTTTAAGACCATTCTGGTGGGTGCATAAGATTTTAAGTATAAGTCGATTTCATATAAACAAGTGCGAATTATTATAATTTCATTAAAATAGATATATAGCTGGCAGAAACACAACTGCATATTTATAGTTAAGTATCGTGTAATTAAAAATGTCGTTAAAGTAGTCCGCAATAAGTCAAAAATTAGAGAAATTCGTCATACCAGTACTTTGACACGGGAGTCTTAAATTATTCTAAAATATTATTCACTTTAAACTGAATGGCACAAAATATGACTTGAAAAGCCAGCCTATAGGCATTTTCTGCCAGTCGCTCATAACTCTAAACTGATAAGCGTCAAGTTAGATGCACTGAGAATATATTATGAGTGAAAAAAAAAACGTATATTTATTTTAAATCCTACCGTTCCAAATTTTGACAAACGGTTTAGCCCACTTCAAATAACCTACATAACAATTTTAAGACCAATTCGGTGAGCGCATAAGATTTTAAAACCAGTTGAAGTTGCAATGGGTTTGTGCCAATTAAATATATTTTTTAAACGAATTTATTGTATGAAATCAACTATTTCTTCAAATAATTTTAAAATCTTATGCGCCCACCAGAATGGTCTTAAAATTGGGATTTAGTTTGTTGAATGTGTCCTTTAACTACTTACTGTCGAAATTTCGAGCGGTAGGTTAGTTTATAAATTAAGGGCAAAACATTGCAACGTCAACTGGTCTTAAAATCTTATGCGCCAACCGGACTAAAATACTGCTATGGCGAATTTCTCCAATTTTCGACTTATTTCGGAATACTTTTATGGCATTTTCTATTACACTTAAATATGAATATGCAGTTGTGTTCGTGCCAGTTAAATATTTTTTTTACGAATTTATAGTAATTTGCTATTTTTTTCTACGAAATCCTTTTTTCTATAAAATGGTCTTAAACTCTTATGCGCCCACCAGAATGGTCTTAAAATTGGGATTTGGTTTGTTAAATGGGTCCTTTAACTACTGTCAAAATTTGAAGCGGTATGCTTGATGATAAATTTAGGGCAATAAATTGCAACTTCAATTGGTCTTAAAATTTTATGCGCCCACCAGAATGGTCTTAAAATTAGTATGTAGTTTATTTGTTGTGGGCCAAATCGTTTATCAAAATTTGGAGCGGTAGGCTTGTTGATAAATTTAGGCCAAAAAATTGTATTTTCAACTTAACGTCATACATACTTGTGACCTTTAAGACTTATGTTTTCATGATCTCCGAGATGGGCTCTACGCAACCAGCCAAACTACTAAGCAGCCAAAATCGACATAAGTGGTAAATATTGAAATTTCAACAGGGAAACTACATTGAATTAATATGGTTAACCAAATGAAGCGGTTTTCTGGTCGCTGCTTGTGATATATATAAGGAAAAATAGGTTGTTATAAGTTAAATATGGATGAAAAATCTATTAAAAATACTTACTACCAGTGAGTCTTGGTACTTTTACGGGCGGATCACTTTTAAAATAGTTGTGATCTAAATGTCTTTTCCGCGAATTCTGATATTCAAGTGCTGAAATGAAAATACCTAATTAAAATAAAATCTATGTACAATTAGTATACGAAAAATGTGAATTTATAAGAGACTAGGCCAAATACTTACAAATATCTGGGTACTGTTGTGCAGGTACTCCACTAGTTATTTCATCAGGTGTGAACAATGTCGGATAGGCACCATATTTCAGTCGGCTATTTGGTTTTATAAACCGTCTCTCAAAATGTACGTGACACACTGAGCGCGTACTCAATATGCCTTTTGGTAATACTTTTAGCGACTTCAAGTTTACACAGGCCAACCATTAATTCAATCTCTTTTCGTCACTTGCTGGAAAAAAAATGCAAAAATGCATTCTCTCATTTGTTACCACAAATACAGCATTTTGGGGTCCGCATTATGTCTCCAGTTATACAATTTAAAGTAATTGAAATTATCCAACACTTGAAAATAACCGTCAGTCACAATTACAGACAAACCAATATGGCGCCGCGGGGAAAAAATTCGAAAGATGAAATATCCGTATCAGACTACCCTAAATGTAGGGTAGTGTAGCGTACGAAAAAGAGCGAGGCTACTAGCCTTCATTTTCATTTTTCCCCTCGATTTGACAAACGTCAAGTCAACGTCTATGATGAGAAAGTTAGTATGGCAGTAAACCGGGTGTGCTTTCGTCATCGCTGTCAATGGATAACAAGCTCCGTGAAAATGCCCTCATGCGCTGCTTTTGTATGTAAAAAATGTTATATTTCGTATAGTTTACAAAAAGATGAAATACCATTTCAGATGTAAGTACAGTTTTACTTTATTTATCATTACTTTCGTAATAAAAGATTTAACCTAAATCGAAAATCAAGCTTCGTCTACAGAATCGATTCAAAGAAAATCGTTTTCTTTCTGACGGGCAGTAACTATTTGACGTTTGACACTTCTCCATATTTAACGCGCTTAAGGATTGCTGTATTCTATATTTTGTTTGAAAATACAATAAAAAATGATCCTTGGCTTTTTTTGTTTGACATTTGCAAAGACTGCATCCAATAATGAACCATATGTTAACAGTTGTACAGTCGACTATCTATTGCTCCATTTAGTGTTATGAAGTATAAAAAGAATATGTCAAATATGTTTGGTGTTGTCAAGTCAAAGGTACATCTTTGTCGGTTGTCAATAAAGCGTTGCTGTCATAAAAATTCATTTAGAAATAAACTGTATTAACAACCAACAATGATGTACCTTTGATTTGAAAACATCACATGCGTGCTCTCGCACCTTGCCCCCCTCAGATTTTGGCAGACTTTTTTGTTTGGAAAGATGAGGCGAAGCGTACTCTATTTATAAAGCTTTATGTTATGCCTATGAACGACTGTTTTTCTCGGTAATAAGGTTCAACTGTGGTTAGGGAAATATAGTAAAAATACTATCCGGATTGTCTTCTGATCCGTGGTTGACTACGGAACCCTAAAAAAGTGACAGCTAATGCGACATCAAAATATTTTTAATAATAAGAAGGGATTTAGTAGATCTTATATCCAACGGCAAAGCATTTCACAAGCGAACAGTCCGTAAAGTAAAATAGATGTTATAAAAATACTCGATAATCGTAGGTATAATGCACAAAATTCTTGCCACTAAGCGATTTCACAACTTTTGTCTCGTTCTCACTCCAGTGCTTTCTCACTCTAATTGGTTGGGCAGTCACTTCCGTCTGTGGACACCTTTACCGATTTGTCACTTGATCTAGCCCTAGCCACCCTAGCCATATTAATTAATTCTATTGCCATAACCCAGAACCCAGTAGTGCTGCGCCGAATCGTAAATTAAATTCACCTGCGACTGACAAGAAATTTCTAACCGTGTTTGTCATATCATAAGTCATTTCCCACAAATAAATGTTATGATATGACGTTATTCTCAGTTAATTTTCAATAGAATTGTGAAATATAAATCATCATTAATCGTTGTAAATAGTCGTTTCTGTATATCAGCATGTGGAAAGGGCTCAGGTTAACCCAAACTCAGTTATCAAAATTGCAGTTCAATGGCCATAAAATTCAACCAGTCGGCGTTGCAGCTCTGGATTCAGTACTAAACCAGTGGTACAGGTTTTGTCAGAAACCTCCTAAAGGCTTTGAAAAGTATTTCCAACCTGGAACAAGTCAAAAGCAGCAGAAAAATCCCGACAAAGATGACAGCCCTGCACCGTCAAAAAGTTCACCCCCACCATCCAGACCAAGCTCTTCAAGGGATGACAAATGGAATATGAACATGTTTTCAAACACTGGCCCCGGCAGTGGCGGTGGTCGTGGCGCCTACGAAGGAGGTGACAAGGAAAAATGGATGATGTTCGGCGCAATGGGTGTCGTAACCTTACTCGCCTCGATAGCCTACTTCGAACTTAGATATAGAGAAATAAGCTGGAGAGATTTCGTTAATCAGTATCTCAATAAAGGAGTTGTGGAAAAACTTGAAGTGATCAATAAAAAATGGGTAAGAGTAAAGTTACAGCCTGGAGGAGCGCTTGAGAGCAAGGTTATCTGGTTTGCTATTGGCAGTGTAGATTCTTTTGAGAGAAATTTGGAAAATGCACAAATTGAAATGAATGTTGACCCACCAAACTTTATTTCTGTGATTTATAAGACAGAAGTGGAAGCCTCTAGTTTAACTGGCATGTTGCCTACTCTACTCATCATTGGGTTCTTGATCTACATGATGCGCCGTTCGGCCGACATGATGGGCCGCGGAGGCCGCAAAGGTGGTGGCCTCTTCGGAGGAGTGATGGAATCAACTGCCAAACTAATAAATCCAACTGATATTGGAGTTAAATTCCAAGATGTTGCTGGCTGTGAGGAAGCCAAGATTGAGATAATGGAGTTTGTCAATTTCCTGAAGAACCCTCAGCAGTACCTTGATTTAGGAGCCAAGATACCCAAAGGTGCCCTGCTCACTGGGCCCCCAGGAACTGGTAAAACTTTGCTGGCCAAAGCTACAGCTGGGGAAGCCAATGTCCCATTTTTAACAGTTTCTGGCTCTGAATTCTTGGAAATGTTTGTTGGTGTTGGTCCTTCCAGAGTCAGAGACATGTTTTCAATGGCTCGTAAACATGCCCCTTGCATTTTATTCATTGATGAAATTGATGCAGTGGGCAGAAAGAGGGGAGGACGCAGTTTTGGGGGGCATTCGGAACAAGAGAACACTCTTAACCAACTACTTGTAGAAATGGATGGATTCAACACCACAACAAATGTTGTAGTTCTAGCAGCCACCAACAGAGTAGACATCCTTGATAAAGCCTTGCTGCGACCAGGGAGATTCGACAGACAAATATTTGTACCGGCACCAGATATCAAGGGAAGGGCCTCCATTTTCAAAGTACATCTCCAACCATTAAAGACTACCATTAACAAGGAGAATCTAGCGCGCAAAATGGCTGCATTAACTCCAGGTAAATCTTTATAATCATTCAATTTCTTCCTGTAAAATCTAATTAAAATTCAAGTGGTATTTTTTCTAAATGTATGCTTCTACAGCAAGTTAATACTTTTGTTTGTGTGCGTTATAGTTAGATTACTATTAAATTTTGGCGTAGCATGTTACTAGGGAGTTGGGAAACTAGATATTTTTTTCAATGTGAAAGACAAAAATGTGTAAAATAAATTGACATTCATATTTAGCCATTTTCATTATTATTTCCAGGTTTCACTGGTGCAGACATAGCAAATGTATGCAATGAGGCTGCTTTGATAGCTGCCAGAGAGCTGGCAAACAACATCACACTGAAGAACTTTGAACAAGCCATTGAGAGAGTGGTAGCTGGCATGGAAAAGAAATCTAATGTACTACAGCCAGAAGAAAGGAAAATTGTTGCATACCATGAGGCAGGGCATGCTGTTGCCGGCTGGTTTCTACAACATGCAGACCCGTTGCTCAAAGTCTCAATCATCCCACGAGGAAAAGGTCTTGGGTATGCTCAGTACTTGCCCAAAGAACAGTACCTGTACAGCAAAGAACAGCTGTTTGACAGAATGTGCATGACCCTTGGTGGAAGAGTCAGTGAAGAGCTTTTCTTTGGAAGAATCACCACAGGAGCACAAGATGACTTAAAAAAGATAACTCAAAGTGCTTATGCCCAAATAGTCCACTATGGTATGAACGCTAAAGTCGGTAATGTATCATTTGAAATGCCACAGCCTGGTGAAATGGTCATAGATAAGCCCTATTCTGAGAAAACAGCAGAACTCATTGATGGCGAAGTCAGAGTATTAATTGATTCAGCACATAAGCACACAACATCATTATTGACTAAACATAAGGAAAACATCATAAAAGTTGCAGAGAGGTTGCTAAAGCAAGAAATATTGAGTAGAGATGACATGATTGAGTTACTTGGCCCTAGGCCTTTCCCAGAAAAGAGTACTTATGAGGAATTTGTTGAAGGCACAGGCTCTTTAGATGAAGACACCACATTGCCAGAAGGACTTAAAGATTGGAACAAAGACAAACCAACTGTACCAGCTCCAGATAGTATAAAGGAAGGTAAAAGTACTGCTGCAAGTACAAGTAAAAACTAAGAGGTTATTAATGATCATAGTAGATTGTTGAGTTGTTAGTCAGTTTTATGTGAAATAAATATTTTAATTACCTTTAAGACTCAAAGGTTTTTTTTTGTTTATAGTTATAGAGATTGTTTTACATTTAATTGTTGTAGATTATTGAATTAAAAGTTGGAACTAAGTCAGTATTTAACATCATTACAGAGGCAAGTTATATTTTAAACGGGTAAAGTTATTTAAACTTATTGCATTTATGAAGCAATTCGCAAAACAACTGACTGATAATAAATAATAATAGATTAATATAAAATTAAACTACTCATAGAACAAATATTAAGCTTAATGTATTTTCTGCTACTCATATAGTCCACTTTCGTAACAATAACAACTGCAATTTGCTGGTGTTCCAACCTTAAACTTGCTCTCTTAAGAGTGGTCTGCAAGATTTAGTAAACCAGTCATTACGCTTTTAATAATTTACATACATGTTGTACACATGCTTTGTGAAGTAAATAAATTCCAGTATATTGTTGTTTCACTTTACGTTAGCATAGCGTTAGCGTTTGATTGATCGTTAGCATATTTGGAAAACTAAGTCCTATCAATACCTATGCACACAAAGAATGTTTTGTAGATAATTTTATAAAGAACATTTTATCTTTTGACGGATTTCTCCTAGCTTTAGCCGTTTTTAATAAAATGAAAAAAAACTGATTGGGGACACAAAAGAGGGGTGGAAGGGAAAAAAAAGCTACATGCATGCCAAGTTTCGTGCTTTCTGTCGATGGGACCGTAAATCATATTTTACTAGCTAACAAGTCGTACTAAGTACATGTAAAGTAAAATATCATGCGTTCAATGATAATTGATAAGAAATAAAATGAAAGAAGAAAAATCCACTGCCGCATGCGAGACTCGAACTCGCGACTCGGGGATAAATGCTACTAAGACTTACCTGATGACTGCGATTTTTTCCGTCCGTGTGTCCGCGGCTTAGCCGAGTGATCGTTAATACCAGAAAGCAATTTGGTATGAATATGTGTATGAGTCACAAAGTGGTAAAACAAAAATTTTTTTTTTAATTGTAGGTACCTCCCCTACACATGAAGTGGGGTAATTTTTTTTTGCTCCAACCCTATTGTGAGGGGTGTCGTTGGATAGGTTTTCTAATCCAATAGGGGTTTTGGATAAAACTGATAGTTCCGTAAATACTTAATAGCTCCGAAACTTTAGAAAAGCCCTTCTAACTTTTGAACCGTGTGTCCAACAAATTTGAGAAAATTCATAAAAGTGAGGCCTAATAAGTACTCTCAATGAAAACTATATTGAATAAAATCGCAAAAAGTGATTATTTTGGGAACCCCCTTAAATTTTATTTTATTGTGTATTTTAGTATGTTGTTATAGCGGCAACAGAAATACGTATCATATCTGTGAAAATTTCAACTGTAGGGGAAGCCCGGGCAAGACGCATATGTTAATGGAATGATGAAAAAAAAACACCTTAATTGTTAATCAAAATAACACTTTATATTTTTTATTTGTACTATGTACAGTTAACTTTGGAAAATGCTATCACATATCCTTATTCCTAAATAACTTCTTAGTGTTATTATTTTTTAAACAAATAGTTCCAATTATCCGTTTTGCCCGACCACCTCGGGCAAAAGGGATATACCTCTAGGGCAAAAAGGATACATATATGACAAATATATGGATTAGGCATTGCATTCATCAAAAAATAGTTTTCTATCCTTGAATATGAAGTACAACCCTAAGAGGCCTATTTTTACACTGGTTATACACTGAGTCTGTCTTCGGTGGGTGGGTCAATGCATCTTTCAGCGCATACCAAAAAGAACACTATAAATTATTCTCTCGTTTTTTTTTTGTTTTAAGATAAGTTTTTGTTTGTTAGTTTTGCTGGGGCCTAGAAATTAGAAATCTGAAGTAATTTTTATATTTAGTACCTTTTTGGTCTTTTCCATACACGCATAGCTATCCGTTTTGCCCATATCCGTCTTGCCCGAAGTAGGTACTAAATATTTCGAATTGTTTATGCCAAGAATACGTTTGTTTAACAGGTGGATAAAAAGTTATAGCCACAATCTAAGCCAAAGTTAATATACTATAGTTTTAACTAACCGTATTCGCAAAGCTGGGCACCGTTAATCAAATAGTTAACTTCGTTAATCGTTAATCCGCTACAAAAAAAGTTAGCTTCGTTAAACGTTAAAGCGTTACATTTCGGAAGAATTAACGCAAGTTAACGTTAATCGTTAATCCGTTAATATGTGTAAAATTGCTAAGTAATGAAATAATCAAACGAAACAAATCTCTTCGCAGTTTTCTCACTCGCACGCGCCGGCAAAATATATCTAGTTTTGTTTTTGTTTCACTCGCTGCCACGCGCCGCCCGGCACTTGTCGTTCATTTCATACTTGTCTGAACCTGTTTTTCGCGCCGCGCCGCGGTACCGTGCGGTAAATAGTAGGCATTGGATTAACGATTAACGGACTTCTGCATATTAACGGAAGTTAACGTGTCCGTTAACATTTTTAAAAGTTAACTTAAAAGTTAATCCGTTAATCAAAATGTTAACTTCGTTAATTAACGATTAACGGATTAACGAGTTAATGCCCAGCTATGCGTATTCGTAAAGATACGAAACGTAATACAAAAAGTTGATAGACTTGCTTTTCCAAAAATCACAAGAAAACAGTCAAAAACTTTGTTTTATTTCTCCACAACGAGTAGGGTCAGGGAGGGTACAGTCGCTCGGTGGGAACAGTGGCTCGAATGTGCTGTGCGGGAAATGGAAAGAGCTTTATGTCTGTCCTCTACATCAATCGGAAGCGTTCCGTACCCTATCATATACGAACTAGTTAGTGAGCCGCTTCGGCGCCATGTGAATGTATTATGGTGCGTTTTTGTGTTGAATGCTATCCAAATATTTCCAGGTAAGTTTCACTCCTCTTTTTTCTTAACTCGAACGAGATTTTTAATTACTTATATTTTTATCGAAGAGTGTGTTTAATCTACTTAGTATCGGCTGATAATTCAAGGCCCTCGATGTTTCTATTTGTTTTTAGTTCTATCTAAAATACAAAATGGCGCGAAGGTCAACAGTCGTTCGTTTCAGAAAAGTACACGGTGGCTCGCGAACCACTGTGCACCTTACAGAGTTGGGCTAAAATTTACTTGAATATGAATAAGAATAAAAGTTCTTTTATTATTAAAAATAATTCTTGCACTCTTTTTTAATAAAATGAAAGTGAATAAATCATGCGACATTTATTAGGTTAGTACCTATTTTAAATGAAGAATGAATCAGGAACGATTATTCCGGAATTAGGCTTACCTATTCTAATTACCGTTTTATTCAACAAAAATGTTTTTTGTTATAAAGTTTATTTAGGTTCGATTCTTAAGTAGCCATTGTGTACTATTAGAACCATTGTGTACTCCTACCTAGGGGGTCCTAGTCACTGTGTACAGCAACGGGTACACAGTGGCTCGATTCCCAATTTCTAAAAAAGAATGGGTATATCTTTTTTGGTGAAAGTAACAGCAAATATATTTGCTACATATGAAAGTTTAATAATGCACTGTGCTCTGCGCTTGCAACAATTAGTTCAGGGATTTATATTTTTCATGCTACAGTTGTTTGCTTTGATTGGACAGTCATGGCGTTCTCGTATCGCTACTTTACCGACTTCAGCAAGCCTAGATGCGCTATCTATTGTATAGCTTTGGTAAAATCAGATGTTCTTCTTACCCACACTATGCGTATTGCCCGGGCTTCCCCTAACTACTAACTATCACGTTTCATGAGATAGGTACAGCCTGGTGACAGACGGACAGCGGAGTCTTATTAATAATAAACCGGTACTCCCGGTTTTACCCTTTGGGTACGGAACCCTAAAAACCACCTTTTGAGCGGATGTATTGATATTGTATGACGTGACGGGCTGGCAACTACGGAACCCTACACTGAGCATGGCTCGAAATGTTCGTGACCAGTTTTTAACCTTTTGAAGGCCACAGTCGACAGCTTCGCCAATGCAATAGGAATCCATAAAGTTCAATTTCGCTTAAATTTTCTCGATCGCCTGGCGTCAGTAGGGACACGGCATATTTGTTCGCCGCCGTCTGGCTTTCAAAGGGTCAACTTAACCCTTTGACCGTCAAAGACGTCAAATCACGCGCTCGGAAAGTCGCGCCCACAGCGCCAGCGCGTGATATCACGTATAAAATATAACCGAGTGCGCCCGCGCAAATTTTGGTCTGGCGTCATTCACTGTGGACCGAAAATCGGCTCCCATTACATACATAGAAACCGAAGTTATTATTTTAAGGTTTTTTTTATTGTAATAGGTTTAGGCTAGCACTATTACGCTACTTTTTGAATTACAGATGATTTGGCTTGAAAAATATCGAAATATGATTTTTTTTGAAAAAATTGTATGGAGCGGGAACAAAAAAATCAAGATAGGTATCTTAAGAAATTTACCGTAATATTCTAACAGCTGGTTAATGGTTATACACCGAATTATTTGTGATTTTTTGGCTTATTTCGTATTTCCGTCACGCACGAGTGTTTTTTTTAATCGTTTATTTTTTCTATGGAAAAAACTGAAAGATGTAATTTGAAGTTTTTTTTATGGAAATGGGTTCAACTCAGCGTTTTTACATTAACACTAGCTTTCCGCCCCGCGACTTCGTCCGCGTATGATAGCACCTTCGCACCCCTATTTAACCCCCTCAGGGGTAAAATTTTCCAAACCGCTGAAAGGACTTTTATTGTATTTTAATAAGTTATCTTCCCACAAAGTTAAAAGTCTCTAGCTCAAAAAAAAATAATTCCCCCATACAAACTTTGGACCCCTTTTTAACCCCCTAGGGGGTGACATTATCCAAAACGCTAAAAGTACTTTTATTGTTTTTAACTAAGTAATCTTCCTACAAAGTTAAAAGTTTCTAGCTCAAAAAAATAAATTTAACCGATACAAACTTTGCATCCCTTTTTAACCCCCCTCAGGGGTGAAATTGTCCTAAACGCTGAAAGGACTTATATTGTATTTAAATAAGTTATCTTCCTACAAAGTTAAAAGTTTCTAGCTAAAAAAAGAAATTTAACCGATACAAACTTTGCATCCCTTTTTAACCCCCCTCAGGGGTGAAATTGTCCTAAACGCTGAAAGGACTTTTATTGTATTTAAATAAGTTATCTTCCCACAAAGTTAAAAGTCTCAAGCTCAAAAAAATAAATTTCCCCAATACAACATTTGCACCCCTTTTTAATCCCCTCGGGGGTGAAATTATCCAAAACGCTAAAAGTAATTTTATTGTATTTAACTAAGTAATCTTCCTACAAAGTTAAAAATTTCTAGCTCAAAAAAATAAATTTCACCGATACAAACTTTGCACTCCTTTTTAACCCTCTCAGGGGTGAAATTATCCTAAACGTTGAAAGTACTTTTATTGTATTTGAATAAGTAATCTTCCTACAAAGTTAAAAGTTTCTAGCTCAAAAAAAACATTTCCCCAATACAACATTTGCACCCCTTTTTAATCCCCTCGGGGGTGAAATTATCCAAAACGCTAAAAGTACTTTTATTATATTTAACTAAGTAATCTTCCTACAAAGTTAAAAATTTCTAGCTCAAAAAAATAAATTTCACCGATACAAACTTTGCACTCCTTTTTAACCCTCTCAGGGGTGAAATTATCCTAAACGCTGAAAGTACTTTTATTGTATTTGAATAAGTAATCTTCCTACAAAGTTAAAAGTCTCTATCTCAAAAAAATAAATTTCCCCCATACAAATTTTGAACCCCTTTTTAACCCCCTCGGGGGTGAAATTATCCAAAACACTAAAAGTAATTTTATTGTATTTAACTAAGTAATCTTCCTACAAAGTTAAAAATTTCTAGCTCAAAAAAATAAATTTCACCGATACAAACTTTGCACTCCTTTTTAACCCTCTCAGGGGTGAAATTATCCTAAACGTTGAAAGTACTTTTATTGTATTTGAATAAGTAATCTTCCTACAAAGTTAAAAGTTTCTAGCTCAAAAAAAACATTTCCCCAATACAACATTTGCACCCCTTTTTAATCCCCTCGGGGGTGAAATTATCCAAAACGCTAAAAGTACTTTTATTATATTTAACTAAGTAATCTTCCTACAAAGTTAAAAATTTCTAGCTCAAAAAAATAAATTTCACCGATACAAACTTTGCACTCCTTTTTAACCCTCTCAGGGGTGAAATTATCCTAAACGCTGAAAGTACTTTTATTGTATTTGAATAAGTAATCTTCCTACAAAGTTAAAAGTCTCTATCTCAAAAAAATAAATTTCCCCCATACAAATTTTGAACCCCTTTTTAACCCCCTCGGGGGTGAAATTATCCAAAACACTAAAAGTAATTTTATTGTATTTAACTAAGTAATCTTCCTACATAGTCAAAAGTTTCTAGCTCAAAAAAATAAATTTAACCGATACAAACTTTGCACTCCTTTTTAACCCTCTCAGGGGTGAAATTATCCTAAACGCTGAAAGTACTTTTATTGTATTTGAATAAGTAATCTTCCTACAAAGTTAAAAGTCTCTATCTCAAAAAAATAAATTTCCCCCATACAAATTTTGAACCCCTTTTTAACCCCCTCGGGGGTGAAATTATCCAAAACACTAAAAGTAATTTTATTGTATTTAACTAAGTAATCTTCCTACATAGTCAAAAGTTTCTAGCTCAAAAAAATAAATTTAACCGATACAAACTTTGCATCCCTTTTTAACCCCCTCAGGGGTGAAATTGTTCTAAACGCTGAAAGGACTTTTATTGTATTTAAATAAGTTATCTTCCCACAAAGTTAAAAGTCGCAAGCTCAAAAAAATAAATTTCCCCCATAAAAACTTTGAACCCCCTCGGGATCGGGATGAAATTATACAAAACGCTAAAAGTACTTTCATTGTATTTAACTAAGTAATCTTCCTACAAAGTTAAAAGTTTCTAGCTCAAAAAAATAAATTTCACCGATACAAACTTTGCACCCCTTTTTAATCCCCTCGCGGGTGAAATTATCCAAAACGCTAAAAGTACTTTTATTGTATTTAACTAAGTAATCTTCCTACAAAGTTAAAAATTTCTAGCTCAAAAAAATAAATTTCACCGATACAAACTTTGCACTCCTTTTTAACCCTCTCAGGGGTGAAATTATCCTAAACGCTGAAAGTACTTTTATTGTATTTGAATAAGTAATCTTCCTACAAAGTTAAAAGTTTCTAGCTCATAAAAAAACATTTCCCCAATACAAAATTTGCACCCCTTTTTAACCTCCTCAGGAGCGAAATTATCTTAAACGCGGAAAGCACTTTTTTTGTACTCTAATAAGTAATATTCCTACAAAGTATGATTGAAGTCTCTATCTCAAAGAAAGAAGTTTCCCGCATACAAACTTTGCACCCCTATTTAACCCCCTCAGGGGTGGAATTATTCAAAACACTGAAATCACTTTTATTTATCTTTTCATATCAACGAACGTACCAAGTTTCAAGTCTCTAACTTAAAATTTAAAATCCTATACATACAAACTTTTAACCCTCTTTTGACCCCCTTAGGGGATGAATTTTTCAAAATCGCTTCTTATTATTTTTAACAATTATAAATGTAACCCGACCTGCAAATTACAACTTTCTTGCTTCAGTTGTTACGACGGCCTCGCTTTAATACAAACTTTTCAACCCCGTTTTAACTCCTCTGGGGTGGAATTTTGAAAAACGCTGAAATCAGTTTTTTTGCTTTTAAGTTCTTAGCCTGCAAACGAAAATTCAAGTCTGTCACAAAAAAAAAAATCTCCATACAAACTTTCAACCCTTTTTTAACCCCGTTAGAGGTTGAATTTTGAAAATCGCTGAAATCACTTTTATTGTTTTTTAATTATCAGTAAATGGACGAAGTTTCAAATCTCCAACCTTAATATTTAAGCCCCATCCATACAAACTTTCAACCCCCTTAGGGGTTGAATTTTTCAAAATCGCTTCTTATTACTTATACACGTTATAAATGTAACCAGACCTGAAATTTTCAACTTTCTAGCTTCTGTAGTTTCGGCTCTGCGTGGATCAGTCAGTCAGTCAGTCAGTCAGTCAGGACAAAGGCCTTTATTTATATAGATAGATATGAAGTTCAGACGATTTGGCTTTATAAATTCCGAGTTATGATTTTTTTTCGAATAATACGAGTATGTATGGAGCAGGAACAAAAAATCAAGATATAGGTCTTAAGATACCCATCTTCGAGGATATTACGCTCAATGATGCGGTTCTTAAAATATCTTGAGTTTTTAGAGCTCCAATAGGTAAATTTCTTTGGAAAAAGAAAATCATAACTCGACATTTTTAAAGCCAAATCATCTGAACTTCATAGGTTAGTATAATATATAATAATGCTAGGCTGAACCCATTTCAATAAAAAAGTTTAAATTTAAACTTTAGTTCATCGTCTTTTCCATAGAAACAATAATAGTAGTTTATGTAACTGTTACGTAATAAGGGTCCTTAAAACATGAGTGTGGTTTTATGAAACGAGCCGCAGGTGAGTTTCATAATAAGATCACACGAGTGTTTTAAGGCCTAATTACGTACAGTTGCATACACTGCTTTATCTACACTCATATTATTTATCCTAAATGCATTATTCCGAAACCATAGAATGGCTGCCATTGCACCGCCATGGCCAACTCGATTGTGCCGGCGGCGGCTGCACTGCAGGTGTAGGTAGGTACATATGTTATCAAAACTCATAACACATCATTCACATCAATAATTGAGCATGTAAAGTTAAAATTACGTTACCTGCCACACATAAAAAGCTTATCATAGTAAAATCGGTCGTGGTAATGCTAGCCATTGCCTACCGTTTTCGAACACGTTTTAGAGAACTTGCAATATGAGTGTAGATAAACGATTTAAAAAAACCGCACTCGTCACCAGTGCGGTTTACTAAAAATAATGCGAAATATGAATTATGCCAAAAAATCACAAATAATTCGCTGTATAACCATCTGCGAGGATATTACGGTTCTTAAGATATTTGATTTTTTGTTCCTGCTTGAATACATTAACAATTCGATATGTTTCAAGCCAAATTGTCTGTAATTAAAAAAACCGGCCAAGAGCGTGTCGGGCCACGCTCACTGTAGGGTTCCGTAGTTTTCCGTCCGTCACAGTAAGTGTCCCCACTTAAGAGTTAATAACACCGCTATGTAGGATATGATATGAGAGTTCCACGTACAGCGACATCTATCGGCAAATTAAGTAAACTATTGCGCGCGAGCATAAAGTATGGAAGATGATTTTTATGGGATAATTCTTTATTGCGTGAACCGATTTTCACCGTTTTTACTTTATTTGAAAGCACGTCATTTCATGTAGAAATGTAATTTTGTAGAAATTACAGGTACAATAAACACCTGCTTATACGGTTAAATTACAAACTTAGTTCAGAAATTATTTTGTATTTTTTTTTCAAAAACTATTCATCCTATCAAGTTCAAAATAATTTTCCTAGAAAGTTTTTATAAAGTTCTACTTTTGAGATTTTTTTAATATTTTTAAAACTTATGGTTCAAAAGTTAGAGGGGGGGGGACGCATATTTTTTTACTTCTGGAGCGATTATTTCCGAAAATATTTACATTATCGAAAAATGATTTTAGGAAACCCCTATTCATTTTTAAATACCTATCCAATAATATATCACACGTTAGGGTTGAAATGAAAAAAAAAATCACTCCCCACTTTACGTATAGGGGAGGTACCCTAATAAAAAAAAAAATCCACTTTTTATTTTACCACTTTGTCGGCGTGATAGATATACATATTAGTACCAAATTTCAGCTTTCTAGTGCTAACGGTCACTGAGATTATCCGCGGACGGACGGACGGACGGACGGGCAGACATGGCGAAACTATAAGGGTTCCTAGTTGACTACGGAACCCTAAAAAGTAGCGTAACAATGCTAGGCAAATCCTATTTCAATAAAAAAACATTAAAAATAATAACTTCGGTTTCTATGGCAATGAGACCCGATTTCGGTCCACAGTGCGTTAGGCACTGGTTCCACCGCGGGCGAGTAACTATGAGCTATCGGCTATTTTCTAGCCCAAGTAACGAACAAAAGATAATCGTTCCCGTGTAAATAAAAGAGAGAGATATATATTTATAGTTCATCGCTGGCTGTTCACACTGCGATGAACTATAAATATACATCGAAGCGATTATCTTTTGTTCGTTTCTTGGGCTAGAAAATAGCCGATAGCTCATAGCTTACTCGCTCGCGGTGGGACCAGTGCCTTAGTGGCACGATGTTTCTGTCCGATTCTTGACGCTCAGAGGGTTTTCATTCAACGGCTCCACTACAGCTTGCTGTCAAAAAACATTGTGTAGTGGTTGGAGTGATCCATTTCCGCTCTAGAGAATTTCACTTTTCAAGTATATTTAGTCGGGAATAGGTGCTTATCTTATCATCCCCTGGGTAACAACTACCTACCTACCTTGACTACATTTATTATTCACCTTAAGCCTTTATAAGGCAGAGGAAATATATTTCCCACCATTATTTGAACTTTATCTCAAAGTGATAGGGTTCAATTTCGCCTAATTTCTGACACCCTTTTGCCTTATAAAGGGTTAACTATATTGTGTAGCAGACCAGTTGTGTCCCTAATAGTTAAATGTTAATAAGATGATGAAATTGATGAATCTTTTACTTAGGAAAATAAATAATTATGGGTAGTTCAGATTAAATAATTTACTACAATTTCGAGTACCAATATATTTAATTGGCCACTGGCTAAAATCAAAATTTACATTGCCTCCCTCTCCAAGTACCTAATTACTGATGATGCTGTACATAAAAATCGGAGGAACAACTTTAACAAAAAAAAACAGGGTTATATTAAAATTATAATATGAAAATATTATTCAAATATTGACTGAAAATACATCCAGCCTTTATCTGTTTATTTAAATATTCACTACATTACATACTTTATACATCACCAATTTCTTAAGTAAATTCAGTTTTTGTACAATATAAAAAGAATCTTATATTATCATCTATGTTTATTACACGCGAGAAGTGTATAACACGCCTGCTCGGCGCTTTATCCGAGAGACGGCTGTTAAGTGAAATCGTAACAAAATATTAAAATTATGGTAATTATTACGAGTAACTACACTATTTTTATGTTCAACATTTTATGTTAAAAAAATTCAATTATCATCTATACTTATACTACTATCCTATCAATTAAAATTATAAATGATGAAAACATTTTTCTCATGATATCATTCAACAATAATCCATTAACAATTCACATTCCAATTGCTCATTTACTACCGAACTGAAAAAAATATACCTAATCTCAGTAACAATGAAAGGTCCATATCAATTACAGTCTCTGATTTTTTCTCCTTTTGGTTTTCGTCCCCGTTTCTTCCTGGAGGCGACACCCGCGAGAACCATGGCCTCTCGTTTCGCGAGGCACGACTTGCAGAACCAGTCCTCCGTCGCGCCCGGCTCTTCCGTGATGCCCACGCACACCCAGTGGTACCAGCCGTCGCAGCCGTCGCAACCTATCATGGACGTGCCATTGTCGGGTCGTCCACAAGCCGGACAGACCCAGATTTTGTTCCCTTGCTCGTCCATATAGAAGGGCGTCGGTAATGGCCCGCTTGGCTTGTCCATCGACATTGTCGGAGTGGGCGCCGCCTCCTCCGACGCAGCTCCCTCGTCATCGAGTTCCACGTGACCCTTCTTGGATAGCGGCTTGAACAGTATTCGCTTATACTTGGCGTGACTCGATGGGGGCCGATTTTTCCTTGCAGGGGAGCTGCTGGAAGGTGGCGGCGACCCTGGGCCGTCCACTTCGCTGACGTGGTTGTGCTTCGATTGTTTCTGCTTCGGTGGTCCAGTCACGAGCGCCGATATTTGCGCTAGTTCCGGCGACCTACTGTGTTCCCGCGAAACGGGCTCCTCTTTTACAGGTGAGCTTTCTTCTTCCTCCTTTTTAACCACCGGTTTAATGTTAAGTTTGAAAATGTCGGGCGAACTCGGTGGCATAGGTGAATTCGAGTTAGATGAATTGAGCTTTAAGGTCAGTTTAGGTACCAAGCCGTCGGCAGTCTTTTCTTTTTTCTTATCTTTCTTTTCTTTCTTAATTTTTTCTTTACCCTCTTGTCTCTCCTCTTTGTCCTTTTTCTTTTCACTCTTATCCTTAATTTTTTCCTTTTTATCTTTCTTTTTCTTAATTTTTATACCGTCTTTATCTTTCTTTTCTTTTTTATGTGACTTGTCCTTTTTCTTTTCCAATTTGTCAAAGGTTCGTTCTTGCGAAACCTCAGGGAGCGGAGTTTCAAGTGGTCTTGGCCGCGGCTCGGGTTCCGGCAGAGGCGCCGGCGCGGGCACGGGCATGGGCGAGGCCACTCGCGCGGGGGGAGGAGGCTCTCTCGGAGGCTCATGCCTGACCGGATCAACTCTAGGAGGATTTAACTCTATCGTAATATCAGGTTGAATAGGGGGCATTTTATACATATTAGACTTGTGTTCTTTATGTGATTTTGTTTTATGTTTTTGAAGAATATTTGGAATGGTTGGTGACTTGTGCTTATCGTGTCTGTCCCTGTCACGAGACATGGGAGACTTATGCATATTTCTATCTTCGTCGTTATCTACAGGAATTACTTCTAAGCTAGGACGTCGTAACATGGGGGGAATCTTGCTCGTAGAAGAACGAGAGGAGTGAGGGAAATTGCCTAAAGGCATGAGTGGATTCATGCCAGGACCAAGAGCACCAGGCAGAAAACCAGGTCCAGGAATTAAACCTGGGCCTCCTCGCCCTAAAAATGCGTTTTGTAGTAATCCAGGAGGTGGTAGACCCCTCAATGCTGGGTTATTAGCTAAAGCAAGAAAATCACCTCCTGGTATTAGGTTTGAGTTTGGTATTAAACCTGGGCCAGGCATTAAGCCTCTACCTGGAGGCATGGCTGGAAAGAATGGGAAACCAGAATGCATTTGTGGAAATTTAGAATCATTCTTTGGCCTACTTGATTTTGGTAATTTCATTTTTTGCTTCTCTGCTCTTGCCATTTCATATGCTAACTGCTGTTGTTGTTTCTTTATTAATTTTGCTTCTAATTTTGCAGCTTTTTCAGCTGCTTTATCTTTCTTTTCTTTATGTTTCTTTTCCTTTTTATTAATTTTAGGACTGACACTAGCTACATCTTTGGGATATGGTGCTTGAAGGGATTTATTAATTGATAAACCTGGACGCAGATCTAGAGGCATAAATCTGGAGTGACCCATTGGACTAGCTTCCATTGAATCATCATCAATGCTAATCACTTCATTAGCTCTAAGGTCCATATCTTTAGACAAATCTAATGCACTACTATCATTATTGTTCACAATTGCATTTTCAGTTTTAACCCTAACATTTTCATGAATAACACTTTCACTTGGGTTTTCATGTGCAGAATTCTGCACCTTTGAGATCATACCTTCAGACTGTGTTTTATCAGCAACAACCTCTGGAGTGGCTTTATCTTCTTTTGATTTGTTCGATATTCTTTTAAAAATATTTATTTTTGATCTGTCAGGTTGGGAAGCCAATTTTTCTTCCTCATCAATGATTTCTTTTTTAATTTCTATGTCACGTAAGAAAGTATTTGATATTGGCTGTTTGTGAATTGGCATAGAATTTGAAACAAGGGGTGATTTATGAATGGGTATTTTCCTTGGTACTGGAATTGCTTCTTCACCTGTTACAAAATGTTTGTTGACTACTGGTGGTGGTGGAGGAATATCAATTGGTTCCTCTTTTATGACTGGTCGGACTGACTCCACTACAGGGGCAGGCATTGGTGGTGGTGGCAACAGTCTCGGACTAGGGCTTGGGCTAGGACTTGGACTGTGCAGCAGAGGTGGCGGCTTATGAGGTGGTGCCACTCTCGGCGCTGGCATTGTCACATGATTATGATGTGTTGGGTGGACATCTTTACTTTTTATTGGGTATCCAGGAGGATACTTATCTGATTTACTACTATCTCTAGATTTACTACTCTCACCTTTATGAGTCTTGTCTTTCCTTTTACTTTTCATAATTTTGCCATTCAACTGTTTATTCTTCTTAGATTTCTTATCAGCTTTTTCCAATGTTGGTGGTTTTGCAATGTTTGAATGATGCGAGTTTGCTTTATTTTTGTCATAGTGTTTCTCTGATATAACAGTAGGAGGCCTGGCTTCCGGAAGTTTGCCTTCTCTAGCTGGAGACAGGAAGCCTGACATAGTCATCATGACACTGCTGATTTCTCTTGTACGCTCCTCCTCATCCAAACGTAATCTTGGCCTTTTACTGTTTGGTAAAGAGACAGGGTCAATTGGTCGTTTGAAAATATCTTTAGATTTCTTTGGACTATCTGTGACTGATATTTCCGGGCTAGTGCATGTCGTGCTAGTAGTTTCCAGGATGTCAATACCATTTTGACGAATTTCAATGGTGTCTGCGACAATTGGAGTGTCCCGTTCTTTTTCAGGGTACATCGGAGGCAGGTGTTCATGCACATGCATTGGCCTTGTGACGACTTCATGACTGCCAGGTTTCAAAAAATTCAAATTAGAATCTTTTGGTCTCGGGAACTTCTCAACTGGGACAGGTGGCGGCACAGGTGGAACACTGCGCGTATACTCTGCTAATTCGGGCAACTGTACGTTTAGATCTCGAAATACTAATCCTAGGTCATGTAAATTTGGTTCAGTCCTATTAAATTGCTCAGCATATCTGTTGGCTTGTGTCCCAAGTGTGTGGATGTACTTTTCAAGCACATGCATCAGAATATCCAGTGGTGTTGAGTTTATACCATTCCAACCGATAGTTTGGCATATTTGCGCAACATTCCTTCGCAGTATCTCACGGGCGTACGCCTCTGACATTATGACACCAACAAAGTTATCTGGAACAAGTTAAAATACCGGATTTATTAAAACAAATGACACATACATGATTAACAAATAAATGGAGTGCTGCATTTTTTGTTTTAAATCCTATACATTATCATGTTACACACGGCAGAAGAGCTAAAACAGCAATTCTCAAGACTCCAGTACCTGCAAGTGTCTAGTAGTACAGAGATGAGATTGCGAATGAACGTAGACTTGAAGTTTGGGACACACATGTATGCTGTACTACAATCTTCAATAGTTACAGATAATTTATAAAAACACTTAAATGGATTACAAAGCAAAATAATGAAGTGTTTACGTAAAAACTTCTCAGCATTCTAAAAACACAGTGCCCCGTGCGCCATGATTGCATTTTGGGTTGTCAATGATTGGGGTTGCTAGTACAAATTACAAAAATGGCGGTCTCATTACGATGCGTTCAGTGATACCAAAAGTATAATGGTAGCTGAATTTTTGTATGGAGGCCATAGACAAATTTCCGCTACCCTCGATGATTGTCTATGAAAAGCTGAAATCAGATCAAATGTGTGGTGCACCTTAAACCGGTATAGACATTGCAATTTGTAGGGCCCAATCTGTTGTGTACCCTGCCTCTCCCTCCCTCCTTCAGCTCCCTACTGGCCTAAAGTCCTGTTACACTTGCCCTAGTTAGCTTCCTAAATGATTTAGTTTTTAAATTTAGTCAAGTGTAACCGTATTTAGCAAGAAGCTTCCTAAAAAGTAACCTAGTTAGGAAGCTAGGATGGTCACCGACGAACTTATTGAGTTAGCATCCTGATTAGGACGGAAGAAAGGAAAGTGTAACAGCGTTTAGTCGCCAGTTGATAGACAAATTTCCGCTACTAGGGTAGCGATTGTCTATGAAAAGCAGAATTCAGATCAAATGTGTGGTGCCCCTTATACTTTAATCGCAGACTGATTATGTTTATTGTGAATTTAGGTTCCTAGATAGGATGCTAGTTAAACGGCTAGTAGACATGACAATTTGTAGGGCCCAACATGTTGTGTTGGGAGGTGTAATAGGAGGTTGGGCCTGTAGGGAGCTGAAGGAGGGTGAGGGAGAGGCAGGGTACACAACATGTTGGGCCCTACAAATTGCCATGTCTAATAGCTGTTGTAGGACTAGTGTGACTGGGAGATATATTTAGGATACTAATAATTAGGATGCTAGTGAGGATACTAAAAAAAGGAAAGTGTAAACTAGCATCCTAATTAGGATCCTAACTAGTTTTCATAGTAAATTTACTTGCTAAATGCGGTTAGACTTGACTAAATTTAGAAACTAACTTATTTAGGAACCTAAATAGGACAAGTGTAACAGGGCTTTTACTCTTTGGTTAGTATAAAAGCGGTTATTTTGTCTATGGTGTAGTGTAGTGAGCTCTGTGTTCTGTCATATCAGTTTTGTCAAAAGACCAAAACTGCAAATGGTCGACTGATGTGCTTTCTTAAATTTCATAATTTCGTCGCTTTGTATTTTAGTATTTATTAACTACGGAGTTTTAACGTAACTATTGATTTACTAACTAAATGTTTACTGGAGTTACTTTACTTGAGGGTACCAGTATTGGTCAATCCGTGATCTTGAACTGTAATCAACATGGGACAATATTTATACCTGATTTAGAGTCGTAATTCTAATACTAAAACATTTTTGCCTAGTACACCGCCTGCTTGTAGACTGTAACAATGACGACGTCTTCGGAAGACGTGTTGTTGAGTGTAAGCTACGTGCGATATAAGAAGGGTGACGGTACCTTGTATGTGATGAATCAGAGGTTGGCATGGATGCTGGAAAATAGAGACACTGTCGCCGTATCGCACAAATATGCTGATATTAAAAGTAAGTTTATTACTAGATATTTTGCTTTTATTTGGCCTAAAACCCATGGTTTTCGTATGACTGTTTTTAAGATGTCTCGAGCCTTGGACACTTAAGTTAAGTTTAGCATCAGGTGAAGCTTAAACAGCTTAGTGTAAGAGTAAGGCGCACCACACATTTGCTTTGAACTTAGCATACTGGTAAATAAATTCAGCACTGTCCTCAAAATTGTTGCCTATAGAAAACTTCTGAATAGTGTTGAAATTGTGTCTTTATGCTGAATTCAAATCAAGTATGTGACACGCCTAAAATGCAAAGAATTACCTTTATTTGTTGCCTTTTGATTTTTTAGCGCAAAAGATATCTCCAGTTGGCAAGCCTAAAGTGCAATTGCAAGTGGTGCTGCATGACGGGACATGTTCCACATTCCATTTCGTCAATCCAGCAGGCCCGGATGCCCAGGCTAAAGACCGGGACCAGGTGAAAGCGCTGCTGGTGAATCTGTTACCCAAGTTTAAGAGGCAAATAGATGGAGAACTAGAGATGAAGTCTAGGTATGGGTCCAAAACATGGACAATTTTTGTGTTTTGTAAATATTTAGGATTATATTGTAGTTGAATAATTCTATTTTTATTTAACGTTGTCAAATATTAAAAGGATGATCTATGGTGGGGACAGGGGGGTTTCACTTCGCAGTTTAGGTACATTTGGCCGGCGCGCCTCCCGGGCAGGTGTATGGCAGTGGGCTGCCGCTTGGCTCGCACGATACTCGTGTCACGTGGTGCTCGCGCAAAATTTAAAATACGCAATGGCTTCGAAACCTATCTCGATCTAATCCGTATAAAGTTTTATTTACGGATGTCTGAATAAAGGGAAGAACAAGGAAGCAGAAATAACATTTTTAAATTCCGGACGATATTGAAAGGTCCCGAAGTCATTACTTAGTAATAGTTAAAATAAACATCCTTAATTTATTGAATATCGGTTGCCCAGAAACAATATTAGGAACTGACCGACATATTTTCAAATAAATACGGGTGTGGCATACCTACTTTCGTGAGAATCAGACATAATCTCTATAAAAATTTCTATCTCCGAATAAAAATTTCATGTTTACATAATCAACGTTTGTAATTCCTGCATATTTATCTTAAAAATAATAAATCAGTAGGTATAGGTACAAAAACTTGTCAAGTGACAACCCCGTGCCAACGCTCACAGTTCGGTCATAAAACTGCGGCGCGCAAAGAAGATTCACGGTTCGTGCGCGGTTATAAGTTTCAATTTTGCTTGCAGGCGGCGAGTATAGGTATAATTTTATACCTAAATCTGACTTTTGTTAAGGAGTGAATTTTCTGTACGGTAGTACTATTAGTTATTCTGTGGTGGGGATCCAAAATTGTAATGATTTTGAATTATCAAAACCTAGTTACTGTAAAATGAACTCGAATGTACTAAGATCCACCTGTATTATTTGTTAATACACACAAACTCTTATTTGGATTTTGGAGGTTATTAGGAATGGATTTAGTTACATTTTTGGTTCCTTTGATGCACACAATTTTAATTTGAAAAGAGTAGGAGAAACTTAGACATGATATGGTTGCCATAAATGCTGCTGAGCCACAAATTTATTTAGCCATGTCACAGTTGTAAAAGTATTGGTAAATATTAAAGCAACTATCTGTTAAATAAGGTCTACAGCAGTACAACACAGAATGGTGAAAGATTTACAGAAATACTGCTTCTAGTGATTGGCAGTTGGGTAGATATTTCATTGAATCGTCCATCAAACTAATTATTAACACCACTTGCTGAAGCTCTTAATATAGACTTATGATTACGACGAAGGTCAGATACAAGTGTAAGTTTTGCTTTCTTAAGTGGGGGTGAAGTTATTGGCTAGAATGAGATTCTTTTCTCGCTCTTATCTCACTCACCGCTGGGCTTCAGCCATTGAGAGTCAGGGAGAGGCATTGGCAGTCAGCCTTGATATAGCTAAGGCGTTCGATCGGGTCTGGCATCTAGGTCTTCTATCGAAGTTGCCAGCTTACGGCCTGCCCGAGGGATTGTGTAGATGGGTCGCCAGCTTTTTGTCCGGCAGAAGCATACGAGCTGTAGTCGACGGCAGTTGTTCTGAAAGCATGGACATAAACGCTGGTGTCCCGCAAGGCTCCGTGCTATCCCCAACGCTGTTTTTGCTGCATATCAATGATATGTTGTCTATCGGCAACATTCATTGTTACGCGGACGACAGTATTGGGGATGCCTGTTACACGGGCCGTGCCGAAATCCCTCGATCCGTTGTGGTAGAGAGTCGTGAAAAACTTGTGTCCGATATCGAGAACACTCTTTCTGGAGTCTCGGTGTGGGGTCAGGACAACTTAGTCCGATTCAATCCCACAAAGACACAAGTTTGCGCGTTTAACGCTAAGAAAACCCCATTTACTGTGGCCCCTCAGTTCCAAGGCACAACCCTTACAATGTCAGGGAGTATTGGGATCCTCGGTGTCGACATTACCAGTGACGCGAATTCCTTAGTCACCTTGAAGGGAAGGCCAAGCTGGCATACAAAAAGCTCGGTGTGCTCAATAGAGCGAGGAGATACTTCACTCCGGGGCAGACTGCTCCTATACAAGTCGCAAGTCAGACCCCACATGGAGTACTGCTGTCACCTTTGGGCGGGAGCACCTGGATACCAGCTTGGGCCCTTTGACTTAGTGCAAAGGCGCGCTGTGCGGATCGTCGACGATCCCAATCTCACGAGCGATATTGAACCATTGAGGAGAGATTTTGCCTCCTTATGTGTGTTCTATCGCTTGTACAATGGGTTGTGCTCTGAAGAACTGTTTGATATAATGCCCACGGCAGCTTTTTATCACCGCACCGCTCGCCGCCGGCAGGGTGTTCATCCTCACACCCTGGAGCCTAATGGGTCGCGCACTGTACGGTTTATGAGGAATTTCCTCCCACGAACGCTGCGACTGTGGAATGAACTCCCTGCCGAGGTTTTCCCAGCGGGCTACAGTATGAGGTTCTTCAAAAAAGGAGTGTATAGGTTCTTAAAGGGTAGGCAACGCGCATGTGAATCCTCTGGGGTTGCAGGCGTCCATAGGCTACGGTAACTGCTTACCATCAGACGGGCCGTATGCTTGTTTGCCACCGTCGTGGTATATTAAAAAAATACCTGTAGCTGCATTCCTCATTATGTAAGGAAAACTTACAAAGTAAAGCCGGCCTTTAGATAAAGGAAAAAAATTACCTTAAACAAATAGACAACAAAAACCAAGGTCTGTTGAATGTCCTCACAACAATACACCTTCAATTTGAGATAGTTTTTGATTAAAGTAAAATAATGTATAGATAGATGGAAAAGCCAAGTAATTAATATTAACTTACCTAAAATGGCACTTATTAATATAATTTATTTTATCTTGCAGGTTGTTGTCTCTTCATCCAACTCTAAAGCATTTATATGAAGACTTAGTAATATCAAAAGTGATTAACAGTGAAGAATATTGGAACACACCTACTTTGAAACATTATACTGAATCTAATAATATTAAACAGGAAGCTGGTAAGTGCTGTAAAATAATTGGCATTAACTCATTCGATACATCTTATGTTTATATTTTATAACTTGGGCATAGTTTAGCTAAAACTATCCATCCTCAAAATGTCGACATTGAAAGGAATGATGTACATTATCAAAGCCCGGATGACGGGAGCAAAAATGCACTTTTACTAGTGCTTAATTAAATATCAACTATTCTATCGACATTCATACAAACAATTATTGAATCAGAAATGTATTGATCAAACTCGTTATCTTACATGTCAGGTTGTTACACAATATTACATCAGGTACCTAGGTAAGCTTACATTATATATTATTTCAGTTAACTAATTACATACTATAATTATTATCAATATTTTCATACTCATGGGAATGATCGTAATAATAAAATAATAGTGACAGTTCTTTTAAATAGATACTATTCTCATAACTTATGATCAATAAATTTCTGATTCAAAAATTGTTTGTTGGTATGGATGTCAATAGAATAGTCGATATTTAATTAAGCACTAGAAAAAAGTGCATATTTGCTCCCGTCATCCGGGCTTTGTACATTATTGACAAAAAGTGAAATAAGTTGTTTATTTTATTTTATTGATAGATTATTTGTGCTTTTCCTGATTTATGTCCACATGTTATATATAAAGTAAACAATATCTTGGAGTTTAGATGTTGGTGTCCTACAAGGTATGGATGTAAAACTTGCTGCTTGATAAGGCTTTTTATGACTTTGCATTCTTTTTTTAATACCACATAATGGAACATAGTTAGCCTGCCTGATGGCAAGCATTTCATGGTTTCATATGTTGTTGAATAAACAAACATACATGAACATGAGTTTTATAACATTTTTAGGATTACATAGAAACTGTATTAAACAAAAAAATATTAGGATCAAAACCATTGTTGTAAAATGCGTCATCTCTAGTTAATGTTCAGCCATGGACGAGAATAGGCTAATGCCAACAATTATGATGGAAATAATCAATGTTATACTACGAAGTGAATACCTATAGATTATTAACTAGATCACATATTATCAAATAAAATTCTTATTGTTTAGTATTCTTTAGGAGTCTCTGGAGCATTTCTAGCGGACATCCAGCCCCAAACAGATGGGTGCAACGGCCTCAAATACAACCTAACACAGGATATAATAGACGCCATATTCAAAACATACCCTGCCGTCAGAAAGAAACATATCGACTATGTGCCCAACAAGATGACAGAAGCAGAATTCTGGACCAAGTTCTTTCAATCTCATTATTTTCATAGGTAAATTTTTTTTTTCAAATTCCTGAAATAGGGAGCGTGCGTAAAATGGAGAGGGCAGCACAGCCTGTCCACCCACCTGTGCTACCCACTCCATGTTAGATCAGGAGCCCCATTTTACGTCAATATACAGTTTTAAATTATAATTTACGCTACATTAAGGAAGACCCTGTGTCAAGCGTGTCAATGCAAATATTAGTTTTGAAGAGTTATTTAATACTTTTACCTTTGCCACAAATATTTTGCATAAACTTGTGTGTTAAGTATGTCTCAAGTCTCAAGCAATACCAGCTGAACAAATTCAATAGCCCTAGATAGCAATACAGCAAATATAATAGCCAAAGATATTTTTGTTTTTCCACAGGGACCGCATAGCATCATCATCCAGCAAAGATTTGTTTGGAGAATGTGCTAAACTAGACGACCACGCCATTGCCTCTGCTATGAAACACACCACACTGGATCTTACGGTTTGGTTTATTTTGTTGTCATTTCAAGTAATGCAAAGCTTATGTCAGACTACACGCACGAAGTTTGCCTGGCTTATAGTGGAGTACGGGAACGCCTTTAAAAATGAGATAACTCACAAGTCCGATTTTATGTTGTGACCTGTTAGAATACGTTAAGTACCAATAATGAAAAAAGAAAACAGCAATTGTTAGTATTGCGCTAGGTATAATACATGTATTTGTTTGCTACACAGATAAAATATTATGCAAGTTTTATTTTGTCCACTAGGCTATCGCTTTTTATTATTGCAACATAACTTAACATTTTATAACGGTTTTGTCAAGAGCATATGTCATCTTAGCCATTTGCCATTCGTTTATAATTCAAGTTCACTTATATTTTTACAAATTGTTTTTGATTATGCTCACATAATCTATTGAACAAACTATTGTAAAATGACAGATGAAATGTGTTGAATACCTAGCGCAACTTCAAAAACTGTTAGAAAATATTTTTCACTATAAGAAATCAGATTTTATTCTCTAACTAAAAAATATAATCGGACTTGTGAATTATCAAAGCTCAAAACTGTTCGCGTACTGGAGTTATTACCTGTCATTAGCGGCTTGCGCATGCTACTGGCACGTTGCACGTTAATGAACTGATCAAAGTTAAATATGGCGGCGCAGCTGTCATCCCATAGAAAATTGTCAAGCTTTTCATGTAATATAATAATTAATAATAATATAATAATAATATTATAAATGGGAAAGTGTGTGTGTTTGTTCGTTTGTTTGTCCGTCTTTCACGGCAAAACGGGGCGACGAATTGACGTGATTTTTTAAGTGGAGATAGTTGAAGGGATGGAGAGTGACATAGGCTACTTTTTGTCTCTTTCTAACCCCCCAAAAAGGGGGGGTGGAAGTTTGTATGGAGCATTACGGAGGGCAAAGGGGAACCGTGTGTATCTGCCAAGTTTGTTACTCTTTTAGCACCACCCAGGGAACACGTGTAGGGTTGTCTAAGGTGTTTCCTACGGACATAGAGTAACATTGATCCCCACTGTAGATCCGACGACGACACACGAACTGTAGATGTCAAAGGAATTTGAAGCAGTAAATTTGATTCATATTTAATAAAATTGTGTCACACCATTCGACTACGTTCATTCGTCAAAAATGGACTAAGAGCTGGCCACGTCAGATATGACACAATAATGAGAGCAACGAAACCCGTCTGATTAGACTGCTATACTAACCTTATTGCTAGATCCGGCATCTGGCAGCTTTTAATGGGTGGAGGAGGGGGATCAATGTTACTCTGCGTCCGTAGGAAACACCTTAGACAACCCTACACGTGATCCCTGGGTGGTGCTAAAAGAGAAACAAACTTGGCAGCTGCACTGTCCCATCTGGACCTCGCAGCACTCACTGGATTTTCTTTATCATCTGCTTTCCCACTACTACTACCCCAGGAAAGAAATGCCTATCTATATCCAGTGACATATAGCCATACGATTAATGGGTGGAGGTCAGAGTCACAGGCTAGCAAAATTATTGAATTGGAAAATAGCAATACCAATATAGGTAATAACTGCCGAAGTTGTCTCAGGTATAAAGGACAGGGCCTATAATTTAACATCAGAACAAAAAACACTGCGTATTATATCGGGAACAGAAACAGTAAGCCATAAACTATGAATTTCATTATACGTCGTTTTGGATTACTTTCCCCATCAGAAAGATTGGGCAATTGATATTATCTAGTTATTTATATAATTTCTCATAATACTGCATCAAAACCAGAACTCTAGGATTTGTATTCTTAAAGTGGTTTGCATTTTTTGACCTCCACCACTTTACAGCTGCCAGATGTCCGGATCTAAAAATAAGCATAGTATAGGAAACTAGCGAGAGGGGTTTCATCGCTCTCATTATTGTGTCATATCTGACGTGGCTAGCTCTCCGTCTAAAAAGTCTGTTTCATCTAGCTAGAGACATTTCAAGATTTTCTCAGAATTAAGACATGTCGCAAAACAAAAGAACAAAAGTCTTTAGTAGAAGTTTGTAATGTAACGTTTTCAGGTGGATCTACCCAAATTCACGGAGCCTATCCCCCTCTTACCCACGGAAGACGATGTCCCAGCAGAAAAAGACAAAGGCGATAGTACGTCCATACACAGGAATATGATCAAGCGATTCAACCAACATTCTATTATGGTAAGTTATTTGTCGTTTTTGGTATGGCCAGCATAGGTACCAGCCCCTTTGGATACTTTATTTAGGTTAGCAGTAAATGTATGAAGTACCCAATAATTAATGGTCTCCCTTTTGTACTGGTATGAATGTGATAATTTTACTTGATATATATTAGTGTCAAATCTCTAGTCGCCCCTGAACTTAATTAAAATCAAGCACAATTCAATATGCAAAAGCAAAACCTACGCAGTACATCCGTGGGAAGCAACTTCACAGTAAATTAGATGTTTAGCGCGATTTGTACTTGTAACAAAAAGTATGTACAACCAACAATAGTTTAAACAAAACATTTTTTCACTTCTCATGCTCGTAAAGTTCGACTTTAAGTCGTGCGTGGACGACATAAAATCGCTTTTGAAGCTCTAGTGCATAAAGTAAATTTTTCTTCTAAGACTAAGATAATGAGGCTCATCAGCCATACACAGTCAAAATATATTGCACAACTTATTTTTTATTTTATTCTCGCTATAATTATTTGAATTAATGAAATCAGATAAAATAAAATTGTTTAAACAAGTTCGCCTTTGTACTTAACAATCTCCTTTTGTTAACTGTATTTATCTAATGAGTTATGTACAATAAAGTGATACTTACTTACTTTTATTTCCACAGGTGCTCAGAGCTAGTCAAAAAACAAATTCTAGTAGTAGTGATAGCAATAGTAAAACTACAAACAATAACAACAAAGTGGTAGAAAATGGAGTTAAAGAAACAAATGGCACGGCCGAGAAAAGGCCAGCCGATGAGAAAAGTGCTTTGGAGCCTGTCGATAAGAAAAGAAGGATATTAGAGAAGATACATTATGAAGATTTAGAGGATTCAAATAGGAATGAAGATGCACAAGAATTAAAATTATCCAAGGTAAGGTGGTCGTTAGTCAACTTATTTTGCATGTCAGATATTTTATACAGTGTCATGTAACATATTTCGTGTTTAGTCTTGCAGCACAAATTGACTACCGGATTTTAAAATTCAGTCTGATTTGTCTTTTTATTTTAAAAGTTTAATAAATGAGATTTTTTTTAAGTAACCTGCCATGTGTGCTAAAATTTCATGTATTTTTTGCCTTTGCAGATTGAAAGGTATTTATTAGGGCCGTCATCGCAAGTTAACCAATCAAGTTCGAGTACGAATCACCCACCGCCCCTGTCGGCTCTAGCTTCAATATGTCAGGTAAAGATATGTCAGAGAAACATTTGTTGACATTAAAATCGGCACTTTTGTCGTGTGCTGTTCGTCTAATTATTCCGCGCGCTTTTTGTAGCGGCGTGCAGAGTTCAGTTGTATAATTTTTCGTTTATTCCTATTTAGAATCGTGAGAACTATAGTACATTGTTGTAGAGGCTTGAAAGTAAGCTATAGGTGGATCGAGTTAGTTCGAGGGCCGACCCGCCAGGGGAGGCCCTCGAAGATACGAGTCCATCTATAGCGCTTTCGGCCGAGATATTGCATAGTGCTTTTCACGACTACTATAAATAAATAATTTTCTTCACTAGATGAAGTCATTTTCACCGCGTTGATACAATTTTCTAGTTTTTCGGTGAAACAATATCCAATTCAGTATTCCATTCCAGCCTTTTTACTTTTTTTTCACTTTCAAGAAGCGTTTTTCTGTTGTTTTCTTCAAACCGACTCATTACTTGGAGGCGTTTTTGATAGAAAACTTCAAACGGCTAAAAAAGTTAAAACGCCTTAAGGGTGAATAAATGGTTTTGACGTTTCTTTTTTTTTTTGAAAACGGGTAGTTGGCCCGATAAACAACCTTATTTTATTTTTGAAACAAAGTTGTGCCAAAAAAAGACTTTTTAATGAATGTAATGACATAACTGGACAATTTACTTTCCAACTAATGACATTTCATCGCTACAATAACATTGCTGTAGTGGTGGTTCTTGTGCTACAGCAAATGCTTATTTTCCAGCTTGGATTTTGACCATCTTTTGTCACATTTCCGAACAGTAGCGTGAAAAAGATTTTACTGGGACGCAAAAAGTGTAATAATATTTTTGAATCAAATAACACAACTTTGTAGAGTAATGTGGAAAGTCGAAAATACAAGGTGTAAATTGGGACGATTCTAAAAAATAATGTCCCAAAATTATTGAAAACGTCAAGTTACGCTCTGTTCGCCTTTTATTCCATGGTTGACGCCAGTAGCAGCGCACAGCGTCACGTTGCATGGGGAGGATAGCTACATTTGTACAGAATGTGACTGTGCGCTGCGTCCGACGTCAACCGTAGACCGGCAACTTATAGTCTGGCAAACCATTTCTGTCAGTAGATACGCGTGGCAAATTCAAAATACGTACATGTGGCAACCCTTTGTGATGAGACACCGTATTTCATGATGAACATTTCAATTCACATTAAATTGGTTTTTAGTGCATTTCACTCTCTCATCTTAAGCGCGAGTGAGATAGTACTCCTGCAACGTTCCCAATTACATTTAAATTCATTTTTAAGCCATATTTCAATTGCCTCGACCAGATTATCTGTTGCAGTTGATGACAGATCAAACGAAATATATCCGTCTCCTTTTTACACACCGTAAATGTCACCTAATGAAAGGGGCGGAAATACCACCTAAAATTAAAAACATAAAATTTAATGATCATTGCGGCTTCTTTCAGTGATTCTTAGTGTTGTCATAATTTTGTTCGCTGTACATTGCTACTGCGTTCGTTGGCTGGCCAGACTATATCCGCTGTACTGAGTGTAGCCCATTACTACGCAGGCGTGGTCGAGCGGGCAGCAGTGCGCGCGGCCGATACGCGTGGGCGCGGCGGGCTGCGTGGCCGCGCTGGGCGAGCTCAGCCCCGGCGGCGCGCTCATGCGGCAACATCATGCCGCCGCCATGGCGCGTAAGTGATACTACTTAGTAGTGCTGAATGCTAGGAGAGAGAAAGGTCAGAGGTGTCATCAGTTGCCGACTGGGTGTCGTAGTTACTACATTCCGCTGTCGTAATTTACTGACAAGTATTTTTTACACGTTGGGTTGGGTACACTTGGGTGGCAATGGCAAACAAACATGCAGCCCGCCTGATGGCCTCCATGGGAGTCTCATGCGCGTTGCCGACCCTTTATAAATTTGTAAACCCCTTTTTTGAGGAACTCCATTAGTAGTCCCTCGACAAAACTGCAGCAGAAAATTCAATCCACAGCCGGCGCATTCGCGTGAGGACATGCCTCTGAAATCTCACAGTGCGTAGTGCAATAACAGCGCCGCACGGTACTGCGCGCGCGCAACAAACGACTATCACTACATAGTATAAAACAAAGTCACTTACCGCTGTCTGTCCCTATGTATGCTTAGATCTTTGAAACTACGCAACGGATTTTGATGCGGTTTTTCACGCAATAAAGAATTATCCCATAAAAATCATCTTCCATACTTTTTTAACTCTTAAGTGGGGACACTTACTGTGACGGACGGAAAACTACGGAACCCTACACTGAGCGTGGCCCGACACGCTCTTGGCTTGGTTCTTTTATTTTTAAGTAGATAGAGTGATTCAAGAGGAAGGTGTATATGTATAATACATGCATAATATAGTAGAGAAACACTGTTGATTTTAGAGGTTTCTAATGTGATGTCGTAAATAAACCCATTTTTTGCGCTTACATTGCAAACGCTGGCTGAGACCTAAGAGATAGATCAAAATAATGTACTACTGTATTGTACATCTTAAAAAGGTCTACAAAAAAGTCCCGCTATGGTATATGTCTACCTCTTAGGGATAACCGACAATAACCATTTTTTATCCCGGCGAAGCCGGGGCGGGTCGCTAGTCTAAATATATAAATGAAGAAACTGACTGACTGACTGACTGACTGACATATCAACGCACAGCCCAAACCGCTGGTTCCAGAGATTCCAAATATGGCATGTAGGTTCCCCTTATAAGGTGTAGGGATGCACTAAGAAAGGATTTTTCAAAATTCACCCCCTAACGGGGTAAAACGGGGGTCCAAAGTTTGTATGGCGAATCAAGATTTGTTAGACTGTTTTATTCGAAACTTCACAGGAGTATTCCTAACGATAAATGAGTAAACAAGTATTTCAGGTTTTTTGAAAAATTCAACCCCTAAAAGGGGCAAATGTGGTAACAAGGTCTGAAAATCAACATGGGTATCGTATCCTTCTTGAGTACTTATAGTACGCGGGCGAAGCCGCGGGAAAAGGCTAGTTGTACATAAATGTAAACATCGTATGCAGAGTTAATCCCCGCGGACGTGAAGTCGGAGCTGAGCCGGCTGTACCTGTCTGCGGGCGAGCTGCTGCGCGAGCTGTGGCGCTCCTTCCCGGCGCCCGCCGCGCCGGCGCTGGAGGCGGACAGCGCGCGCGCGGAGAAGTTCTACGACGCGCTGCTCCGGTTCCGGAACGTCAAGCTGAGGCCGTTCGAGGTGAGGCTTATGGTTATGCACGCTCCAAAAGTGAAGCACTTAAAATGAGTGAATTCAAACAATTATCGATAGTCGTGCTCCGGCAAGCGAGTGATGCGGACGTGCCAATGAGCTCCCGTCATCCGCGTGAGAAAGAGACAAATTGTAATTTTTTTACAATGAGAGTGACAAAAATGTAATGGTTGTCAAAATAAATAAACATAACAGAATCGTTGCTAGGTTATGAAATAACTCTGGAAGTATTTTTTGTGCTCATTTTGTTAGAGTATAACCCATCCATAGTAAATATCCTTGGGTGAGACGTGCTTTATATTGACTGCAGAACTAATCCCTCCCCGTGAAGCTACATGTACAATTGCCCTATTACATTTACGGCCAAATTAAATAAAACCTTATTAACGAGCAATACAGGTGTTCTTAGAAAACTATAAAAAACGGTCCGATAGAGAGAATAAAGAAGACTATTATACGGAGTTTAGGAGCCTTCCTTTGCAATTCACTCTGTTAGCGTAATAATGTTTTTCGGAACTTTAAAGAAAAAAAATGAACTCTTATTTTTTTTCAACTTAGAGGTATTTATGAACAATACTTCTATAAATCAATATCCAATTCAACAGCTGGCAGCTTTCTCTCGCAACGCATCAGCGTTGCCATTCACAGAGGGAATGCTGCCAGCATCTTTGGCACGATGCCGCGGGGGCCTTATTTAGATGTATTTTAGTTTAGATTCGTTTTAATTTATTTTTAAGTAATTTTATATTTTATCTTTTTTTGTTAATTAAGTTATTGTGTTTACTTGTATGAATTTATGATTATTAATAAATACATATTTATTAGTTAAAAATAAATAATTCAACAATAACGGCATCGGTTTAAAGAAGGAATCCGTCACTTGTGACACGAATATTTATATCACAAATCACCCAAAAATCAATCAGAACCCCAGAACAGTTAATATTTTATTTTTAATTTTCAGGAAAAAATGCTTCACGACCTAACTCCACTAGCGACATCACTCACGAAACACATCAACCAAATGATAGACGTGGCCTGCACGAAGTACGCGCTCTGGCAGCAGAGGCAAGCCAAGCTTCGGTAGTATAGCACTACGGGGCTTGATCTCGCAGTCATCTGCACTTGGATCTATCCTAGCCAAAATATCACTTGTTTTTTTAAAGTTCACATATCATGGCTGGCACATGACATGACTAAAACACATTGGTAAAATTGTTTATTCTAATAAGTTAAGTTACTTGCATATCCATATCTTCCACAAGGAAACACTAAACAGACACGCTCTTATGGTTCTGTAAATAAGGTCGAGTTTGATTTTTTCTGGGGCATCAACAGCTATACTACTAATAAAAAAACTTATATTACAGAGAAAAAGCCAATTTATTGCGCCTTTGTCGTATAACACGTTATTCGAGTGTTCCACTACTTCCACTTTGTACCACCGAAACAAGATGTGAGAGGAGAGGAGTCTGATAAATATGACGGAATAATGTTGGTATGGCATACAAAATTCAAGAATTAAAATATCCGAAACTACCAAACTTCGCAAAAGGGTAACTATGTGTGTATCCCAAGTAAAAATGTTAGGATTTGTAATTTCCAATTAATTTTGAAGATTTCTTAATTTTCCTACATGAAAGTGATAGGTTTGGCTATGATGTGTACGTAGATCGATCAAGGTGGCGGCAGGAATTAAGTCTGAAATATGGTTCAACTATATTGGGTCACTTTGTAATTAATATCAAAAGAATGTTAATTATACTCTTATTAGGCCATAGGGGTCGTACCTGTTTTATATTTTACTTTCTTGGTTTAAAAAACAAACACCTAATTTTAATGATTGTTGAAATTTAGATTTGTAACAGAACTTAAATTACATAAATCCTTACCAACGCAAAAAAATATTCCTGTAGTACCGACCTACATACCTAACAATATGTGTTTAAAATAAATTCAAAAGTGCCGTTAATTTTTATTAATTTAGTCTAATTATGATTGCTTTACTACTCGGATCTAATATTATTGTATGCTAGTTTGCTTTCTAATTTTTATAAAAATAGAAGCAATTCTGCTAAAAATAAACAGTTAATAAAGGAAAAAAAAACAATACTATAAAAGCAATAGTTGATGTTATATTTAAATACTATTGTCATGTAATTGGAAGGACGCTAATTGCCATGTAATTTGGTGTTAACGAGGGAAAGGAAGTGTTTGGTATGTCATTTTGTACGCAATAAAAGAATGGTTGCCAAATGTGACGGATTTTTACTGCTTTATAATATAATTATAATTAACTGCCACATGAGCCTCTTGCATAAAATTTAAACTCGCGTCTTTCCGATTTAATTTATTTAAAAAAAACTTCTCAGTCGAGTTTTACGAATTTTAGACGGAAAGCTGACCACGTCAGATATTATGATTATGAATTAATTACATAACTTCCTATAATGATCCATCGCATCAAACTCAGAACTCTAGTATTTGTTTTCTGACACAATAATGAGAGCAACGAATTTCATCATCGTTGCTCTCATTATTGTGTCATAAATTATGACACAATAATGAGAGCAACGAAACCCATCTAGTTAGGTTGTTATACTATCTTTATTTCTAGAACCGGGCATCTGGCAGCTATTCATTAGTGGAGGTCAAAGAATGCAAATAACTTGAAGAAAACAAATACTAGAGTTCTGAGTTTGATGCAATGGATCATTATGGGAAGTTATGTAATTAATTTTATCTACACTCACATTGTAAGTTCTCTAAAACGTGTTCGAAAACGGTAGGCAATTACCACAACCGATTTTACTATGATAAGCTTTTTATCTGTGGCAGTAACGTAATTTTAACTTTACATGCTCAAATATTAATGTGTTATGAGTTTTGATAACATAATGACACGCGCCCGCGCGACCGCCGGCACAATCGAGTTGGCCATGGCGGTGCAATGGCGGCCATTCTATGGTTTCCGAATACGGCATTTAGGATAAATAATATGAGTGTAGATAAAGCAGTGTATGCAACTGTAAGTAATTAGGCCTTAAAACACTCGTGTGATCTTATTTTGAAACTCGCCTGCGGCTCGTTTCATAAAACCACACTCATGTTTTAAGGACCCTTATTACGTAACAGTTACATAAACTACTATAACGGCCTCCTAGCCTAGTCGGTAGTTACCCTGCCTACGAAGCAGGCGGTCCCGGGTTCGAATCCTGGTCAGGGCATTTATTTGTGTGTTTATCACGGATATTTGTTCCTGAGTCATGGATGTTTTCTATGTATTTAAGTATTTATATATATATATCTATTATATATATCGTCGCTAAGTACCCACAACACAAGCCTTATTGAGCTTACTGTGGGACTAGGTTGATTTGTGAAAGATTGTCCCATTATATATATTTATTTATTTATACGTCACAATTAAATTAATATCATAGCCAGAAGTATCGGTGGGGGAAAGTAGTGCGAAATGATAAATAATGCAATTTATAGTTAGTCCCCTACTGTTTTTGTTTCCGCATAATACACAATGCTTTTGTTCTAATGTTAAAAATTGGACCTGGAGTGCGATTTTTGAATCTCACCAAGTGACTAATTCTCACCGATGTGAGTGATTTACTTTCGGAAATCACTCGCATCGGTGAGAATTAGTCACTTGGTGAGATTCAAAAATCGCACTCCTGGCCTTTATAAATGACATAACTTCGGCAGTATATACCTATTTTGGTATTATTATTTTCCAACTGAAAAATGTTGTTGGTCTGTCACTCTGACTTCCACCCATTAAAAGCTGCCAGATGCCCGGATCTAGCAATAAGGATTGTAAAGCAATCTAATTAAACAGGTTTCGTTGCTCTTATTAATCTGTCATATCTGACGCAGCCAGCTCTTAGTCTTATTCTATGAGAGGCTTGTGAACTATAACCCCTTACGAGCGTTTTATAAAACGCAACCCAGCTTGTAATAATTCTAATAAGTTGTAAATCGTGATGCAACAGGCACCAAAACTCTACAAAACCGTCTAAGCAGTCTGCAGCGATTCAGAAGTCACTAGAGTTGTATGGATGTTCCGCCGCTGGGGTCAAAATATCGTCTATCTACAATTTTACAGGCAGGGCCGAAACTTTCCATCTTTACTTTCGGGATCGCAAGAGACAGCTTAATTTTCTGTATATACGTATACCCCATAACACGTAAGAATTTAAATTTGAAATAAAAACCAAAATCAAATTAAAAAGTTTAATAAAGTTATAATTTAGTAAATACATCGACTATGAATTCCTAACTAGAATGGATTATTTCATATAACATAACATAATTATGGATAGCGAAAAACTATACGAAGTCGTTTGAAAGTAAGTGAATTTGGATTGTTTGGAACCCTTTATGTCATGCAACTGCATAATCACTACTTATAATCAGATAACTATAATGATGAAAACGGCGCGACTTCACAACTGTTGCATTTAGTTTTCCGCTTTCTATATAATAATATTCTACTGTAATTAAGGCCTTATACACAGCTATATAAATACACAATAATGTAATTCATTACATACGCTGATAATACTTATAAATTGTAGGAAACTTAACATTTTAATCCAATGACAGGAGTAACAAAACTACAAAAACTTTCCGAATTGGAAGTACCCGTTAGTAAGGAGGTATTACAGAGTAACAGTGCAAGGTATTCACAATTACACAAAGTAATGGTGCGTTTACATCGCCTCGTTCTGCAATGAGACGGATGTATGCATGTCCCCCGACATATAAACGCACATGGACGTTGGCTATCAAAAGTATTATAACAGCACGTGAAAACGATTCTGTCACATTGCATTTAAAAGTAAATAATAATATGTTGCGGTAGAATTAATAATTCCGCGGAGTGATTTGACAGAACTTTACATATATTTGACAACCGCTTTGTATGCCGAGAGCTGTCAAATCACTCCGCGGAATTATTAATTCTACCTTAGCTTATATACGTCCCACTGCTGGGCACAGACCTCTCATGTACGAGAGAGATAGGGCTATTGTCCCCACGCTGGCCCAAGGCGGGTTAGAACCTTCACATGCACCTTAGAATTTCTTCGCAGATGTATGCAGGTTTCCTTAAGATGTTTTTTTTTCTTACACCAAAAAAGGAAAACGTAAACCAAAAAATGAGCTATAAGTAATAAATCACAGTATTTCGAAGTAACTAACATGAATGATATTATTGTTAGGACACTATTTACATATATTAGTTACCCCTAGTTTATTTAGGACAGGGGTTCCCAACCTTTTACCCAACGCTCCCAATTTTTTATTTGCGTCACCCAACGTTATGCTGACACACTCCGCGCCCCCAGGGGCTGAAATGGTGTTTCAAAACCGCGGGCACCGTCAGCGCCGCGGTACAGGACTAATACAGTATAACCCCCTTATTCATAAATGTCTACTAAAGTTAAGAGGCCTCTGATAATCGTTTGTCCCTTTCCGCCCAACCTATATGAGGGAAAGGGACAAACGATTATCAGCGATCTCTTAACTTTAGTGGGCGTTTATGAATAAGGGGGTAAGTCTGGAGCGGCTCGCGGCGCGCCCCACTGGTTGGGTTGGGAAACCCTGAGTTAGGATGTTAAGTTTTTTAAAGTGCTTTTTTTATACACATGATGGTCGATAGTGATGGCATGTATTAAATAAGTAGTTTAAAAACTCATTCGTGTCTATTCCGACATATATTAAACATTTACAAATATCCTAGCGCATTATAAGTGCAACATTTTCTGTAAGTAGTCAAACTTCTAGTTTGAACTTAGCAAACATTTGTCACAAATATTAATCATATGATTCTTGTTGTAGGCATGCTTACTATAATAGATGCACGCGTTTTTAATAGGACATTTGCAACAAGTAAAAATAAAATAAAATACATTTTTTCTAATACACATGTAGTTCGTCTGGAAAGAGAAGTGTCGTGTTTTCTATCAGATCTCATACATTCTACGACACTTCTCTTTCCGGACAGACTACCTACAAATAAGTCGAATCCACTGTCGCAACTACCACAATGTTGCCAGCATTACAAACCTTCGGAGAACAAAATCATAGACAAAGCCCCGTTTATCTGAAGGCCTTGATGATCCAAACGATGAATATGATGCCCACGATGCTGCCGATGATGATAAGAATGAGCATCTTTTTCCTGTAGCTGCGTTGGTGCTGCTCCGCTTTGGCTAGTTCGTCGACACCGGCTTCCACGTTGGCGCTGGCGTCTTCTATGTGACTTTCAAGCGTGTCTGGGAAAAAGGTAAATGAAATAGAGATAAACTACGATAACATGCCCCGCCCCTAAAAAATTCAAAACGCTTCAATGTATTTGTGAAAGAATTTATAAGCCAAGACTCCCAACGCATGTGTGCGTGCTTAGACAGACGTCAAACAAAAACAAAACACTGTTTCGTAAGGATGTTACTAAACACATTGAAATAGTAATTTGGAGGGGCGGGACATGTTATCGTAGTTTATCTTTGCAGTCATTACGGTTCAAGCTATATTCTTTTGTTTAATACTTTCTCTATTAAATGCCCAATGTAAAGTTAACCCTAAATAGGTCAACAAAATTACCGCTTGTGATCGTATTTCGTAGGTTTTTTTTAAACCTGGTCAATAGACTCGGCCTAATTAATTAGGCCCTATTAGTCTTAACCCTAACTTTGAGTATTTAGTAGTTAAGTGGAATGCGTTGAATCTATACGAGTAGTTTAAATTGCAGTACGGGGAGTAAATGCATTTGACCTTCATAACTAAAGTTTTTATACTTTCTATATGCCATAGGTATTTCAAATGTACTGATGCGCCAACGGAAACTATCCAAAATTGTGGAACAGTTCACATAGAATAATTTGGGAAACTTCTCATTTGCATGGCGATTGAAAAACTCCGTTTTCCTATATTTCATGTGAATTTTTCTGGAAATTTCCGAGAACTTTTTTGAAACGTTCCGCAACTTGCGCATCAGTGTTCAAATTATGTTAAATGTACCGTAGGTTTAACCTTTGGTATGCGCAACCCCGCCCCCTAGTAGTTAGTGTACATGGAGTATATCTGCTACTAAGCAAACCAAAGGTTAAGTATGCTGGGAAAACATTTTCAACACTTTTATTGCTACACTCTCATAAAGACGAAAAGTTATAAGTTACGTTTAGCGACTTACCTACGGTTTGTCCCTGCTGGTGGACAAGGCTGGCGAGGTCTTGCATGATCTGGTTGACGTCTAACACATCGGCTTCTATCTTGTGGATATACTGCTCTCTTTCTATCAGCATGTTCGTCTCGAATTGCACGAGACGCGCCTGAAATTACACAGCGTATTAAATTATTTCTTAAACTTTTGAGCGCCGGGGGCGCCAAATCACGTCAACGGACAGTTGACGCCAGACTCCACGACGTCATCTGCCGCTTTACAGTGTCATACATACGTATGGTACATGACATCGCGTCTGGGACATAGATTTCCGGCGTACAGCTAGGCGGTCAAAATGTTAAATGAAATGGTTTAGCAACACTTGGTTCAAAGGCGATAACACTACTATGTATTAATATATTGTCATTTTACTCGCATACTGCGTCGAGTATGGTTAGTCGCTCAAGCGCAGATGGGTTGTTGCCGACTGCTACTTTGACTTCTACACGAGAGCTTCCATATTTATAGATAACCCTACCTGTGCTTGCTGGTTACCGAACATCGCCGATTCCTCGTTGTCGGCTATGGATTGTCGCTCGAGCGCAGACGGGTGGTAGCGGTTACGTGCTTCGGCACACTCCTTCAACAACGCCGCTTCGTCGTCGTCTGCTATGGTTTGTCGCTTGAGTAAGCCTTTAAAATGTGTGCTAGCATATTTTACACCAGTACCTGCGCTTGCTGGTTATCCAACAACGCCGATTCCTCGTCGTCGGCTATGGCTTGCCGCTCGAGCGCAGACGGATCGTTGCGGTTTCGAGCTTGCTTCGGCATGTGAGCCGCCATCTTCTCCGTTACTTGCTGCAATAAAATGTGAAAGTATTAGTTAAGAATACAAAAAAATTATGGACAATAACCAGCTGAAAAAAAAACCAGAACTGGGTTGAATATATGAACTTTTGAAGACGATTTAAAATGTCTGGACCTTCAATGTCGAATTATCAGTACAAGTTACAAAACATATGCAACCTTACACAAAGCAGTATGCCATATAGTGGGGCAAAATCCAACTTGCCGATTGAGACGAACCTCATTAAACTGGACGTCTCGGACTATCGTCTGCTGTCTGTCACTTCGCGTCGCAGCGTTCTTGCTTTTTTTGCTCTATCGGCACGCTGGTTTTGACTCTACAGCAGTATCACATACCTTCTGTACTGAAGAGTACTTGGCGAGCGCATCCTGGAAGGCCTGCGTGAGCCTCTCCACCTGCAGCTTCTGCGGCTTGTCCCCGCGCCGCGCCACCACGCCGAGCCGCTGGATGTCGCGCGCCGTGGCCGACACCGACCCGTTCACGGCCTGTTGAGTGTCGTGACTGCAAGGAAAAACAGTGTACAGTCGCCGTCAAATATAACGGAGCGGCCACGGTACTCAAAAATATCTGAACGTGCACTTTATCGCCTTGACAATAGAGGCGTTGTTCAAATATTTGTGACTCCGATATATCTGATGGCAACTGTAGTCTAGAGAAAAAATTATAAAACTAGTGTGATAATGATAATCTCCCATTATGAAACTGAATTATAAAGGTGCGACCACACCGCTGCTTAAAAAACGGCGACGTTACGGAATCGCAGTGACGCATCGTATCCGCACCGTTTTTATCGTATGCCCCCCACACCGCTGCTCGAAATACGCAGACGCAACGTGTACGCCGTGACGTGCCCCATACTAAATATTTTGACGCAGCTCAATGTCTGCGTATTTCAAGCAGCGGTGTGGAGAGCATGCGTTAAAATCGTGACGTTTACGGCACGTCATTGCGATTCCGTACCGTCAGCGTATTTTGAGCAGTGGTGTGGAGGGCATGCGATTAAAACGGTACGAATACGATGCGTCGCTGCGATTCCGTAGCGTCACCGTATTTTAAGCAGCGGTGTGGTCGCACCTTAAAATGACAGTAAGATTTTTTATTTGGTCTGGAAAACGCTTGAAGCATAGCACCGTACTATGATGGTGGGGATGGTGACGTAGGACTCCTGTCCTGTGGCCTATTTAATAACTAACCCTAACCTAAAGATAAGGTAACCACTAGATAAGTCTTATAAGGCGACTTGGGGTCACCGCTCGTATGTAGCAGAAGGCAGATATTTTGCGCGATCGTCCGCCGTGTCGTTTAGTTGCTTCAGGTTTTCGACCTGTGAGTATTGTCCGTGTATGCAAGAAAAAACAAAATGCGTATGGCCCTTGTATACATATAGCTTAATATGTAGGTTCTCTGTGCCCTAACCTAACCCCATATGTTGGAAAGAGACTACAGCTTAAATTCTCACTTGTAGCTTTATTCAGATCAAACTACCCTCATTGGTATCTTTAAGAATTAGAGTGATTTACTTGCACAATATCTTGCATTGATGTAAAAAGCTATATTATTATAAATGCTTGTCCCATTGATGCAATATTCTGGCTAACTGATAAAATATTTGTTTTTTTTTTTTTTTTGTTTTTTTTTTTTTTTTCACAAATCAACCTAGTCCCAAACTAAGCAAAGCTTGTACTATGGGTACTAGGCGACGATATACATACTTATATAGATAAATATATACTTAGATACATAGGAAACACCCATAACTCAGGAACAAATATATATCAAGGTAGTTAAGACAGGCCTGGATAATTATAGGACACTTAGCTGTCTTAAAGCACCCACCTACAACTAGAGTACACTAGCTTGTTTATTTGTAAATTTCCGTGTCAAGGCCATTTTATACACTTACATTTTATCTCTAAGTTGTACGTTGTCATTAGGCCCTCCAATTTGCTTCATCATCTTCTCCAGCGACCGCAGGCCGGTGTTGATGCTGTTGACATTGTCAGCAATGCCCTCGCTGAGATTGTACAGCTCCGTCGGGCTGAAGTCAGCAAAGCCGACCGTGGGGGGCGCGGCGATGGCACCATAGTTTTGGCTCGAGCCACTTATGGGCTCACGCTCTGCCATGATCTGGGGAAAAACAAATTGTACAAATAAATAAATCTAGTGAATTCTATACAAAACAATGAAGTTTTTTATTTTATTCAAAAATTTTAGTCACATTAGTTTTATCACTTTTAGGTACTTGGGTATAGATATAATGTATGAGTCAGGTCAAATATTATTATAAGGAAATAGTAAAATCATATTATGACTAATTGGCCTTGCCCAAGAAGAATAAACCGAATGTAAATTGCATGTAGAAACAAAATTTTAAATGTGTCCATTTCATGATGTTACATTAGTATTGCCATCCCTTTCTATAGGATTATTCTCCAGCAAATTGAACATTATTATGCTAGTTTCAAGAGAATCACCTACAGACTGACAAAACGTGAATCATGGCTGAATAAACTTTTCTTCAACCAAGTAAAGGAGATAAAAACTCCATTGTTTCTAATTACCTGGCCTTGCCTATCACTACATTTGATTAGTTAAGGATAAACTATTTAGAAAGTATTGTGCGTAATGACATTTTAATACCATTATCATAAAATAAAATATGAAACAGACTTTCGAGTTCATAATGAACACACCAAGGTATACTTTTTTTTTTCAAATACTAAGCACATTTGATTATAATGATTATACATATGGTATGAGCTGTTATTGAGTTTTGAATTGGATATACAGCACACACTTTGAACTTTACACTTACTTTACTTAAATTTCTGAACACCACAATTTTTTAATTTTTTTATTAGTCTAATTTTATTATATTCAGAACATGTCAAATAGGAGTCTTTTTAAAATATTTAACTTTCCAATGGGTGCAAACAATAACTGCCTATTAAGTTCTAAAATGGTTACTATGTTCAACATCATTAAAATAGTATCATACTAAAAGTATAATTACAAAAACAGGATAATTATTGCTCAAATTGTTAACTCAGAAGGTGATTTGCCATTACTGCGATTGCGTTAATTACCTCACCTCTACATTATCGGGAAAATATGAAACAGCTAACAATGGGTTACATTACTATTTTTAATTAGGCACTAAGAAAACTGAACTTACGGAATTAACGCTTCTTAAGATCGTTTCGTTTGTTATGATTGTCACTCACGTATGACTCACTGGTGCGTATATACAAAAAAATACCTAAACGAGACGGGAAGTTCACAATATAACTCATTAAAATTAAGACTTGGATCTTAACCAGGTTGTTCACACTACATGCGGTTTAAGTGGAAATGTAACTCATTGAATAACAAGATTAACAAGTGATTACATACCTGGCCCCAAGTTAAACTATTTGGCCTATTAAAATTCTGGTTTTCGTCGCGTTTTTAAAGATTTTTCACAACTAGATCGACGCAACGTCAATGTTCGAATTGTCAATTTAATAGGTAACTGTCAGAAATGACAGCTGCCAGCTGTGTGTTTCCACAGATACATATTTTTTTTATATTTCCTCCTATGCGCTGTGTGCATGATTGTGGCGCCATCTTTTGGGCCCGGGTTCAATCTTTTTTTCTTTTTTTATGCATGATTCTTATGTAGTCCTTGCTTATATGAAATGTCTCTGGCTGATTCACTATTGTGACAGTTGACCAAGTTGAGGTGACATAGGTGATGGCCCTTTGTAGTTTCATTTCTTGTCACATTCTGCACTGCGATCGTTCACGTTACCGCCATCATGCACTTTGCACATAGCGAATACAGCATACTCGTAAATATAATATGAATTTGCAACTAAAATGCAATATACAGCATGAAATTATTATAAATCGATTGCGAAAATGGATGAATTTCCATTCGTTTTGTTGTAGTTGTTAAAATTATTTTTTGTTTTCTTTTTATGTTATGTCTAATAAGTATAACAATTACCATTATATAACTTCGATACGTAGTAATCAACATACATATTAATTTATACTGTACCCCCGGTGAACTTAGTATCTGCTATTATGAAATGTCACTTCGAAACTGTTCTCGATAAATTTGATATTGGAAGGAAGTCCTTAGTTAATTGTCATTTTTGACAAGTTTTGCTACTCAAACATAGATGGCAGAAGTTACGATGTTTAAGGATTGATTCAAATTAAGCTCAAAATTAGAAACAAAAGGCACTACAATTACAGAAAAACACGGTTATACGTGGTTATACTACCACCAGAGACTATACATATACAGTATGTTTTTTTTAAGTGGGACAGTATGAGGAAATCCTAAAGTATAGGAGATACAGGGAAACTGCCTTAGAAACCATTAGGTACTTTTTTGGGAAAAAATTTGGTATAGTCAAAATTTTGGTCAAGTGTGAGTTGTCCCTAAAAATTTATAATGGCGATGATTTTTTTTGACGCAGATCTACACAGTTTCATGAGAGGATAATTTTACTGTATCGGAGGAAAAAAATCGGAACGGCAGAAGTTAGGTAAATTTACTAAAATAATTTCACATTAAGAGAGCGAGGCCATATTGAACATTTAATGTTCAATATGGCCTCGCTCTTGCCGAATATACGGGCGCGTTTCAGAACACCTCTAGTAGCTTTAGAAAAGGCGTTATGATATGATGTACGTTGTTCAAATGATAATGAACTGCGTCTTTTAAGTCTGTACCGTGTTTTAACCGTTTTAACTCTGTATTCGACCTTTAAGGTAACCCCAAAGTCCTCAAATGAAAAAATCCATCGGTGTTAAATCGGGTGAACGTGGCGGCCATTTAATAGGACCATTTGTGCCCATCCAGCAGTCAGGAAAATCTTCATTTAAAAACCATTTAGTGGCGATACTATTGTGGGGAGGGGCACCATCTTGTTGGTAGAGGATACTATTTATATTATTTAATGGAATTGTAATATTCACTAAGTCCACGGCAATGTTCAATATCTCCTGATATTTTTCACTATTCAATTCAATGTTCCATGGTAACTTTTAACGGCAAAGATTTTATTATCTAATGTTACACACCAACAATTGAAGGAAAAGCGAACCTGGTTATGGGTTGCCGTAGTTCGGAAGGGATTTGTACGTGCCCAGAATTGATTATTTTTTCTATTGTACATGCCATTGTTTGAAAAATTGCATTCATCTGTCCAAATTATCTGGCTTGGAAAAGACGGGTTTCTAATGGACTCCAACTTTGAAGCGCCATCTGAACGAGAACAACCTAAAGATACCCAAAATGTAAGAGGAAATGACATTTGCACTGCAGCGCCATCTAGTAACGAGTAGCGTACCGTAGTAACGCTACTTCGTTACTAGATGGCGCTGCAGCGCAATGATATTTCCTCCTACTATTTTTATTTCTTTGAGTTGCTCTCGTTCAGATGGCGCTACAGACTTGCTTTTCTTAGGCAAAAACCTTTCCTATGGCGTTAATCTACAGAATTTTAATTTCAGAGTATTTCAGATACCGGTGGATTTCTATTTTTTGAGGAATTCGAGACAAAACATTGAGTCATTTTCGCGAAAATAAATAAAATCTACTTCCCGCCATACAAAATTTAGCTTTTCTAAATACCAATGTTGGAGATGTCACTTTGACAGTAGCCTTATATTGAGAACCTCCTCCTTTTGAAGTCGGTTAAAAAAACCAAAGAAAGGGCGATTGTTAATTTATAGCCTGGCTGGTCAAAAAGTGCAGTAGCAATGGAAGTATAATAAGCTATACTCTTCCCTTTTTTAGTAGCGAGGGTACTAGCGTAAGAAAGAGACACAGTGATTCAGTGATCAGAGGATTATGCTTGAAGTAAAACAGTCCCTGGCCAAACTATAGGTACATTTTGAGTTTCATTATCGATATCAGATACGAATTAAGATTAATTCAAAGTAAGTAGGCCTAAGGTAGGGTACATCGCCAATTACTAGCCACCCCCCAATTACTGGCCACATTATACTAAAATGATTAAGTTAAGAATTCTATAATATATCCCCACACTTCAAGTAAACCACCTGATAACAGCACTATCTCAAGTAATTAATCAAGTATTATATCCTTCGATTAACGTAAGAGTTCACAATAAAATGAGTTTGACTTTGACGAGCAATCGAACTGGCTAGTTGCTTATTTTTTCTATTAGCGTACATGCATTTCAAATTACGAATATCTGTTATAAATTTGACTAATGGCGTTACCTATGTCATTGTAGTAAATGTGATCACAAAAGGTAAGAGAATAATCTTTTCATTGTTAATTTACTTAACTTCAAATCCTATAACTTATTTGGATGGCTAGTTTCTGAAATTAAATTCGACACTATTTTAAATACTAGCCACCTATGTTGGATATTAAAATTACCTATAATTAAAATTAAAAACATAGTGGCCAGTAATTGAAAAAAAGTGGCTAGTATTGTAAATAGTGGCTAGTAACTAGGTTAAAAGTAAAGTCCGATAAAAAAAATACATGTTTCAGGAAATAAATAAATTATCGTCTAGTAAACACTTGTTATAATTATTCAACATTCACTTCTTCCCTTAAAAATCATAATATGAGCGATATCACTTTACAGGGAATCACAATACACATTCTAAGCAAGCCAGGTAGTAAAATGGCCAGTAATTAGCAATTTACCCTATATGGTTTCACGAATACGAGTGTGTCGTAGGTAGTTTATTTTAAAACACTTACCTAATTAAAAATAAAGTGTGAGGCAATACGTATCTATATGAGCATTAAATCGTGACAATCTCAGTGTCTACTCGTATCTGAAGTAAAATCTCAGTAAGAGCAAAAATAATCCGCCTTTTTATGGAAGAATGTTCCCACCACCTTCACTGCATTGTCATCGCGCGGACGCATAAAGTAGCGCACTGCGACGATTAAAAATAAGTACGGAGAAAAATGCGAAGCGCATGGAATGCCGATGTACGAGGAGAATCACAATCACAGTAGGTACATTGTTGTATATTTTAACTTTATTTTAATCAGTTTTATTGTATAAATTCTATTAATGTCCAGATACTTTTATTGTGTGTGTAGAAATTTTACCACATAAGGTATTAGGTATTTATCTCCTTGTTTTGTTTAGCGCAGTATTTCTTTAATGGAACGCCTCCTATTTTTCCTGGGTACCTACTACTCGTATAAAATTCCCCGGGGACGACTGTTAAACTCATACCAAATTTCAGCTTACTAGTGCTAACGATCACTGAGCATTTCCTATACTTATTATGATCATTAGCAGCAACGTGACGAAGCGCGCGAGTGATGTGCCTCTTGGCCCTCTTGCAACAGGGGTACTCTTCCCCTATAATTTCGCCTCGTTTAGGCGTACATCTATTCAAAATTCAAATTCAAAATCATTTATTTCGGAAGCAAGTCCATATTTATTAGTATGATAGGTACATAAATCTAAAACATCTTAAGTGCTAATGTTAATAAAATACAATTAAAGTTTAATAAATTACTTAATGCTAAAGACTAAACTACCCCGGAGAGCAGTGCAGGTCATTCCAGTGCTGCTGGATACGACCTTGGAACCTGTCAACAATGGTATTTAGCCAGCTGTTGGTACTAGCCTCGATTCTCCGTACTATGGATGCAACCCTTTTGCGTAGAATAGCTGCAAAACCATCGGTGTGCGCATCTGCAAACATCCCCGAAGCACTACAGAATCGTGGTAGCCCCAACAGCATCCTAAAACCATTGTTGTATTGGACTCTGAGGGCGTTGAGAGCCTTCCGGGTATAATTAACCCATAGGCTGCAAGTGTAGAATGACTGGCAATATGCTTTAAAAAGTGTCACTTTTACACTACCTGAACACTTTGCAAACCTACAGGCCACCATATTGCATCTGACTGCCAACGCCCTACGTTCCCTTTCTATGTCCAAGTCGTCACTTAAGGACTCGGAAACCCAGTGGCCTAAGTATTTAAATTTCGCGACTTGCCTAAGCGATGCACCATTCAACGTTATCCGCGGGACAGTTTACGTTTTAGTGCCCGCCTTAAATAGGAGTAGCTCACTCTTCGTGACATTGCATCTCAGAACATGGGTTTCCGCGTACCTCTCACAAATGCGCAACAGTTTGTCAAGGGCATTGACAGAGGGGGTGAGAAGCGCCATGTCGTCCGCATAGCTTATATTAATGACCATTTTACCGTCAATTGAGCATCCGACCATGGCACCACTGAGCCCCTCCATCAAGCTGTTCATGTACAGATTGAAGAGACTGGGAGAAGTCAAGCCGCCCTGCCTCACCCCGCACTCCAACCTGTACATGCTAGAAAAAGAGCCTGCCCAACTAACGCAATTATTTTGCTTCTCGTACCAGTACCTAAATACACTAATTAGTTCCCTAGGAAGACTAGTCTCGTTTTCCAGTTTGTACCATAGCCTGTCGTATGATAATGTGTGTAATACTGGACAGTATGCTTGAGACACAATATAGCGGTTTCTGTGGAGAGGCCAGCCCTGAAGCCGAACTGAGCATCATGAAGTTTAAGATGTGAATTTAATTGCTTTTCAAGCATACTATCCAGCACCTTTCCTATCGTCGTCCCCAGGGAGATGGGCCTGTAATTATTAATGTTCGAGGCATCGCCACCCTTATTATTTATGACAGGAACTACCACTGTTTTCATGAGGTCATTAGGTAGATAAGAATGGCCTATGCATAAAGAAAAGAACATAGCGAGTATTCTCGGCATATGATCGCCTGCATATTTCAGGTGCTTCACACTAAGAGAATCGTGTCCAGGAGACCTTCCGCGACTCATATTCCTTATGACTGTCCACTTATTTAGCCGTGAAGCGACAGTGTTGCTTATGCACGTCAGATTGGTTGGGATAAGGATTACTCGTCGAGGCAGGGAGTGGAGATTCAACTCTAAAGTGGTTCCTAAAAAGTTCCGCAATGCCCCCCGCCGGGTCACTCACTCCCTCGACACTAACCGGAAGGCTCGTCCTAGGATTCACCTTATTAGTTTCCTTCCAGAAACGCGAAAACTCCTTGTTATAATGGTGCGAAGCTATTAAATCCATTTTTATCTGTTCCCTATTGTCTTGGCACCATTTGAGTGCTTTAAACATATTTTTGTCTGAGCACATTGTTTGATATATTGGCCCAGATTTCGGATTTCCGTGTGAGACCCAACACTGAAAGCTAAGACGGGCCTGCCTATAAGCTTATCATGCTCCTTTCACTGATAATTCAACTCAATTCATTTATTAATTTTTAAGATAAGGCCAATCATGGAGGCTTGCAGCACTGCATTATCGTATAGCCCTACTCCTCCCCTGCTTCGAGGAATATAGGAAACCTGGGAGTATTATCATACTGGAAACCTATCATACTAAAAAAAAATTAATACCCCGTCAGGTTTTTTGCATTGCAGTATCGCCATTTCGTGTTCCCCCATTAATCTGGGAGTCTTATCGAACTAGTTTTAGTGTCGTGGGCTCATATCTGTTAGTCCTATTGTTTATAGTCCAGACTAAATGCGTTATTGTGGATGGGTATATTGGGTATACCTAACATAGAGAACCTCCAATTATATTTTGACCAAACCCGCTCGGAAATCCTGTCTTTATCCTTTAATAAGTGTGTGGAAAGTTCCATTTTATCCTCAATTTTCTTTAGAATCTTTTGCTGGCTCGGGTCTCAATTAGTACGAGAGGTTATTTAAACAACAACTTTGCTCGCTTTTACAGTACTTATTTTGTATCCTATTGTAGGTACTAAACCTAATCATTTTCTAAAGATAGCCGCTTTCTATGACTTATTTGTCCAATAAAGACAGTGCATAAACTGGATGATAAAATAACCATAACAAAGTCATGGCGGTGAATAAGCCAATTATAATATAATCTTCTGGAGCAAGAGATTTATTGCACATTGCATACAGCTGGCGACAGTGAAATAACTACCTATATGAGTAAGGGCTTTGCTTTGTCTCATGAGATAACAGAACAAAAGTAAAACGTATTGACTTTGATGGCTGTACGTAGTACGTATTAGGTACAGTCGACCGCTGTGACAGATGTATTATACCTTATACCTACCTACTTGCTTTTGTGGCCATTTTAACAAAAACGGATGTGGTTAGTTAGTTTTCCCCATCATGCATCATAGGTAAACCCGCTTTAACTAACGGTGACTTAAATTCCAACTTAATTAAACATAATCTAGGTACACAACTAGCAGCTAAGTAGAGAAAACTATTCTAAGGACAAACATTGCGGCACGATTTTCTTTCATTATCATTAGGTTCCAGTAATTATTTCCTTAAGTATGTATTTGAAAAACTAGACATCGTAGTCGTTAATGGTGCTCGTCCATTCTAAACTACCTAAAGGGGCATGTTAAACGCACGTATTGGATTTCGTTGTTAGGTACCTACCTAACAACGAATTCCAGTTAGGTACCTTCATTACCTAATGAAGGTACCTAACTGCAGTATCTAATAAATTTACACTTGCATAGATAAATAATATAACTTGCATAGATAAATAATATAAAATTTAATAAACCTCTTACAAGTTCAAAGTTGCGATAAGACCGCTTTTTCAACCGACGTCAAGATTTCTAAGGACGAGGTTCTCAATTCGTCGGGATCTTTGTTTTTGCTATTTTTTAAACTATGTGTTATACTTCACAGTTGGTCCCATTGTCATCAGGTCAGGATCTGATGATGGGATCCTGGAGAAATCGAGGGAATTCTTCAAATGTTATAGGCACTAGTATAGTGATTTTAGTATTTTTTAGAGTAGCTCGGGCATTTGCTTTAGGAAAGGTGAAGTGAAGTCGGTTCTTTTTTGTTTAAAATTGTATTGCTCGAGTACAATATTGAATCTAACAACGTAAAACGTTAGCGTCGGCCACCAAATGATAGACCGTACGTCTATCGTTTGCTATTGTCTGTCATTGTGCATTGCACATTGCATTGGACCTATATATTGTAAGCGGAGACGGCGGGAAGACACTTGGACACCTTCCTTAACAATTGGCCGGAAGAAGCGCAAAATCAGTAGTCATAGAGTCAGGCCATGACCCAGTAGTGGGACACTCAAATAGGCTAGTTAAGTTAGTGTAAGCCAGTAAGCACGCCCTTATGTAACTGCTAATTCTACAACTATGTCAAACATCCTCTCCGAAACCGCTCCAAAATCACTTAACATCCGAAGTTGTTTGTAGAACATTTAGCCATAACACAATGGAGTTTGTTTACCCGACATCGATCTAGTCGAGTTATTGATGGGAGTCATAATAAACATCGGAAGTGTGATCGGGAATACTGCCATTCTGGCACAGAAACAGAAGTCGATAACTTCTGTGGTAACACTTTTTAAGAAGTTAGACACGAATTTTATTAATGGAAACTGAACAACTGGGCTTATGCAAGTATTATGGGTATAAATTAATCTATTACTTAAGGTAAATGTCGTAGTGCTCGACATGCTCATACCTAGTAGTAGTAGTACTTGACGTATTAAGTAATTAAATTTAAAGATTGCATGTAGGTTTACTATTCAGCAGCTAAAGTTAATTAAATAATTTTACTTCTGTTTCCATTAGGTTTAATATAAAGGAGTCGCCATGAATTCTTTGATTAACCTTGAAGCAATCATTTTTACGTCAATCAGCACGGCAACAAATAATTCATTTACACATCACTCTCTTCAATAACCATATTTTACCACCCTTACTATAAATACTTGACACGCTGCGCCCGCGCAACTCATCTAAATCAACACAATTTATGCGCTATTCGCCAAATAACTAAGCGTAAGTTCAACCATGCTCTGTTTATTCCGGAAAATAGGGGACCTAATTAGAATTGAGCTTACCATCAAAGGATGTAAAACCCTTTTAGATTGCAACAAAGTCGAAATTAAATTGTCTTAGTCGGTGGCCGTTTGTAAATAAATGCATGCGTGAAAGTTTGTTTTCAATATGAATAGAGCACCATGAATACCATGATTACCATGATTAATTTTACTGAATATTGTATTCTTATTATTGTAGAATGTAGGTTATGATGCAAATTGTTTCTACTTGTCTGCAGAGCAACTGCAATTAACGCACCAGTGCTAATGAATGGTGGGCAGGTTCAAATTCCAAAGGGGTTCAAGTTCAAAAACCAGAAGCATATTTGCTTCAAACCAATCTTTTTAAAGATAAAGCTCAATTTATACTATTTATGAGTACAAATCGGGACAAAGTACTTTCCGAATAAAATGTAGGTATCCATAGAGCGACAGGCGCTTACGTCGCCCAGTTCAGCGGTCCTTATATTTGGACCATATAAATAATGGCATAAGTACAAAAATACCAAGGCCCCTTTTACCCAGTGCTATAACATTTGTAAATTACGTAGCTAAGCCCGGCGATCTAATACTCGTAGCTAGCGCACGTCGCAGGAAGTTTACCGGCGCGCTTCCGTGACTCGTGCGCAGGATGTTTTGCGCCTGGGCCGTTACTGCACATAACGCGCGGATTTAGAACTAGGTAAGTAAGTACCTATGCCTATTTTGGCATGGTTAATTCCGCGGGGCTAGTGCTTGTTGCTGTTCTGCCTTGAATTAGTAACTAGGTTTCGTTGATAGAGTCCATCCCACTCCAAGTGCTACATCAAGTACATACCTATACTTTATATACTACTTTGTCACTGGGAGGTCAGTGTAAACTTTATTCTAGACAAACTAACTCTATTAGGTATTATGATCCCATAAAAACATAAATGTGAAATGAGAGGCAAGTTTTTCGCCTACAAAAGAATTGATATCTCTAAGTCTATGGGGTTCCAAGTTATGTGTAGTTTAGAAATAGAAACTCCTAAAATTCCAGTTACAAGAACATTCAACATCCTAAGACAAATCTTGAACTTGAATAACATCCCAGGTGAAATTATTGCATTGTGTTTTATTTTAGGATGTTGCATGCTCTTGTAACTGGAATTTTAGGATTTTCTACACAGAACTTGGCACACATAGCAATATCAATTTTTGTAGGCGAAGAACTTGGCTCATATTTCATACTAGCGACCCGTTCCGGCTTCGCACGCATCGCAGCCTTTTTTGTTTTTTTGTAGACCCTTTTAAGGTGTACAATACTGTTGTACATTATTTTGATCTGTTATTCAATCAAATACAAACATTGAAAACATTGAAAAAATAATCAACCCAGCAGGACTTGCACCTCGCATCGATACGCCTTACCGGCGCTCGATCGCTTTACCAATTAAGCTATGGGTCAAGTTACTAAGTTGACGAAATTCTCAATGCCTTCAATCATCTTTTTGCATTTATTTTGATCTACATCGACTTTACAGCAGTCGTAAGCAGTCCTGCTGGGTTGATTATTTTTTCAATGTTTTCAATGTTTGTATTTGATTGAATAACATACTATTGTATGAGTGGAACGCCCCACTTTAAAAACATGTAAAAATAATTATTATTTTGATCTGTCTCCTAGGGTTAAGCCAGCGTTTGCAATGTAAGCGTAAAACATGTGTTTATTTACGACATCATCTTAGGTACCTCTAAAATTATCAGTGTTTCTTTGCTATTTCAAGCATACGTATTATACATATAAACCTTCCTCTTGAATCACTCTATCTATAAAAAAACCGCATTTAAATCCGTTGCGTAGTTTTAAAGATCTATAAGCATACATAGGGACAGACAGCGGAAAGCGACTTTGTTTCATAGGTACTAGTTAAGTGTGATTTGTTTTTACGGGATATCATTACTTTTTATATAAAATTCGTTTTTGCTGTTACAAATTTGATAGGCGCTTAGTGTGTAAATCAAAATTGTTTCTTAGAAAATATTACAAATCGTAAAAAATCCCTGTTACTTAATCTTAAATTCGTATCGACACATTTACCAAGCTGGATGCCAAATTTTAACTTGCTAGGTCATCTGGAAATGGGTTAGGTTTTTGATGTTAGGTCAGTCAGTCAGTGAGAAAAATCCCGATTTTCTGATATTTGTATCTCAATAACCGACTGAGCTATATTTATGAAATCTAGGATTATAGTTAGCCTTAAAGGTCTTAAATAAATGTACCAAATTTCATATGTTTACTTTTTTATACCACGACGGTGGCAAACAAGCATACGGCCCACCTGATGATAAGCAGATACCGTAACCTATGGACGCCTGCAACTCCAAAGGAGTCACATGCGCGTTGCCGACCCTTTACAAAAAGGAGGATTCACTGTGTTGACGGCTAAAGGAACAAGAAGGTCCCTCATCGTCAACACACTGGGTCCTCTTTGAGCTCTTTGGCAACCTTACTTAGTTACCAGCAGGAACACAACACTATGAGTAGGGTCTAGTGCTATTTGGCTGTGGTTTTCTGTAAGGTGGAGGTACTTCCCCAGTCGGGCTCTGCTCCAGATTTGAGCGAGATGACATTCGCTGAACGTGCCCTACCACACTTAGCGAGATGCCATTCGCAGTGCCCATACCTCTCTTTTTGGCGTAGTTTAAGGACATACCCAGGTCCGGACGTAGTTTAAGGACATACCCCGGGTCCGACTTTTAATAGATTTTGAGTCAAGTGGGGGTCAAAAGTAGCGCTAAATGGTTCGTGTAATATAAATATAACACACGGCCGCTGCGACGCCAATTCTCTTCTTTTGAACTTATATTAGCTTGACACGCTGCCGCGTGTCTAGATAGGCATTATGGATGAAGATTTAGATATAGAGAGCATCGGCGGATTGAGTATTTTATTTTGATCGTGTAGGTAGATGTGCCATTGTGCAATGTATGTGCAATTTAAACTTTTAAATTATGATGTGTGTGACATTTGAATTTTGAGAACAATTTAAACGTTCATATCAATTATACTGATACACTCATACATATAGCACAAAGTAGTAGCCATGAAATAGTTTTTATCCAGAAGTATATTGTTCTAACCCAATTCCATCTAAAAGCTACACAGCCACAGATGCAACATTGACCTTGCAGTGTCAGCGAGAAGGAACGCACCTGTTCTCTAATATTAGGTGTTGGGTACCTACTCTTTGACTAAACAACAGGACCATACTACAATAATGTTAAATGTAATGAAACAAAACAAAACTCGATACATTAGTGCAAAATTTTACTTAATAATAGAATACAAAGTCAATTTTCAATGTGATCTTTTACAGTAAATATTTTTTTGCTGACTGCTAGTGGATTGGTTGATTTAATTTAATACGTATGTACCTATAACTTTGTAATTTTGTTTTGAAGAACTAAAGTGATTTTCTAAAGACTGTCCCTACGTCCGTTATCTACGGGGTACACCTTTGCCAATCCGTTTTAGAGATAAGGTAATCAATTTTTCATCAAAATTTGTGATAATCGTACTATTTATCCTATTTAAACATTACCATCGGAAATGCAGGCTTTTCTGCCGCTGTTACATTATTAAACTCATTTTTGTTGACCATTTGCGTCGTTCTCAGACTGCGAGAGCAACGGACGCACAGTTTGATTTTTACTTATTAGTATTGATTAGGCAAATGGACAACCCCATGTACCGGTCAACAGAATGACGGGCAATTGGACATCCGTTGCGCTAATCACTGACAAATGTGCGCCGTGCAGGACTTCCACTTCTTAGTACCTACTCTTCAACATCATTACTTTATTAATTGTAGGGTTCTATATTATAACTGTGGGTATGTATGAAATTATACACATAAATCTGAATAATATTTTTCCTACCATCAATTGGTTTTCCTTTAAATTTTAATTTAAGTAAAAATAATTATTGGGGAACATATATGCACCTACACGATAAGACTATAATAACCATAAACCTATATAAAAAAAAACCAAAATAAACTTATAAATAAATAAAAGATGCTCCCCAAGTCGGCTTCGTCGGTTATGGTACTTATGGTACCCAAAAGGCTGGCACTACCTCTTTGGATGGCTATGCTTATCGTTTGGCTGAAATAGCTGCCAGCCTTCTGGTTACCTGAGGCATCGACGAGGCGCTTAGAGAGCTCCTTGAAAAGCGTCTTTGCGCTGGTTCCACACAGTTCCAAGGATTCCATGCCAAACGGCGCAAAAATGCAGCTCTTACCGAGAACCGATATGGGGTGGCGGCACCGGCAAAATTCGGTAAGCGAGATCCTGTGAAACGAAGATAAAAACGCTGGGAGAGCCACACTGACAACTTGGTTTTGGTTGCTAGATTTTCTTCCCGGCTACCTTCCCACCACAGAGTGATCGCTCTAACAATCCAGTATTAAATAGTCTGGTTGTAGAAGGGTCTTGGACTTTTCCCCGGCTACTTTCTGATTTCACAGGCTGATTGCTATAACATTCCATAATAAATAAAGTTTGATACTCGTAGCGGTAGCTTCCTGGATTTTCCTCGGGCTACCTTCCCATAACACATCCCGATTTCTGGAACATTCCCGTGTAGTAAATAAAATCTGGTCGAGAAAATGGATACTCCCTCGGCTACATTCCAATCACGCTGCTCCATCACTCTTTAGGTATTAAATCGAGCAAATCAATTCTGAACATGGAAAGGTATTGGATTTTTCCTACAACACACCTATATTAAATCAAGGCTTGCTTGCAACAGTGTCTTTCCCTCGGTTACTTTCTCACCACACAGCCCGATTGCTCTAACCTAACACAAGAAGGGCGTAATTCAAGCCGTGCCCAACTTAGGTATGTTATAAAAAACCGGCCAAGTGCATGTCGGACCACGCATAGGAGGGTTCCGTACCTTCAACGGAATAAGAACCAAACTAATACCAAAAGGTCGTATCTGATGCCTATGGAAGAAGTTTTTTGGAGATAACTCAAAAATGGCTGAACCGATAATGTACAAAACAATTTTAGTAGAAAGTATATGATAAGGCGCATCTCCTCAAATTTTTTCATATTTTATGGACTTACGGTTCAAAAGTTACGGGGGGGGGGGGGGCACAATTTTTTTTTAAAGTACTAATAAATAAGCAAATACCAGGTAGGTATTCCACACGGATACTTGGTTTCAGATTACCGAATCTATCCTGAATGTTGGGGAATATATGTTTTTTGTTATATTTTTACACTACCTAACACTAACACTACATTACTCGTATACATATCGGTATCAGCATACACCGCATTTTCTTTTTCTTTTTACACAAGTAGACACATTAAGTTATCATAGTGAAATTTTTTTTTCCGTAGCCTATATTGTATCCCACTGCTGGGCAAAGGCCTCTGTGAAAATTAAGATATTTCTATTATTTATTTATCATACATGTGACGTGGCCTGGGTTCTGGCAGAATACCAGTGCTTCGCCCAAAAGAGTGAAGCGTATTGCTGAGTCAGAACCCTATTGTATTGCTGCAACGTACACAGAAATCGTTCTTTTTTCCTATTGTTTCATGTTTAAGTTTTTTTCCTACCTTTTTTCTTTTAAGGATGTAATTTGTGTACCTACCTAATCACAAAATGGTCAAAGAAACCTTAATGTTATTTTTAAAGGCCTATCGATTGATGTGTCACATGTTGATATTTGTTTTTTTTTTTTTTAATTTAGTAACATGCATGGAGCGCCCCCCCTATAAATATATTTTTTAAAGTAGCGGCATACAAAATACACCTTATGTGTAAATTTTATTTAGACACATCGTATAGTTTCCGAGTAAAATGGCTGTGACATACGGAAGGATAGACAGACAGACAGACATGACGAATCCATAAGGGTTCCGTTTTTTGCCATTTGGCTACGGAACCCTAAAAAGGAATTTTGTTTATCTCTATGTCTTGACTAGAAATTGGAAAAGTCCGTTCTATGACAATTGAACGACGCTTTGATAGCAATGGAACCACTGATTTTAATGGCTAATTCAATACAGGCATACTGTACTCAGATCTAGTGAGTAGTGAGATTAATTTATTCCCGACGCATCGAGTCTACAATCGCACACTGCAATTAAATCCAACTCCAACTCTTTATCTCTGTTCTCGCGGGCAGTTCCTGTTTGTAACGTTTTGCGGTAGGGTACTTATTGTCATAAAATTGCATGAATATATGACAAGTACCATATACAGATATAGTGTACTTGATTTCACTATATCTGTACTTGTTATAAGTTGCCGCTGTAGTTGTATTTATTAAATATACATTCCTTCTAGCTACTGTTGGACCTCACGCTTATTAGTGTTATTTGAAAGAGATACATCGTGACAATCATTGGTAAATAAATTAAAAAGTTGCCTCAGTAATTTTCCTTAGTAACTAGTCAGAAGAAGCACATAATCGGGAGCCATGGAGGTCAAGAGAAGAGGCCTTTGCTCAGCAGTGGGACACCACAATAGGCTAAAAAAAAAGATAAATATGATAACTAGAGTTTTTTTAACATAGACATACCCCACATTCCCACATACCTAAGTGGGTTGCAGCAAGTGTTCATCTTTAAAACTTTTTAAACTTTTCAACAAGGTTGTGGCATAATGAAAAGCGGCCATATGGGTGTTATGCCGCTGTGCTCTGCCATAGTCTCTGTAATTAAGACCGCGCTATGCGTCTGCGATACACCCAGTCCATATTATTGTTTCATTAACAATTCTCGTGGGCGAAGAGTGATAGAAACATTAGAAACGTTAAATTTAATGATACTTTGTACTGTATCGAATCAAAGAGAATCATTTATTTTATAATATCACGTGGTTCATTTTTTGTTGAACCAAGGGCGTAGGACTACATCGTATAAAAGAAACGAATTAAAGGTAGGTACATAATCCAACGGATAGTATGTATTCGAACTTGCGTTTGCAGTTGCCCAAAAAACCAAACATAAAACATTACAAAATGGTATAAAATCTTAAAGATAGTTTACCAAATAAAATCCATTTGTAATTAGGACGAGATCTGAAGTAGCGCGAGCGCATACTGCGGCATCACTCATAGCATCAAACGCTGCGGCCGAATCAAAGAGAAAAAAACATAAAACACCATCAAACGGTAGCATTGTCGTGATTACAACGACATGTACATTGTTTGTGTAGGAATATCTGTTCAGTGCCGTGTAGGGGTGGCATACCGATCGCTGCCGAGCACGGGTGAGTCGATCCCGCAAGGTAACTATTATAAGAGCTCTTCGATTATGAGGAGTTCGTATGGATTAATGAGTGGGCATAATTAGTTCACTCACGAACTCGACTTGTTCGCGTGAACGCAGTATATGGCAATACATGACCGTGGCGGGATCGAGAAGCGTATTTAATGGCTAGATGCTAAATAAACATCTTTCAAGAAGCTGTTGGCATTTTATCTATAGAACGTGATCCTAATGCGCATAAGAATTTGCCCGTGCATACATTTGCGAGGTTGAAGCAAAGCAATCCATATATCTTAATTAAGAAACCGGCCAAGAGCGTGTCGGGCCACGCTCAGTGTAGGGTTCCGTAGTTTTCCGTCCGTCACAGTAAGCGTCCCCACTTAAGAGTTAATAACACCGCCATGTAGGATATGATATGAGAGTTCCACGTACAGCGACATCTATCGGCAAATTAAGTAAACTATTGCGCGCGAGCTTAAAGTATGGAAGATGATTTTTATGGAATAATTCTTTATTGCGTGAACCGATTTTCACCGTTTTTACTTTATTTGAAAGCACGTCATTTCATTGTAATTTTGTAGAAATTACAGGTACAATAAACACCTGCTTATACGGTTAAATTACAAACTTAGTTCAGAAATTATTTTGTAATTTTTTTTCAAAAACTATTCATCCTATCAAGTTCAAAATAATTTTCCTAGAAAGTTTTTATAAAGTTCTACTTTTGAGATTTTTTTCATATTTTTAAAACTTATGGTTCAAAAGTTAGAGGGGGGGGGGACGCATATTTTTTTACTTCTGGAGCGATTATTTCCGAAAATATTTACATTATCGAAAAATGATTTTAGCAAACCCCTATTCATTTTTAAATACCTATCCAACAATATATCACACGTTAGGGTTGAAATGAAAAAAAAAATCACTCCCCACTTTACGTATAGGGGAGGTACCCTAATAAATAAAAAAAATCCACTTTTTATTTTACCACTTTGTCGGCGTGATTGATATACATATTAGTACCAAATTTCAGCTTTCTAGGGCTAACGGTCACTGAGATTATCCGCGGACGGACGGACGGACGGACGGGCAGACATGGCGAAACTATAAGGGTTCCTAGTTGACTACGGAACCCTAAAAACGAGTGTGGGGTCTACACTATGTAAAACTCCGTTTGGTGATCCTTGGATAGATTTGTTATATTAGAACATTGTGTGTAAACACATAGATATGATATATTAAAATTGTAGACTCGAGTCCTAAATATCCTCGGCGTCTTTGATTTCGGGTTTATTTGACTTTCCATTACCAAATTATGGCTAAAGCAGGTAAGTACCTACCTACCTCTTACTCGTAGATATACAGTCCTTGCACAACGTACCTACCTAGTATTACCTATAAATCGAAATGTTCAATTAATTCTAATGTTTTTATTAGTTTCCTACGACGTTTTAATAGCTGATCCTCCCGAAGGATTACTTAGGTATAAATTTCAAAATTGTACATTTGAATATTTAGTAACAGATATATAAACGAATTGTTATCTTATCTGTAGGTATGTGCCTTGATTTCGAACATCGTACTTGCTTTATAATTAAAGCTAAACGAAGAAACAGTGGAACAACTTTCTTTGCTTTGTTTATCTTTAACTTTACCACTGTACTACTTATTTAATTATATAGTTTCTTTGTTTCTAGTTATTAGGAGCTTGTAGGCCTTATTGTATATTTAAAGAAAATATCCAGGTTCTATATTTTTACGTCTTTTATGTAAAGTAGTGCAAATAATGGTTTAGGTAAGTAAGTATCCCACCAAAAACATAAATGTAAAAAAGGAGAGCCAAGTTCGATACAAAAATTATGCTTGTGGGCTTCGTCGCAAAAAGAATGGAGATCTAAATGAATCAGTTTTCATTACATCAGTCATTTTATAAAGTTATTCAACATATATATATATTTTAATTCTGATAAAAACTGGCCAAGTCAAATCTAACCTACTTTAAGATCTTACATTTTTAAATAACAGCAATTGTTATAGGTATCCAATAAAGCAAAGAAATACAGTTTAATACTTGTTCATAATGTTATTTTGTTCCTATAAATACATATTTGGATTTTGCATAGAACTTGGCAATCATTTAGATCTCCATTCTTTTTGCGACGAAGCCCACAAGCATAATTTTTGTATTGAACTTGGCTCTCCTTTTTTACATTTATGGTTTTGGTGGGATATCATTACTTTTTGTAAAGAAAACTAGGCAGGTATTGAGATTTAATGTTTTTTCTTGCGTTTCCGCTGCATGGTTTTCTTTTTTATGCTATTGTCTACATTCTCTTTACTTCTGTTCTGTGTATAATTATGTGGTGCCGCGCGCCGCCGACGACACACCGTTGGCCGGTCGTTTAGCGCGTATTACAAGTTTTTTGTATGGGGACACCACTTATTTTTTGACTTAACTTTATTTTTCTATTTCTGTTATATAGCAAATACAATATTGGGATAGTTTCAAATATCTGCTTGTAACGGTTCCAACGATACAATTTAAACAAAAATTTTTTGTATGGGGACACCCCTATTTTTTATTTTTTTTTAATTTTTAGATTTTTTTCTAAGCTTACACACAATTACCGAGCTGGATTCCAAATTTTATCCTTCTAGGTCATCTGGAAGATCCTTAGGTACTATATGTCAGTCAGTCAGTCAGTGCTAAAATTAACGACTTTTTGACCTTCATATCTTTATACCCGTTTGAGCTAGCTTCATGAAATTTGGGCTTCTAGATGTCCTTATGGATAAAATTAAACACACGTAGTTTTATGTGTTTACGTTAAAGAGGTTTTGAGTTATAGAAGGATCAAAAGTGGCACCAAGTGGTTCGTGTAATATACACTTGGCGCTGGCTAGCCCGTTCCTTTGCTTGAACTTGGCTTGACACGCTGCCGCGTGTCTAGATTCTATTAATATTTTACATTGGTAACAGGACTGAGGTAAAAAAATTAAAAACCTCTGAAAATATTACTACTTACTATTACTAATATATCATATCGGCACTACCCATTCATTGTTTTGAGTTCATAGTTTCCTGCTACCCAAAGGTTGTCTGGTAGAGATCGCTTTTTAGCGATAAGACCGCCTGTTGTTACCTAGTTTTTATTACTGTATCGCTGTATATATTCCTCTTTTCGCATGTGGTGCACAATAAATAATATTTATTATAATTATTATTAAAATATTATCACAGACCTCTGAGAATATTAGAGTTATTTTAAATATTATTACCTACCGAGTTAAAACCTGTATTTAAGAACCATCGCTTTTGAAGTACGAAACCTTATATAAAAACCGTAACCAAATCGGACAAGACATTTTTGAGAGATTTTTAAAGGACAGTAGGTCGATTGGAAAGTAACAAATCATGACATTGCACGTATTTAATGTGGGCAAAGTGCCGTCATAGGGCCACAATGCAAGATGTTCAATTGAATAACGAATTTAATGCGCGTACGCACAGGGGAACTCAATCGTTAGGGTTGTTCTAAATGATATCGATCAAATTTATGAGTCTCTCGTTTAACTACTTTCGATTAAATTAAGTTACTTACTTACCTAAGAAAGTTTACGTACATTTCCATATTGTCGGAATTTTAATATATAAATTTCGACGACTAGTTCAATTTCGATTCATGACATCATCGTTTATTTTACATATGGTAATCTTCGTAAATTATAATTAAATCATACGCACGGTATCGTAAATAGATATACATAGTAACAACGTAACATTACTTAATGTAGATTGAATATGGTATGGGTATGGTATGGTATTTAAAAATGTGAGATCTTAGCCAGTTTTCATTACATCAGTCATTTTATAAAGTTATTGTAATATACACTTGGCGCTGGCTAGCCCGTTCCTTTGCTTGAACTTGGCTTGACACGCTGCCGCGTGTCTAGATTCTATGAATATTTTACATTGGTAACAGGACTGAGGTAAAAAAATTAAAAACCTCTGAAAATATTACTACTTACTATTACTAATATATCATATCGGCACTACCCATTAATTGTTTTGAGTTCATAGTTTCCTGCTACCCAAAGGTTGTCTGGTAGAGATCGCTTTTTAGCGATAAGATCGCCTGTTGTTACCTAGTTTTTATTACTGTACCAAGTGTATATTACAATATGGTATGGTAACCATTGAATCTACCTTAAGGTAGATTCAATGATTATCCATACCCATTAAGGATGGTTCACGCTGTGACGTTCCGCGTCCTACACGACACATCCCACACTTCATTTTGTATAGAAACCGTCACGTGATGTTCTTTATACAAAATGAAGTGTCAAAAGTGTCGTGTGTTACAGAGTGAACCATCCTTTACCCATTGTAAGCGTTACTGAAAATAATAATAAACACATTGTTGAGTTTATTCAAGACTACAACGATCAGTTTTAATGTGTGTAACCTCTACACGATAGAAAAACCAACCTATAGAAACTGTTCATACCAACCTGTTCTTAAATTTTTATCGATAATCTTATCTACATCTTCAGTCACATCACTAAACTGAACAGCTCTCATCACATGCACAAATCGGCACAATAGCCGGGTCGAGTGGATACGGGACTAGTTTGTCCACGAGGCCCAATACCCCCCACCTACGGTGTGCTGCCCGACCGACTTCTAGCCCCGGCTAGTAAACATGTCAAGGATTTGAGATCGCCAATTGTTTACATAAGAAATTTTATGTTTATCAATAAACCGTATTTGGTATAGTTGAAATTACTTACTTACGTGACGAAATACGCACTTAAGAGTTTTTTTTCGATTTCGCTCAACTTTTTGATACAATTTTGCTGTAACCAACAAAACGTCTATTAGTTTGTATACTATATTTTGAAAGATCGTTTCTTTTTAGACTGTATAAGTGCAATACTTTCTCGGTTTTCTGTTTCATTAATAAATCATTCCCCGTAATCTAACAGCTGTTTCGCAAGTTTTGCTTGGAGTGGTGAAACTAGTAAGATTTTTATTGATTCAAATTATGTTAAACTAGTATATATAAATACGTTGGAAAATGAGTCGTCTGAGGAATAAGTGGAACAGTTTTTTAAATTTTCATACATATTTTTTAAGCAGGAGTATGTTTAGCTAGAGCAATTTAAAGAAAAATTGTATTTTTGAGAATGTATTAAAATATTTCACAAAAAAAGAAAATGTGGAAATAAACTTTACTTTATGCTTTAATCAGATAATATAAAAAAAATAATAATAAATCAAGCTACAAGTTTGCACGAAAAAGCGTCCTCACTAAACAAGCTCTGTAAGAATTGAGTTTTCGGGTATTAAATAATGTGGACGAAAAGTAGTTTTGTGCAATTACAAGACATCAAACTATCTTATCAAGTGCAATTCATGTGCATTATTTCATTATTAGCGATTTTCGTTTTCAAATCGTCCGGACCGGACTCTTAATTGACTCTATAAAGCTATGTATGTCTTTTATACAGATTATTGTTACTGGTCATGAGGGTAAAAAGAAATTCTTAGTCGACAAATTAAAAATAGTCGTAAGGATATTTCTATGTTGATTTCAAGCAAAGCAAAATTGACAACCGAAAATGTATCAGAGCTGTAGATTGCACTGGACCGCATCAGAATTCAGAAGCACTAAAGAACGGAGACGAAACAACGCAATAAAAAAGTAGGCTCTTTCGAATGTGCAGAATTTAAAAGAGACTGAAAGTACTTAAAACTGCTCAATTAGAGTTCCTACCATATTCTCGATCTGACTGTTATTTCTGCAACAACTTACTGAAATAACTGGTGCAGCAAAGCAACCACGAGTAAGCACCTATCTTAAAACAATATTAGCTTATTTTCTGGCTAGTGAAGATAAATGTGGTCAGTTCCCAGCAGCACAGTGAATAAACTAAACAGAGTGTCCAACGCTGACGTGCAAAGTCAACAACTAATAAACCGCAAGTTTAATTTTGTAGCGATGCTACTGAATCAGTTTTATGGTCTGATAGTGGTCGCGCTTCAAAATAAAGTCCCATTAGTTTTTATGTCCGATGTTGCAACTAACAAGTTATGTTTTTTCGACGGCGCCGTTAGTGTCAAGAAAAGAGCTGTTTTATGCTTTTACTGTTTAGAATAGAACATAAAGAGATTAGTTATATTGGGCCAGATAGTGTTTCCGGTAGGATTAAATGGTGGACAATGTAAAATTTACACAATGGTATTCATTTTGCATTATTCCTGTCAAATTTTACACATAAAAGTATCTGTATGAACAGTTTTTCATCAGTACGTATCTAGAGACTTCACAGTCAGTTGCTAAAAAATAACAACGCACGCCAAACCATTTACGAGTAAGTATAAGTAATAACTATATCGACTTTATTTAATCGGAGATTGATTAATAAAAATTCAGCTCAGGGATTTTAGGGTACTCTACAAAATATTTAAATTTCCATTGAAGGTTCTAAAATCTGCATATCCTCCGGGCTACTAAGAACCTCGCCAGACGGTATGTCTTATAAAGTTCTCGGTACCGCGTATTTTAAATTTGTTATATGGGTATTAATAAACGTTTATCTTGATCGATTTGCGACATTTCGATGCATCAATTGAATATTAAGAATCCGTAACAATAACAAATGCCGGCGACTTTTTGCATTTTCTGTACCGGAAAGGTTTTAGTAGTTTACTACCCAGCTTTGACAATTTTATGATGTATTGTTGTCTGAGGAGTTGGAGAGTTCGAATTTGGAGTTCTAATATGTATTAAGATGATATGTTGAGTATCATCCGGGCATCTGAAAAAATCGCACTATACGTAACGGTATTTATTTTTCACCTCAGCAGCTTGAACAAGCCTACTTCCCTGTGAAAAAACAGTGACGAAAGTCGCACTTTCGTCACTCCCTGGAGTGATGAAAGTGCGACTTTCGTCACTCCAGGGAGTGAGACAAAATAGCTTTTTAATTTAGTGAACAGCCACTTCATACTTCGGGATCTATTACAAATTCGAAATACATATTTTTAACCTTTAATATGATTTCACTACTGAGGTGAAAAGTTGTATGTGTCACACGAGAGCAAAGTTATTTTACATCTCGTGTTTTTGAGTCCCTCGCTACGCTCAAGATTCTAACTTAGAATCACTCGCTTCGCTACGCACGTGATTCAATTATAGCATCTTTCGTTTACTCGGGACTCAAAATCAAAACTCGCAAGTAAAACCAACTTTCCTCTCTTGTTGCACAAATAACTATATCGTCCGGGATGTAGACGGGAAAATTTTGTTTCCAACTCATTTATGAATGTTATGATCCTGTTTTTTTACAGGAACACTTAGAACCAAAGTAGATGAAGAGCGTTATACTGTACAAATACCTACATGTTTTTCAACTATCTATTTTCTGAAATTCAGTCGATCGCTCAGTACTTAGTTTCTATACCCATACTTATACAAATTTCTGTCTTTTTCGTCTAATGATCTCTAAAAAAATACTTGTGATAAAGATGGACACTTGGACACCTTAGTGAAGTGGTCCAATTAGTGTTCCGCGAAGCAACTTTGGTATCGGATACTGCTTAATGACTATATGATGTATTCTAATTGATATGGGAAGTTGAATACTTGTAATGTAATAAAAAGTCCATTCGAGATGCGCTTGCGCTTACCCGGAGTCGCGTTATCATTGAACTTAGCGATCAATTGTCCTGTGATCGGCTAAATCGAAACCAATTGTCTTGGCCTTGCTTCCCAGAACAACTCGCTCCTACTACTCCTTATACTGTGGTACAGTCGCCATCAAATATATCGGAGCGGCCAGGGTACTCAAAAATATCTGAACATGCACTTTGTCGCTTTGACAATAGAGGCGTTGTTCAGATATTTGTGACCACCTTGGCCGCTGCGATATATCTAATGGCGACTGTACCAGTGTTGTGTTACTTATAAATAAACTTTACAGGTAGATTACAAAACTATTAGTAAATCTGCTTCTCTTTTGATGCAATTTAATATGAACGTTATTAAGAATTACAAAGAACTCCATGTGCCTTATGTCAGTTTTTCTTATTTATGTATCTCTGTCGTTATAATTTTATCCACATTTTTTATTGTTTTTTGCATGGTAAATAGTTAACCCTATACGAGTATAGTGGTAAATCGCTACATTGCAAACTCTTATTAAAACAGTCATGTGAAATAGACATAAAGTACCGGTTTCATAAAGTTTAGTAACCTCGTTCAAGCCTTTAAAGATTATTCAAAGTGTAATTGGGTGATGACAAACTTGTATATTTTTAAAGTGATCTGGAAAGTATGTTAAAACTGCAGTCATAAGTGAGGAATTCGAGCGTGACCCGATTTTTGATCTTCCTCATAGCCACAGAAATAACGCAGACCGGTTGTCCAATATTGGAACCTACATGATCTTATTTCTCTCGAAGCTGCTAAACTGAAGATGGTCAGGCTTTTATCGCCTGTCACCATAGCGGTCACGTTCTAACAAGTATGTCAGTGCGAAAGTGACGCATAACGTGAAAAATGTCAACCAAGCTTGTATCTGTTCATCACATCCTTTATATGCTGTTTGACGACTGGTATATAAATTTCTCATATTACTACGAAATTTATAAATGCAGGGAGTCTCGAAAAACAACGATAGTATCAAGTGATATATGCTCAATCAGTCCTTTTGTACCCGTTATTTCGTTTAAATGAGTTAATAATTAGAAACTTATAATTCAACTCTTGAATGAGATACGCCGCAAAGTTATGTAATGTTGTACGAGCATGATGTCAAAAGAAACCCATATTCATATTTTACGTTTCTGAATAATCCCTCTTGAAAGGATATACAGAATATCTTGTGAGGATGGTACTATAAAATTATGCAATTAGCCCTTAGTGCCACCAGTAGTAAGCTTAAAGATGCAGAATTGATAGCCGACGACCGCGTGTCGATTGTTTATCAAACAATGCGCCCAGGCAAGGTCGCACCTTATAGATATCTTGTGATTTATTGTAGTTCACGCTGCTGCATACTAACTGAGGAATGCAATGATTTTTCCCTGTGTTTCAATTGATAGACGTCATTCCTCGATTTTCATGGTTCTAAGATAGATAGGTACATTTCATGGTTATATTGGTTACATAGTCATAGATGTACAGTACATGCTTTTGGCAATCAATGACTAAAACTTTAAACTACGTATTTAAAATTGACATACTTATTGACAATGATCACATTACAATTTTTTTTAAATAAACTGTTGTTAAATAGTGTTTTTTTACAAGCTTATATTTAACACTCACTGTTTGTCAGCTAGTTAGTTTGTTGTTTATAGGTAGGTAGGTAGAATTAGGTAGAATCTTGATTTGAACCAGTTTCTGATGTCCGATTGAGCTGAAATTTAGCATAACTGCCTAACTTAGATGACAATACAATATTTTGATACCATCGATCTGGTCTGATGATGGAGACAGAAGGTGATCATAAGAACTCTGTGACAATGGAAGCTCATTGTGTCCGGGTTCGTTAGAATCGTTCTACATTTACGGGCAGGTATTGTCGGAAAACCTAATTAAATTATTAAAAAAATATATATTCTGTTCCTCACAAGAAAATGTACCTATTTCTAGAACCGGTTGATACCCCCGTTCCGGCTCAGTCGGACCATGTTGACAACAAGCACGATTAAAAATACGAGCTATCAAATCCCAAAGTACCCGTGACATATTTCATCCCCGACCCGCGACGTAGGAAGCGGCCAGGAAGCGATTAATTGTCAAAAGATCGTCGCGTGCGCCGCGTATCCGTTCGTTTTTTCCGTTTTTAGATGCGATGATTTTTTTATACCGACTAGTTGTTTGTGGCTGTTTGTGGCTAAGTCCAATGCTTAATGATGTCCTGTCGGTTGCGTTGAGTGGAGAGAGTTTATTAAATTTCTGTGACAGAGGGGTAACAAGCACCCATTAGTTGCATTTGTCATATGTACAATGTAGAGCACAAATAAACAAAGAAGTAGTAGTACTAGAAGAAAATGATCCAGTGTCATTTCATTTAATATAATTTCATTTAATCATTTAATTTAATACACCTACTGCATGTTGTTTAAATTTGCAGTAACCTGCAAAATATAATATGAACTAAGTATAACAAATAAATATATACTTACATACACTGTATGTGTACTGAAAATCAACAATACTCTACCGTCTGATTTAAACGACTACCAATTATTGTGTTTTCATTGCCATATTCTCAGGTTACAAATCTTCTCCACACAATCCTAGCCTTGTCAAATTGCGTTCAATAGTTGCGACAGACAGACGGGCGCATCGTAGGAAGTCGTTAGTAACGCCGGCGCGGCCACGCAAGTATTTATAGTTGGCGCTTGTGCCGGTTGCTGAACGATGGCTTCACCAGGCCAAGGAAAAGTCTGCTGGTGAAGTACTTCATGGAACCAATAAGCTTTGTCTTATAGGAACAAATGGTCCCTGCAAGTAAGTCGTCAGTGGAAGATGAGCAATTGACCATATTTGTCCGTACCGCTGGTGGTTGTCAATTACGAGTATACCACAGGTAAGGGCACTCTTTGTAATAACCATGAATCTTTCTTATCGCATTTTGTTTTCATTACTAATCCGAAAATTTCCCTGCGTTTTTTAAATGTATACTTACCCAAGTAACACAGGAAGCATTATAACATATGAATAGTTAACTTATTTAGAACTTACGGATCGTATAAACTCTTATATACGTTCACCGAGCAACTTGACGCATTATATGATGCTTTGAGCTGTATAACGGTTGTATAATGGCATATCTAAATGCTTTTGTAAAGCGTCTAGCTATAGTGCAGCAAACCACAACGCAACTGGACAGCTTTCAGATGTTTAAAAGCACTAAAGTGCTTTAGGTTCTACAATAGCATTATATAATGCTTTAAGCTGTACAACGGTTGTATAATGGCATATGTAAATGCTTTTTTAATGCCTTTAGTTTAAGTGCAGCAAACCAAAATGCAACTGTACAGCTGAATGCTGTACAGTTGCGTTTTGGTTTGCTACACTAATGCTTCGGTGTGGTTTAGTGCCTTAGGTTCTATAATAGCATAAATAAATGCTTAATGCTGTTTACGAGCATGAATATTAGCCATTATAATGCCACGTAAATCCGGTATACAGCTTTTAGCTGTTTTTAGTGCTTTAGATTCTACAATAGCATTATATGATGCTTTACGTTGTATAACGGTTGCATAATGGCATATGTAAATGCTTTTGTTTAGCCATTAGTTTTAGTACAGCGAACCAAAATGCAACTGTACAGCTGAATGCTGTACTATAATGCGTTTTGGTTTGCTACACTAATGCTTCGGTGTGGTTTAGTGCCTTAGGTTCTACAATAGCATAAATAAATGCTAAATTCTGTTTAAGAGCATGAATATTAGCCATTAGAATGCCACGTAAATTCGCTTAACAGCTTTCAGCTATTTTTAATGCCTTAGGGTGTACAATAGCATTTATAAGTAGGTAATACATTCCTAATGCTGTATAATAGCAATAATATAAACCATTATAAAGCCAAGTAATTTACTATAAGGGGCTGTTCATAGATTACGTCATTTCAAATGGGGGGGGGGGGGTCTGGACATCGGATGATGGTAGCATGACGTAGGAGGGGGGCGGTCATTCCGAAGATCACATCATCTCTCGCATCTTTAAAAACTGCTTCAATGTGTAAAAAAAGGAATTAAATTCGTGTTTCTAATTGACTTTCTATAAACTTTTAATGCTATAAAATATTATCCACTAAATAGTTTTTTATTTTACAATTAAGCTAAAAACGCATTTTTTTAAAATGACGTCACTTTATTTGGTAGGGGGACGGTTGAATGATTTTAGGAGGAGGGAGGTAAAAAATCAACAAAAATTGATGACGTAATTTATGAACAGCCCCTATACAGCTTTTAGCTGTTTTAGTGCCTTAGGGTCTACAATAGCAATTTTAAGTAGTATATAATGCTTAATGTTGTTTAATAGCATAATTATTCACGTGTAATGCTGTAGTCATTAATAAGCTTTTTTAAGGGTCACTGAGCTGCTATTGGACTAAGAGTTAGCCACGTCAGATATGACACAATAATGAGAGCAACAAAACCCGTCTGGTTAGATTGCTATACTATTCTTATTGCAAGATCCTGGCATCTGGCAGCTTTTAATAGGTGGAGGTCACAGTGACAGACTAGCAAAATGTTTTAATTGGAAAATAGTAATACCAAACTACACTCGCGATCAAAAAAATCGACTCAAACTAATTTTTAACTTCATCGTTTAATATCTCAGGAACCAATCATGAGATCAAAAAAGCAACGGTACCATTTTAGAGCTAACAGTGTCAGCTTTCAATACGAGCATGTTTTTCAGGCGAAAAATTTCAGTTCATGAAAAACAAGCTAGCATACCAAGGAGGTGTAAAATTTGGGTGCAAAAATGACCTTAACAACGAAAGAAAAAACATTTTCATGAACGAATAACAATTTATTTTTATCTTTAATACCTGGTGTTACCACCAAAAACCTTTTTCACACATGCCATGCGTCTCTTCATTGACCTTATCAGCTTCCTGATGGTATCCTGGGGGCATGCTTCCCACTCTTCGACCAAAGCTTCTTTCAGGGCCAAAATTGTCTCCGGAGCAGGATTGCGAGCTCGAACCTTGCGTTTCAGGTAATCCCATAAGTGCTCGATAGGATTTAAATCAGGACTCAGAGGTGGCCACTTCAGAGTCGGGATGCCAACTGCGTCAAGGTACTCCTTTGTGACGCGGGCGGTATGACAAGGGGCGTTGTCTTGCATGAAATGGAACCCCTCGTCAAAGAACCCGGCGTAGGGGACGACATGGTCTTGCAGGATGTCGGTGATGTACCTGTCTGCATTCAAACCACCGCCTCGACCCCCGCCATCAACAAAAACCAGCTCGGTCCGCCCCTCCATGGAAATCCCCGCCCACATCATGACGGAACCACCGTAGGCGACTGTTTCAGCGAAGCAACACTGGGCGAACCTCTCTCCAGGTCTTCGGTACACCCGTCCTCTTCTGTCGCTGCCATGGAGACACACTCTGCACTCGTCGCTGAAGAGTACGCGGCTCCATTGGTCGTAGGTCCAATTTTCGTAGGTCGCCACGAATTCCTTCCGAGCGTCCCGATGCCTCTGAGTCAGTTTGGGCCCAGTAGCAGGTCTTCTTGGGGTAAGGTTGGCTTCCTTGAGTCTCCGCCGAACTGTTGAGGTGCTAACAGGCACAACCCGGTTCCGCATCAGGTCTTGCTGGATGGCAACAGCGGTACGGTGGCGATTACGAAGACTGGAGGTGGCGATGAAGCGGTCATCCCTCTCCGATGTGCACCGCTGACGGCCAGATCCTTGTTTCCGTTTCAAGGTTCCAAACCGACAAAACCGACGATAAACTCTGGAGACAGCAGACTGGCTTAAATTCAGCTGCTCAGCTCAGCTCTGCTCAACAGAACGCTGCGAGAATCCTCGATTCACCAAGGTGACGACTTCGGTGGCTTCAGCTTCGGTGGTATCCATTTTTCGAAGGTGATTCCGGTGTAAGATTGCGAGGAGATGTGCACTGGTCAACTTCTGATAAGCGAATGATAAGAAATAACCGGTTACACCGGTTTTTATTGGTCTCAAGAGGGCACAACTCGTGCATATCATAACCATGTAAAATGTCATTTTGTACAAAACTGCGATAACCTAAAAACTACGCAACTGAGATCAATGTCTTTTACTGTTTTTTGTAGCTGAATAAATTCGTAATAAAATTGCATTCAAAGTTTTATTAAAATATTTCCCGCTTTCCGGAAATACGACCAAAAGTAAAAAATGTTGCTTCAGTCGATTTTTTTGATCGCGAGTGTAGGTAAAACTGCCGAAGTTGTCTCAGTTATAAAGGACAGGGCCTATATTTTAAGGGGCTCCCTGGCACCAACGACCTTAGATCTGATTCCCTTAGTTTTCTAATGATTTGTATAGTTTATCATATTATCAGTAACGGCTTTAAACAATCCAGTATCCTATATTTACTTCAATATTCATTGTCTTCGAGATATTCGACATCAAAGTCGAACCGGTTTAAGCTAAAAAAGTGGTTTTATGGTCATAAATTTTGTGTTAATTAGTTAAAAATTAAAATCTCTACAGTTTTTAGAGACATCAAAGAGGAACCCTAATATGTAGATTACGTATATGTAAGATTCTTTACACCATTCGAATATCGATAAAAGTGTTCTTTTAGACCATATTTTAAAAATATCATAAAAAAATAACGGCTTATTTATTTCAAGATCCGGCTCTACAGAATGGAGATAAAAAATTCAAGAACCGATAGTCGTTTGCTTTATAATTCTATCTGTAGTGAATATGTTGGAATATCGACTCAAAACTGGTCAAAAATCGATAAAAAACGTTACACCAAAAAATATTGTGCGTTATTACGGAAACAAAGCAGTAGGCGACAAACTATGAATTATATTATATATTGTTTGGCACTACTTTCTCCCAACATACACTTTTGTATAATTTCTCTTAATATTGTATAGTATTTGTATAGTTTCTCATAATATTGCATCAAACCCAGATCTCTAGGATTTGTTTTCTTGAAATGGTTTGCATTCTTTGACCTCCACCACTTTAAAGCTGCCAGATGTTCAGATCTAGAAATAAGCATAGTATACCAAACTGACTAGAGGGGTTTGGTTGCTCTCATTATTGTGTCATATCTGACGTGGCTAGCTCTCCGTCTATATAGACCAACGCCATTTATAAATAATTTATAACCTAAAAATAAAATCATGCGGACCTATTTATACAAGGAAAATACCTATATAATAATGAAATAACTTCATTTAAGACTGCTCAACCAACACTATTATGTTAATAATGCAAAACTCGTTCTATACGAGGATTACACAATTGTTTTGTTTATTTGACGCATATCTTTTTATAATATTTTATAGCAAAACCACAATAAATCAAAGGAGCGTGAACATTTTCAATGAAACTTATATACACATTTACAGTAAACTACATTGCGGAGTAATATTTGAAGGATATAATAACGTAAAAGAGTCAAAAACTTTTATAAATTTTGTTACAATGTAAACAAATATGACGTGTCACTCATTCAGTTTTTTGTACCGTCTTCGTCCATTTTATATTGCGAGACAAAGTAGTTAAATCACAACGTTCAATCATAACCGTTGTTCCGTCGGTATTAGAGACGTTTTTGCATTGACGTAAGGTTTATTTTACTACACTCTTATGCTAGTATAATGCTTTTGTATTGCGATTGGCAACTTAATCGAGCGTACTAATGCTTCTTTACTGCGATTAGCAGCTTTTTTGGCCGTATTAATGCTTCTTTAATGCGGTTGGCAACTTAATAGAGCATACTAATGCTTCTTTAATGCAATTGGCACTTTCCATGACAACGATAATGCTAATAGCGCAGACATAATGCGCCTGTAATGCTATTAAATGACCTGTATAGGATCTCAAGCTGGGTAATTTGTGCCCATTTAAGACCTATATCAGCACTATAAACGTTTATAATGCTACTATAAAACGAACTCAAAATGCTAAAAGCATGCAGATATGCTGTAAGACGGCTGTTATACTGCTTTGATGTGTTACTTGGGTAGGTACATGTTTTTTTATACACGTAACCCATGCTTCTCATCATCTTTTATACCATGTAATTATCGCTTCCCAATAAACCTAAATAGTTTCCTTTGTGCTACTTATGGTATTCGCTCTTTACAAGTATTAGTTCACAACTATTAACAAAACCCACTTTCTTCAATCATTCTACATTCGCGTGTCGAATTAAATGGATTCACCGAACCATTATACTCCACCTACGTTCAATGTACCCACATGCGGCAAAAGTGAGAAATTATATAATGAGGACTATCGTTAAATATAGGAGACGAGTGTCATAGGCCTTAAGTCAAAGTATGTAGGGTGATATTTTCGTGCATGGGCAATCGAGTCTAACTTTATGATTATTTACTATTCCGTCCCACCACCTATTAGAGCCGTAAGTAGACTGAGAAATTAGTTTGAATTTGGAATTTATTCCGTGGTAATTTGATAAACAGTAAATGAGATTTTCATTGGCAGTTGCAGTGTGATAGTGTTGACGTCATTGTTATCGATATGTATTGTAAGTATTATTAGTTTGGCCTACAGTACTATTTTTCCGAAACTAAAAGTGAATATTAATAGTCAGAAAATAGTAATTTAGGATTAGGAACAAATAAACCAAATGCTAGATTTTTTCGTCTACACTTAAAAATATTTTTTGTATAATTTTTCTGGGCTATAAATACTGTTCTAGTTAAGTATATTATTTTCTTACAAGTAAATTGCTAAAATTAAAGAGAAATTTATCTACTAATAAATATAAACATACCGACATTACCGACGTAATCGATCGATTTCCTATTCCGATCGATCGCTGAACATCAGTCTCTGCGTGAAACTTGACAGTCTTGACAGGAACAATTCATATTGACATATTCGTCCATTGTGTTAGCAAACAGATGTTGCAAAATGCTACAACACATTAGATATGTATCGATGGCTACTGACGCATCGCAGAAGACATTTAAGATCAGTTGATCATTAATGATCATGTAACATAAATAACATAATAATCTGGATATTCGAGATAGCTATTCTGATAGCGAGTAGGTATATGTATATTTATATTAAGTAGGTATATTGCAATAAAATAGTGTAGATATGTGTAGGGTCTGATGTGGTCACTCTAGTAAAGTAGATATAGTGTAAAGTAGATACTCTTTCAAAACATGAAGCGGAGTAGGTAGTTGACTCACTTATTGCATGCTACAAAATCCTGTGTCATATTTTGGGGGAAACAAGATGATTAAATATCTACTGAATTAAATTTATTGTGAGTTTACAAAGGGGGCATTAATGTCGATATAGTTTTCGACAAAACATTATATAATCTAGACACACTACTAGGTAATATGTTAATTACAAACAAAAAAAAATCATATCAGACTACGTGAATCTTCTGCTGCAAATGTAGATAACGCTGGTTCAATTCGAGCCCTGGGCATCAGCGGCCTTGGACTCCTTTTCCTTTGTATATGACATCTATTTAAGTTTATCCTATAATCTTGTTAGTAATAAAACTTATATAGAATCCTGGGGAAAATGGAGTCTCATCATTATGGCAATTTCGCGTGAGCTCTTCATTTACTCGCCCTGACAATTTGCCTTCCGAGACGCTATACATAGTTATTTCGCAATATTCACTATGGTTTCCATACTATGTGATAGTCCTAAGCTTTAAGGCCACTGCTTAAGCTTTTATTGCTCGAATGCAATATACAATATTGAATCTATACAACGTACAACGTAAGCGCCTTCCGCCACATGATACATCTTCCAAAAAAGTGTGACATATGGCTTTATGATACATTTGCGTACAGCTTTAATAAATAAATACTTACTAATCATTATAAACAAAAAAGAACCGACTTCACTTAGCATCCACCTTTCCAACAGCAAATGCTCGAGATGCTATAAAAAATACTCAAATCACTATAGGTGTGCCTATAATAGTTGAAGAGTTCTCTCAATTCCTCCAGAATCCCATCATCAGATCCTGACCTGGTTACAATGGCACCAACTGTGAAGTATACTCTTTCAAACAAAAAAGAATTTTCCAAATCGGTCGAGCCGTCTTCGAATAATCAGTGAACATACATAAAAAAAGAATAGCAAAAAAAAAACAAAGATCCCGACGAATTGATAACCTCCTCCTTCGGAATCTTGAAGTCGGTTGAAAACAGATTCGTTTACTCTTCTGTATAGTGATTACTACTGTTCAATACACATCACCACATAAATTCTCCTTATTCCGCTGACTCCACCCATTGCTAGTGATTTCCTTATAGATACTCTGCCTCGTAAATCTCTTAAACGACTGTGGTTATGAACATTGAGTCCAATGAGCTACTATCTTAACACGGTACTGGTAACTTTGTATTGCTATATTTCTTAGTTTCATATATTTTATGGCAACACGTCAACAACACCACGGCAACGAAACAAGAGCAGGGATTGAGATCATAGGAAGTCATCCACTATGCCAAAATCAAACCTATACCTATTAGCAAAAAATTATAAGGCGAGTAAATATAATCTAGGTTTTCTAAAACCAAAAAAAATTACCAATTATGTACTAGCAAAATATATGTGCCATCGTTGAAACCCACGGTCTACGAGTATTTAGGACCATAAGACAAATAAATAAGATTTAAGCCTTAATAGACAAATAAATAAATAAGATTTAAATATTCTATGTTTAGAACTATAGCAACTCTGTATGTATAACCCTTAGTACTCAAATATTTAAAACTATAACATTTTTGAAAAATACTTCTGATACCCACGTGTTATAAGCACTAGAAAACAGTGAGTCCAAATTTTGGCACAGGATCTTCCAATATATTAACGTAATCTTACAATTCCCAATATGCAAGTTTTTGTAAAACAAACTATTGCAATGTGGTACATGAATCTGTCTTCTACACTTACTTCTTAGATTGTCTTTTTCCATATAACTTCTTATATACAATAAATAGATTTCCCATCGTCGTCGTAAGTTATATTTCGCGGTTGTCTTATTATGCGGCACACGCATGCTGTGCAAGAACACTGATTCTCAAACCATGAAAGATTTTTTCTTCACTTTATTTTTATTTAAATGATATACTTCATTCAGGTTACTGCTGCTTAAGCTGAACGATATACATATTTGTGCCATTATTTTGGTAAAGGTAAAATTTGGAGGCAACGCTTCATGACAGTACCTATGTTGTACATTGTAAAAATTAAATCAATCAATCAATGAAATATTTATTTGAAAATGTAGTGATAAATGCAGTTGGAAGGTACAGGTTAATTGCGTACATTTTACTTAAATAGGTAAGCATGCAAATTTTACTTATTAACTACTAATCTAATCTAAGGCAGTGTCAATATGGAATTTAATTTAAAGCTTATAAGTTATTCAATATTATAATTTAAATATAATTGTCATATTAAGCTTCTAATTCTTAAACACTGCATTAGAACATAAATATTATTAAGATACCCTATGTATGATATCACCATAAAAATAAAAATATTTGCGTTTATTTAGAATTTCAGGGTGAATATTTCTGAATATATTCAGTAAATAAAAAAATATTCAAATAAACCTCAATGATATTTTTAAAGACCTATCCATTGATATGCAACATGTTTATATTTGGTTTAAAAAAGTATTGCCCCCTAAAAATATTTTTTTTAACGATTTTACTACTAAACTATGTAGCAGCATACAAAATAAAATACACCTTACGTTAAAAATGTATTAAGATACTTCTTATTGTTTCCGAGTAAAATGGTTGTGACATACGGACGGACGGACATGACGAAACTATAAGGCATCCGTTTTTGCCATTTTAGCTACGGACCCCTTAAAATCAAGGATTTGACACTACTGAACGATTTGACACTAACTTACGGTTTTACTCACTTGTACTTATTTATTTAGTGATTTTAGTCACTACGAGCGATATGTTTTAGAGAGCTTACGTCTGCATCTTCATCAAGCACTAAGAGTGGTAGGCATACCGATCCGTGACTCGTAGCTGCGTGGACGCGCTTTTGACCATCTACGATTTAATGGTTCAAGATGGAGCTAAGCTCTCCGAAACACGTAGGGTGTACTGACTAAACAAATAGTGAGTAAAATCGTAAACTTTAATAGGATTTGACACTATGTCTGACTTGGACTGACTGATTCGACTGGCCAACCCCATTCAATGCTTTAAAAACAAGCTGGCTTATTTATTTACTGTTTTGAGATGCATTGTCTTACAAACTTCGTTAAACACTAAATCCAATACAATTGTAACTCTATCCTGCATGTCAAAAGGCCGTTTTTCGTTCCGCAAGCAAAGCAAAATAAAACAATACTCACAAGAGGTGCGTGTGGGCGAAAGGTTACCTTTGTATTGCGGTAGGGGGTAATTTAGTTAGAATACACTAAAAAAGTCGCAAAAGTAGGTCTTTGGCAAAGTACAGGCTGTTTTTTTAGTTAAATCTCATTTTATTTAATAATCTAGATTAGGTATAGGAAGAACGTGACATTTGTAATTTATTGAATAATAATCATATGAATCCTTAATACACCATATGCAGGTTTGACACAGTTTATATATTAATTACATTTTATATATAAGTAAAGGTACTTATGATTATGAAATTGTGTTTGCACATCTATACTTCTTTAAGAAAATGTAACTTGTGTTTTAAACAAATAAAAAAAACAACTTTAAATACGTTAAGCATCAGAATACCTTAAGGCTATGTATTCTGGGTTTCTGGGAATTAAGCACTCTCGTTTGGGACATCATAATGTAGCAGTAAAGCTGGCCACGTAAGTAATTCAAGTTTAAAATAAACACAATTTCCTTTGCACATAAAACAACAATGAACGATTGCGTTCATGCTCGTTTCATTCATTCGTTCAATTATAGCCTCGCTTTTAATAGATCCATTCATTCATTCATTCGGTCAGTAATCGATGACCAACGCCCGCGTTAACAGATGAAAGCCGTGTCTTGAAAGGATATCATATCATACAGGTTGATTTTTTTAGTGGGGTGTAACTTGTATAATGTGAATAGAGACTGACATAAACACATAAAAGATTTGCGTAAATACCATGTAAAGAATATTACACTACCCACATATTAGCCGGATGCAGTCTATATCACGGCACATGGCTTCCGTAATACGCCTTCAAAAACATACTGTTTAAATATTTAACACATAGTTCTAAGTAATTTCCAAATTCATTCATCAATCACTGGTTCGCCGCACGCGCACGCGCCCTGAATTTATGCCATAGTAACTTAAATCAACCAACGACATAAGTATCCGCTTCCTGTCGGAACGGGCACCCTGGCCCTAATAGTATGAATCCAGTGTTGGAGCTATGCCTTAGCTAGTGTTAGCAGCATCATTCCCTCCTCGCCGTATCCGGCGACTCCGTCAATTATTCCTTCCCGGATTATGGAAGGCTCGGGGGTATGACTTGCAAAGCCAAACTTCGTCTTGAAGACGCGGTCACACGAGGCGCAGTGAAGTTGACCAGCTGGGTTGTACGTGTATACGTAAGAGGTAAGAGGAGAACAACACAACAACAACAACAACAAAGAACAAACAACAACAACAACAACAACAAGGACATGGCTTCGAACAAGATTTCCAGGGAGCAGCAAATCCCGACATATGCTGGGTTTTCGAAAACATAAGGTTTAATTTCTTTTTTGGCAGATCACATACATAGTGGAATTTACAAGTACAACGAAGAGATGTTGCTTAGCATATTTTTTCGAAAAATAAATCCACCGACCGACTCGAGGCTACTTTATTTGGTGTCACATGTTATATTTCAAAAGTCTATGTAACCACCATCTTAAGGATCTAATGCTTACTTCACTGGTCGATGGTATAAAATTGACCTAATGAAAAATAATATTGCTTTAAATAATTGGCAAATTAATTAATAGCTTTTGATGGATGCATGCTTTATAGATCATAGCGGCACGCGTCGCTAAGGAAGTAAAAATGTTATTTATTGTTTTTTTTCAAGAAGATCCAATGCGTCCGGTTCCCATAGATTTGTACATAGATAGGAAATTAGGTATGCAATTATGGACCCGAGGGTACATAAATTGGTACTGTTATACGATTTTTTCAGAGTTATTTGGATTGCAATTTTGATTCATTCTCTATTAAATATTTTTTATTTTATAATATATACAATATATTTTATAGTATAATGCCAACTCATACTCATATGGTATTTAAAAAAACCGGATGTTTATACGGACTGACACGGATGTGTTTTTAATCCTAACCTAACCGGCATAATTAAATTAGTACATACTATAATTATAAATAAAATTAATGAAATAATTCAGAATGTGTCCGGTGCTTCAGAGCTAGCCAAGTGGGTCGCAGTCGTCGCAGAGTGACAGCTGGGCAACTAACATTTTGATACCTAGCCACCACGAGCACTTGTAGAAATGTACAAGCAAATAATTATTAAATATAATAAAATAATATAACTATTCATATAAATACCTACGTGTGTTGCTTGACGTTGTCATAAAAGAAATGTATTTATTTCTCTATAGCGTTGTATAAAGACATATATATTGAGTCACCTCGTGATTTATGTTACCAACCATATCAATTTATAGCGTATAAGTATTATAGCTTTAACAGTAGGTCACATACAACAACATCATATCATAGTATATAAAACTCGGTGCGAAACGTAGGTACATATCACTTTTTAGTTGTGTTTGCACTCCAGAGTGAGTTGTGGATACGACTCTAAAGATAAGACTGTACAGTGTACAGTCGACTACAAAGAGTTGTATCCAGTTTTTCACCTTATTGTATTGTAATACAGTTCAAAAGTGGGTAACATCTCTTTGTAGTCGACTGTACAAACCTACCTACTACTTAAACCTACTACATAACTTACACATATGTAAACTTGAAAATGCGACATGACCACAACAAGAATCCGCTAAGATCAAATCAGACTTCACTAGAGTCACAAAAAAGTAAACAATATTTTGATTAAATGTCTATTAAACCCTCACTCTTTTGATGTTCTTCAGTAATAAATTGGTAATAAATATTATGCGTAGTAAATGTGGCTTTAACCATAGAATTGGGTGTCTTCCAAACATTTTAATCTACCGAGAAATGTCAATTGAAATGCAACTTTAACAGTTTCCTGGTAACGACAGACATATGTTACAAATTATCTTCCTGGGACGGTCGGAGGAAACTCACTTCCGCGTTTAATGTAGTTTCCTACAAATGAACGTATTCCTCTTTACGACTATTTTTCAACGATTATTAACCTGAGCCGCGATTCGAAAAATAAACACACACACACTGGACAGACACAGCTCCAACCCAACTCAACCCAACTCAACTCAACGCTATAACGACATTGACATTTGCTATTCGAACAGATTTTCATTCAACATAGGTTTCACATTGTACCAATGTTGTACCAATGTGAGACCAATGTGTGATCAATGTGTGACCAATGTGAGACCAATGTTTAATGAAAATCTGTTCGAATAGCAAAGGTCAATGTCGTTATAGCGTTGAGTTGGGTTGGAGCTGTGTCTGTCCAGTGTGTGTGTTTATTTTTCGAATCGCGGCCCTGGGTTAAAGATACGTAGTAGTAGTAGCAATATAATACTTTATTGTTCAACAAAGAAAAATACAACAGACTGAATACATAATATTTGTACAAAGGCGGACTTATCCCTTAAGGGAACTGGTAGACATACCTGGCTGTACAAAACGGCAATAAATAAAACAATCATAAAATAATTAAATATTCTAATCTAACCTACTAGATACATAAAAAAGTAAATAAATACCTAATCAAATACATACATGTACTATCGGGTTCAGAATTGCATGGCCATTTTATTTTATGAATGAATTCATTGATAAATTGACCATGCAATTTTGAACCTGATGGTACACTATACATAAATAAATACATATTATTAAATGATCGCTGATTGTGAGGTGGGATGGAGAGAGAGAGATCCGCATTGGAACGAAGCCGGTGACCACTCATGTCTGCCAAAAACTTAAATCTCTCCGAGAGATAGAGTGGAGAAGAAGGAAGGAACAGAACTTTAAATAGAAGGGAAAGAACATGGATGTCTCTATGTCGTTGGATAGGCAACCATTGGAGTTGAGAGCGGAAATACGAAATACGGTCAAATTTACGAAGGCCGTAAATGTATCTGATGCAAACGTTCAAGCTTGTCAAGCAGTTCCTCCATCAGATCCAGAAAGGCAATGTCCACGTAATCCAGAAGCGAGATTAGAAAAGAACGGGCAAGCATGACTTTCGTGTGGAAAGGAAGGAAATTTTGGAGTCATTTCAGTCACATGAACTGCCCAAGTGAGAGTCTGATCCATGACACCCAAATTTATGACGGTAGGTGAGAAAGGAATGTGTGTTCCGTCAAAGTAAATCATAGGCATTTTCATTTCAGAGAGCCAATGAAGTAAGGACTACCAATCACTGTAGGCTGCGACTTTTTCGCGTATATGTATTAGGTACTATATAATATATATTACAGTACTCAATATAATTCGATAATGGGTACTAAACCAAGAAATACTAGTTTTAAGATAGGTACCTATATGTGCAACTTGTAAAGTTGAGATTCATAAGATTCTTAAGAACTTGACAAAACCTAACAATAACAGATGGTCCAAGGCAATCACAGGATTATGACCAAGATTAGGTTATAGTCACCTTTAGTGCATAGGCAGATCACTGCGCACCGACACGCTGCTACGATAACAATTGGTAAACTGTGGAAAAACTGATAAATACTGACACAAAACCGGGTACCATAGCATTATAACGAGGAGGCCTGAGATCATACGCTTAAAAAAAATCGCGTAGATAGTTATCTACGCAATAAATGAGCTGAAAAATATCAATACATACACAGATTTAACTAATTTCGGTTTCATAATTTAAATTCATAACAAGCTACCTGTTGAAAGCTTGTACCATCACTTCAAACCCACAACTCACGACAATTAGTTAACGCAATGCGAAAATAAATGCCATAGCCAAAACACGCGAGAAAATCTTAGGGAAAACATGAAAATCATTAATCACGAGCCAAATAAATCATCGCGTACACTGACCATTACGTAACGCGCCCAGTTACGTTTTCTTTAATTTCCCCGCTGACATTATGTCGGAACAGGACAGCAACACAACAACTAGCAATCACACCTCAAACGCGCAGCGATGTAGAAAGGGATAGTCGTATTCTTTTCGTGCTCTCGTGAAACGCCGCATACGCATCGCTACGCTGAAAGCTCTCGAGTCAATTATCTTCAGTCTTGAATTAAAGCTCGTAGTGTGCGGACGTCTGTAAGTGCGACTGTTCCTGCAAAAAACTCGTTCGTTTCAACGGATTAAGAACTAAACCGTACTGAAGTGTTCGTGGGTTTGTGCTGTGTTTACTGTTCACGTACTATTTAAGTGACATTGATACCCATTTTGACAGTTGAAAGTGTATTTTTCAAACGTTTCAGTGTTTGCGGATGCCCCGTACGGGGATTGTATTCATTCCGAGAAGCTGGTAAGTCGATTTGTGTTATTTTAAGATATAATTAAATATAGAACGTTGGCATGCATATGTTTATGTGTGAACGTAATTAGGAAATAATGATTCATATTCTAGGAAATGTTTTTATCCAGATCTCGTAAGTTTAATTTAAGAGAGTGACGTTATCAGGATTCACCGGGTATTGCTTGTGAAATTCGGTAATAACAAAAAGCCGGTAAGGTTTATTTTGCCATTTAACATTTTCTGTACATATTTTTGTTAGAAGTTTGACTGTCAAACGGATGTTGATTTTTGACATGTCTCATATTATGAGAATCTGGCACACAGTGTTGCCAAGATTTTAGACCATAGTTTTATTTAGTACTTATTACACTTGCAATTTTATTGTTAATACCCAGTTTCTTAGGCAGCTGCCTATCAAACATCCTTACGAATCAAAATTTTAAACTAAAATGTACCAATCACATCTTTTTTTGCCGCTACTTTGTTTTGGGTTGGATTCAATTTTGAGAGTTTTGCTTAAACAGCGTCTATCAATAAACAAATACACTTGACTACACATATTTTTGAACTAAAATGTATACTGCGTTTTTGCCCATCCTGTATATAACAGGTAATGTATTTAAATCTACTCTACAGCCTCTACAAAAAGGTTGCTTAGCTTATATTTCCCTCCAGCTCTCGCTTCTAATGCTTACAATGAATGAAGACAGCAAAATTTGGCAGAGGACGGACGCAATGGCGCTAAATACATCAACAAGACCTTTTCGCGAAACGATTAGCATAAAAAATACAGGTGTAACTACTCGTTACCGGGACGGAAAGTATAATGTTAGTGCCCGAAACATCTATATGAAAATGTTTAGACATCTCTTTCCTGTTGCCGTGAAGTTGGCAGCGAAACATGCTACGTCCTTAATATAAAGATTTGGAGTAATCACATCCTTTACAAACGTTTAATCTTTTCTTAAAGCGGATGGATGCATTAATCTCACCAGTCACAACGTTTATTAATATTTTTATACTCAATTAAAATTATATTCCCTTTCCAAATTTAAGAAAAGCGACATGAAAGGAGAGCTCAAAGAGGACCCAGTGTGTTGTCGGCGATGGACCCTCTTGTTCCTTTAGCCGTCAACACAGTGAATCCTCCTTTTTGTAAAGGGTTGGCATGTGACACCTCTGGAGTTGCAGGCGTCCATAGACTACGGTAGCTGCTTACCATCAGTCGGGCCGTATGCTTGTTTGCCACCGTCGTGGTATAAAAAAAATTTAGGTATCTTTTTAAGATATATAGTAAAGATTCAGCAGATAAGACGCTTCATTCATCGATTTATGAAAAGTCGTATCTACTTATATCTAATAGTTTATCAACTTATAGGTAGATAGCATTAAATAATTTTTATTACAAATAAACTTAGGAACACAGTAATATTCCAATCTCTATCTACCTATTTCAAAATAAATAAATTTTAAAACAGGTCTAGCCATGTCTAGCATAGTTTAATAAAAGCTTAGAACGAAATACCTACTAATAAATATCCAGACCCTTTTTTCATACTAACCGACCGAAGACCTTTTAACAGCAAAAACGCGGCATTGACACATTTAAACAATTAAAGTTACATCTCAATAGGGCTGGCAAGGTCTGAGGCTTCTGCCGGGATTCAAACTTGGGCCCTTAACATTCGGCCCGCGTGCAACACGTGGCAAACAATGTGTTTTTGTTGCTTGGAACATGGAGAACTATGGAGTCGAGACATAATGAGGTATTGCTTAAATAAAATAAAGTTAAAAGATTTCTAAAACGAAGAAATAAAAAATAAGCAAAAATAAATAAATATAGAAATTATCTTAGGATTCATTTAAAGATAGTACAATGTATGTATGTAGTATATAGGTAGACAATTTTATTCAGGATTTAGTGCAATAAGCCAAAATAATTTTGTTTTTAAATACGTTATTCTTGTTCTCACAGAGTTTCTCCACGGTTTTACAGAGTCAATACATTTAAGGTTATGACGACACATCTTTTTACAACCGCTCGCTGGTGAAGGTTAAAAAACATTTATATTATTAAAATTCAACGTTATTATTATTCTAGTAAGAGCTCTATTCATCAAATAAACAAACAGTTCGCAAATAGATATAATTAACATGTCGTTTATATGCTAAGGATCTCCTCCGTACATAAATGATTAACACCAATCAGTGCAGTTGATTTAAATGTGATTAAGCAAGTGAATGTTCAACGTTTGCTTTTGTATTCATGTTAGTAAATATGTGTGCCATTAATGAGGCATCTACCTTATATCTAAAAAAAAGAGCACGCCTTATTTCAGTAGGCACATGAGAATAATATAATTATAAATAAACCAACTAAAATGTAACAAAAAACGCTCGAATACAATATTGAATCTGTACAACATACAATTTAAGCGCATTCCACCAAATAATTCCTTATCTAAAAAAGTTCACATACTTATTATTAAAATGCTTCTGAACTTTTATGTCAAATACCCATACTGACAGAAAAATATTTCTTTTTCTTAATAGGAATTTCTTTGCTTGGCTGGTAGGTAGCAAAAAGGACTCTCCATTATTTCAAAGTTACTCTGTTACGTCCGGCTGCCAGGGAACGTGTGCCTCGCACGTGGGTTCCGTAGCTAGGCACAAACAGACAGTCAAAGCTCGATGATCTTTAAATTTGTCATTAAGGACCATATTAGCAAAATCTGGCTTTACTTAACAAATTTTAACAATTTGAACCTTGTGATTCGATAAATAAAGTGCTATGTTATTTGTACACTGAAGCGTTATACGAGCTTGCGAGCGTCATCAGCGTAACGTATATTGTTCACATCTGTCAGTAATTGTCAAGTTTACATGTAATCAAGATCTATCCGTCAATCGTCATACAGGCCTTCGCAATCTTAAATTAACGCTAAGAAAAAAAATGCCTAGTTAATTGTCGTTTGTTTGTACTCGTATCATTTACTTTGTCATATCAAAAGGTTGCCCAGCAGATCCAAGGTTTCATTAAGCCGTGACAAAAGCTAGTACAAACACTAGAATGTTGGTTGTAATTGATGTGATTAAAAATACAAGAATACTAATAGCAACAACTAAAAGGAATGCTACCCTAAAATTGTTATATGAAGGGTTACACGGAAAGAACATGTCTAGTAACTTTTTTGGTAAAATGAGATTTTTGTATCAGAATGTAGAGCTTGCAACGAACTATTAGTAACAACTTCTGTTACAGCTGTAATTTTTAAGGTAAATCCACTTTTTAACTCATAAATACCATCTAGTTACGAAAATAGTATGGTTAATTGAATCGTTACAAACTTTTATGTAACTGTTACGTAATAAGGGTCCTTAAAACATGAGTGTGGTTTTATGAAATGAGCCGCAGGCGAATTTCATAATAAGTCACACGAGTGTTTTAAGGCCTAATTACGTACAGTTGCATACACTGCTTTATCTACACTCATATTATTTATCCAAAATGCCGTATTCGGAAACCATAGAATGGCCGCCATTGCACCGCAACCATGGCCAACTCTCGTGTGCCGGCGGTCGCGCGGGCGCGTGTCGGGCTGTCGGCGTCGACGTCGGGAGGGTGCAGGTGTACATTATGTTATCAAAACTCATAGCACATCAATAATTGAGCATGAAAAGTTAAAATTACGTTACTGCTACGGATAAAAAGCTTATCATAGTAAAATCGGTCGTGGTAATGCTAGCCATTGCCTACCGTTTTTCGAACACGTTTTAGAGAACTTACAATATGAGTGTAGATAAACTACTATAAAAGCGCTATAACTCAAAATGTTGTCAAAGTGACTAGATATGTTCTTTCCGTGTACCCTTCATATACGCCCCACGTAAAAAACATGTTTTATTATTTTATTTTTCTACTCCTGTACTTTTAACTGTCATTTATACATTCGTCAACACCTTTATAAGAACATAGATAATACACTCGATGAAAAGTCTATCTAGTCTATTCCCCAAAATAACACTTGTTCTATAAAAGCGCCAAAATAGTGTGCAAACACGACTATTAATATAAAATAGATTACTGCCAACCTAAGAAACCTAAATAAACGCAGCGTTTTTAGAAAAAAAAACATTAAAAATGAAAAAATTAAAAGAACCACAGACCTACTTCGTAGTTTTTTACGTTTCCCGTTTGTTTGTTGGGGCAAATTGCAAACTTTGAAAGCAATTTAGGTATTTTTACTAATCTCTGTAGCTCTTTAATAATTGATCAAATAACGACGGTGTGTATTTGTGTTAGTAATGTTAGTATTATTGAAAAATAGTGTTTTAAAAGGTAAAACTTAAATGATTGTTGATTATGTTGACAAAATAACTGCGATATCCATGAAGTTTTCAATTTCGCATTTTATGTAAAAGTAAGTGTATTCGTAGAAAAAGTATTGTATGCAACGTCGTATAAGTAGGTAAAAAAATGTTCGTGGCGTTTTTCTTAACAATTTTCGCCTACGGCTCAAATTGTTACCCACGCCACTCACCTTTTTTGACCCCTCTTATACAACTGTTGCATAAACTACTATTAATATCTTATATTATAACAACATTGGTGCTTTGGATAGTATAACCCCAGTTATACTATCCAAAGCACCTGTTACCTACATGCAGATTTCATTTGAGATTTCTACAAGTCTAGTTGGTACGTTGTTTCCGTTTATATTTCCTTCCAAGAAAATGAATGTGAATAAATTGGAAAATGGATTGGTTCGCTCCAGTAAACCAACAACTAACGCAAGCTCCTATTATGATAATGCATGTGTTCTATTTTCAACCGTATTACAATGACTTACACTTGAGTTTTCAAATTATAAATGAGGCGAATCTTCACTTTTTATATATATTTTTTATTGATATAGATAGAAGTTTATGAACGTGATATTGGGAGTTATACGTTTTCAGGGAATCACCTACGCATTTGAATCATATAAGCTTCAGTAAATAAGAATATGACGTATTCGCTTTTCTATTGAATGGATTAAAAACATCAAAATATATTTTGTTGATACATATATGTACTATGAAAAATTATTATGTGTGCTGTTTTTAAATCATTAACTTCACTTGCGTTGTAAATGTTGTTATATACTAAGAAAAGTATACTAAGCACATATATTGTACACCAATTTTTTACGTTTTCCGGATTAAGAACTCCGAATTAAACTAAGTTTTAATAATTAACATTGCAAAGTATCTTTGGCCAAAGAGGCGATTATTTCAGAAAATATTCACTTAATCACAAAGTAGTCAAAGAAACCTCAATGTTATTTTGAAAGACCTATCGATTGATGTGTCACATGTTGATATTTGGAATTTTTTTTATTTATTTAGTTACCTGTATGGAGCGCCCCCCTAAAAATATTTTTTTTTTTCAAATTTAACTACATAACTAGCTGCATACAAAAAACACCTTATGTGTAAATTTTATTCAGATACGTCGTATAGTTTCCGAGTAAAATGCCTGTGACACACGGACGGACAGACAGACAGACAGACAGACAGACATGACGAATCCATAAGGGTTCCGTTTTTTGCCATTTGGCTACGGAACCCTAAAAACGATATTAATGCTTGTTAATGTGTGCTTATTAGTGTCCTTCTCACGTCGGTTTCCTCGATGCTGTGATTCCCTGGCGTAATCTTGTTTCGTATTGTATTCCGCCATACATTCCGGTCCTTGGCCCCATGACGGCGGTGTGAAACTTGATGTGACCAAGACTGTGCGGATTTAGTCAGACCATCTGGTTGGACTACGTCAAGCAAGACGTTTACCGTCCACCTTGACAGTGACCATAAATTTTTCCAGGTCATGGCCTTCTTTTCATGCAATATGACCGAAACATTCAAGTGTTCTACGCAGGTAGATGGTTGACAACTTGGACTTTCTTTCAGTTTCAGAAGAATTGACACCTTCGGCCGGAAGGCAGTCCAGGGAATTTGCAGCATTTTCCTCCAGTACCACATCTCAAAAGCGACAATACAGTCGCAGTCTGCTTATAACATCGTCCATGTTTCAGCGCCGTAGCTGAATATGGAGAAAAGAAGAGAGTTGACTAATAATTTTGATCTTCCGACAGATGTTTCGATCTCTCTTGCTTATTAGTTGACGTTAACAACTCAAAACGCCAATCACCCAAACAAGTCCTATTAGACTAAGAGCTGGCCACGTCAGATCTGACACAATAATGAGAACAACAAAACCCATCTAGTCAGATTACTATACTATCCTTAGTGCTAGATCCGGGCATCTGGTATCTTTTAATAAGTGGAGGTCAGACTGATAGACTAGGTGCCGGATTCTAATTTTAAAATACATCTATACATATAATAAAGCTGAAGAGGGTCGAAAGTCTGTACATGCAAGATAATCGAAAAAAAGTTGTCTGGGGATACTTAGAATCGATAACAGAACACGTTCCAACAATTTTTAGAATTTTTGTCTGTTTATCTGTTTGTCTGTTTATCTGTTTATCTGTTTATCTGTTTGTCTGTTTATTTGACCGCGCATCACGTGAAAACGGCTGAACGGCTTTTGATGACATTTTGGATAGATATAGTTTTAGTCCTGGGAAAGGATAATATATAGTTTTAATCCCGAAAATCAACCCTGGTGGGGGTGAAAATGGGGTTGAAAGTTTGTATGGAGAATTTTTAACCGCTGAAACGATTTAGATAGAAATGAGTATGGAGATAATTTGAGTCTCGAGAAACGTCATAGGATAGTTTTCAAACCCTTATAAAAGGGGGTGAAAAGGGGGTTGGAAGGTGGTATGAGGATTTTTTTAACGCCGAACTGATTTAGATGAAAATTGGTATAGAGATAGTATGGGTCTCGAGAAATGACAAAGGATAGTTTCTTCTTCAAACCCCCCCCCCCCCCACCCCCCATTTTACTTTAGAACCGTAGGTCCAAAAAATTTGAAAAAAATAATGGAAGTGACGCCTGAAAGGTACTTTCAATAAAAACTATCTATACATATAATAAAGCTGAAGAGAGTCGAAAGTCTGTTCATGGAATATATTCGAAAAAAAGTTGGCTGGAGATACTTAGAATCGATAACAGAACACGTTCCAAGTATTTTTAATTAGTTAACGGCTGAACGGATAATGATGAAATTTTGTGTAGAGATAGTTTGAGTCCCGGAAAAGGACAATGATCAGTTTTCATCCCGAAAATCAACCCTGGAAGGGGTGAAAAGGGGGTTGAAACTTTGTATGTTGAAAGTTGGTATTGAAATAATTTGTAATTTTTTGGTCAAGGTGTTCATATTTATAACATGTTACCCGTCGATGCTTTAAAAATTTAAAGCATCGACGGGTAACATGGTAATACTACTACAAAATCATCTAACATTTATAGGACACCGTTTAGGTAGGAAAACATATGAAACGTTTTGTGAAGAAGTAAGATTAGGATTTATTTTTCTTTATAATTAAACAATAGGTACATTATCTGTCTCTCAAGCAGTTTTGATATGTCTTCTTTAAGAACTACGCATTATTTTGTATCTTTAAGATCTAATAATGTATTACTGTTTTGAAAAAAAATAAGTCCCGTCGAATTTCTTTTCGGTCATAATACTTCTTGGGCCAGAGGTACACCTACAGGGTTAGAACCGGTGGAGTTTTGGAACGAAGTTCCTTATCGGACGGTTCGCGGATGGGGGCCTAGGCGAAAAAAAGTCACGTGACCGTTACGAAAAAGCGTCACGTCACGAAAACGCGACACCCATACGATTGAGAAACATGTAAAATTGAATGAAATAAAAAATATATAAAATAGAATAAAGTGAAGTGAAGTGTAGTGAAACTGAGAAGTGGCAAAGTGATAAAAGTGAAAAAAGTCGAGAACCTCAAAAGTCGAGAATTTTAAAAATGTCGAAAATGTCAAAAATTTCGAAAATGTAAAAAATTTAAAATTTCCAATATTTCCAAAATTTCCAAAATTTCCCAAAATTTCCAAAACTTTCAAAATTTCCAAATTTTCCACTATTTCCAAAATTTCCACTTTCCAAAATTTCCAAAATTTTAAAAAAATGCAAAAAACATTAATACCACAAAATTTACGAAAAAGTAAAAAATGAAATAAAATTAAATAACATAACGTTCCAATCGCACTTGATTCACACACTTTCCACGACACTCACGTATTTTATTTTTCTCTGACGTTCATTAGTGCATTGTAATGTGCTTACATTGACGAATAAATATCTTGATCTACACCAATATCATAAATCCTCTATTCCGCGTTCGGAACCGTATGTAATTAATTACCAACATTATTGCAACCAATAACGTAACATCAGTGTATTATCTGTGACAGTGTGGTAAAAACGTATGAAAATTCATTACCTACGGTAACGTAATGAAAATCCGCCCCGACCGCCGGCGCAATAATGTTGGTCATGGCGGTGTAATGGTGGTCATTCTAATGGTTTCAATGGATTTTTAATATGTGTGTAGGTAAAGCAGTGTATGCTTCTGTACATAATTAGGCCTTATTACGTAACAGTTATATCGCCATGTCCGTCCGTCTGTCCGCGGTCTAGCTCAGTTACCGTTCGCACTAGAAAGCTGAAATTTGGTGAGGCCTGATAAGAACTTTCAATAAAAACTATATTGAATAAAATCGGTTCAGCCGTTTTTGAATTATTAGTCAAAAACGCATAGTGCCGCAAAAAGGAAGTGCTGAATAGTAAACTGACGTAAGCGCCGCCAAATAAACGACCTTTAGAACGGATGTTTTGTAACAGGGCAGCATCTACGAAACTCTACACTGAGCATCGTCCGACATGCTCTTGGCCGGTTTTTTTTTTTCATTGTTATCCCGGAAATCACCCAATTAAGGATTACTAATTCCAATTCTAGAAAATCCCCAGCCAGGTTATACGTAGCCTATAAAAATTCAACGTCTAAAAGGGGGGGGGGTAGCCACTACACTCGATTGAGTTAAATTTACATGGGTCATGGAACCCCCCCCCCCCTCCTCCAAGTGCACCTAAAATAGAAAAAAATCATTTCTGCATTTGTGACATCCCCCCCCCCCCAACTGATTTGACGGGAGGATCGATTTGGATGATATTTGCCGTGGACCACTTAACTAAGGTTTTACGTATAAATACAAAAGTGGTCCTGTATCGTCCGATATACAGCTACTAACTCTCTATGTCGTTTAAATCATGCCAAAAACAAATATAATAAAAAAAAAGTATACATTTATGAGTGTAATTGCATTTAGTGGTAATTGTAAAATATTTTATTAGGACTACTGTCCTCTAGCGTATCCATCTGTCAACTTTACTTCAAGTTCCGCCTCCAGGGTAGCGGGAGAGAAATTAGGGGTGAATTAGCCGCTTACTGACACAGACCGAATTCCACGCGGGCGGAGCCGCGGGCACAGCTAGTTAACACAATAACAACACAACCTATCTCAAACATAACTCCAACACTCAAAAAACAATCAACCAATGTTGAAGTTGTGTTGGAGTTGCGTTGGAATATTTCTCAAGCAAATTCTGATATTTCTGATTCAGACGTTTATGCCGTAGCTGTATTGCGTTGTTAATGCATTGGAGGTGTATTGAAGTTGGAGTGTGTCTATACGTGTTTTAAAGTTAGAGTACGGCCCTAGCAATTTCTTCAGTTAATTGTAACAAAAAAAATTGCGTATTATTGCGGAAACAAAAACAGTAGGTGACAATAAACTATGAATTACAGTTTACGTCGTTTTAAACTACTTTCCCGCAACATAAACTTTTGGCAATGAGATAATATAATTATTTATATATTTTTCATAATATTTAATGAAACCCAGAACTCTTGGATTTGTATTCTTGAAGTGGATTGCATTCTTCGACCTTCACCACTTGACACTGCCAGATGTCCGGATCTTGAAATAAGCATAGTATAGCAAGCTTACTAGAGGGATTCCGTCGCTCTCATTATCGTGTCATATCTGACGAGGCCAGCTCTCCGTCTATACCTAAATATAAAAAAAAAAACTATACATTTTCAAACAACGATCAGAAGTTCGGAACGGAGGCGGAGCACATTCCAAGTTTAAATGCCTATTTCAATTTACTTATTTCTCTTTTTGTCGTGTTAAGAGTTCTATTTTAGACACATTCTATGAATGTGTATAGTACTCGTACCGTCGCCCTTTGCATGAATTGCAATTATTCATAAAAAATTAAGCACCTATTTAACGAGTTGCTTATTTATAGTTTTTCATCTTATCGTCCGTTATTCGTAATCTAAAGAGAGGTATTTTGTGGAGTATAAGACTATACTTAGGAATGTCACAAATAAAATTAAATCTATTACAAAGTTGTTAGATACATATAAGGATTGTCGCATTTAAATTATTTTTTTTACAGATTTCAAATTATTTATGACTTTTCTCGCCTTTCTTTATATACGGTCTGCTCCGAGGCGAGCTGCAAAAGCACCTGCGAAATGTCAAAAATAAGAAGCTAATGAATACCTAAATAAATAAAATAGCTTTTAAACTTATTAAATAAAACTAAAGTAACTAAACTAAGTGGAGATTGTGGACAAGCAATTTTCTTTAAACGGGTTGTAAATTTTTATTGCAAAATTGTCGTATTTTTTTGTATTAAATAAAAAAATGCCCTTTTTTATCTGCCTGAAGTCTCGTTACTTCATTAAAACTCATTTTTAGTACCAGTTCATTGAATTACCTTGAATTTTAATTCGTCTATTAAAACATATTAAATACGTAGTTTGTATGAGACGCAGCGTTAGTTTTGATTCCTCCACGTAATAGACATGCGTTGAATACTTAATAATAACAAAAATCAAACACAACAAATTCAAACAGTCAATTTTTTTGACTGTTGCTTGTAGGTAGATATTAATCGCCAATTGAATAGATGCCATAACGTCTTCCACGGTCTTACCTTTCATGTCATTTATTGAATGTTCTTTATATCATGTCTTCTTAGGTTCATTTTGATAGATTTTTCTTCCGTTTTCAATTATAATTTTACTTTTTCTGGCTGTTCGTTTGCCAACTATTTGCCAACGTTCATGAATTCTCTTTTTTCGTTTTAAGTACCTAAGTCCTCCCTAAATCATTGCTATCATATGTAATCAGCTCTATGGCTTGCTGCGGAATCTTGTGGAGTAGGTATCCTATGTTTTTTTTATTTTTTATTATAAGGTTCACGAACAGTTGTTACATCATAACATTTACAAGCGGGTACATTCAAGAACTTAAGCTAAATGCACAACCAATTACTGGCAAACACAACATGCGAAGTTATTGCCTAGGTTTGTACGATAAAGGGAAGAGCTTCAGTATTTCTTAGCAATTATCAAAATTAGATAATGTATTATAGGTTTATTTTTATTTTTTATGTTACGTTATTTTGTAATGGTATTATGAACTTAACCTGTACTGTATAGTATATTAAACTGTGACGTTAAATAAACGCATAATTTGCGTTATTTCTTATCTATATATATTTATATACTGTAAGACCTACTTACTTTATTTGATTGAAACGTTCTGAAAATTGGACTGAGCCGATGTACTTACACCGATGAAATAGTGATACCGATAAAGAATGGCCATAGAAAGAGTAAACTGGCTAAAACTGGAGGAGTACTTGACTCGAAGAGGGCTCTCTACGAATGTAATTTTAATGTTATTTGGCAAGGGACGACAGCAAGAGGTCCGGCGGCATGACGCTGGTGCCTTGGGGGATGGAACGGCCCCTAGTCTGGGACGCTACATGTGTAGACGCCCTCGTCCCGTCCCATCTTCCAGGTACCAGCAAAAATGCTGTCAATGCCGCATCCGCAACAGAAGACCTGAAACGCCGCAAATATGCCACCCTCGGCAGTGCATGGTTATATAAATATTTGTGACGTTTGGGGTTGAAACGTTGGGGTCTTGGAGACCGAGCGCACGCCGCATTTATTTTTAAAGATTAGGCGGCGCGTTTAATTGAAACCACGGGTGAACAGAGGGCTGGCCAGTACTTTGCACAACGTGTAAACATTGCTATACAGCGTGGCAATGCAGCTTTTGGGCACACTACCCATACACCATCGGTACTAATTTAGAGGATATTTTTTATTTACCTATAGGTAACTTTTAGTTTATAGTTTTTGTGTTTTTGTCCCCTGTACCAAAATAAAGTCAAATAGAGTCAAGAAAGGCTTAAGGGTACATTATTTATATTCTTCAGTTTCAAGAACTCGTTTAACCGAAGTATCATTTTATGTAATGAATGACGGTCACTATTGTGAATGCACCTACATCCAGTGATCAAAGATTGATCAATTGTAAGTTTTAGTTTAACGTCTAGTCTAGACACAATAATCCATCAAGAACGGGCGATATCCGCCTCGCTTCCTCATGGCTGAACGATATGAACGAATCAATGAGGAGCGATGTGAATGATAATCGTGGCCAATTGGACGTGTTAGTAATGTATGTTAACCATGAAGTTAAATACAATCTTCTGATCCGTGATGTTAACCTTATTAATTGACATATGAACGGAATTTCTGATGTGCAGTTAGGACGATTAGCGGTTTGTGATACTATGAATAAATAAAGCTTAGATAATAAGATTACGATTTTGATATATACAACTATGCCTTTTATGAATGTGAAGAGTTTAAATACCTAACAATTCGCATAGAAGTGATAAGATTTTTATAAAAACCGGCCAAGAGCGTGTCGGGCCACGCTCAGTGTAGGGTTCCGTAGTTTTCCGTCCGTCACAATAAGTGTCCCCACTTAAGAGTTAAAATAACACCGCCATGTAGGATATGATATGAGCGTTCCACGTACAGCGACATCTATCGGCAAATTAAGTAAACTATTGCGCGCGAGCTTAAAATATGGAAGATGATTTTTATGGGATAATTCTTTATTGCGTAAACCGATTTTCACCGTTTTTACTTTATTTGAAAGCACGTCATTTCATTGTGATTTTGTAAAAATTACAGTACAATAAACACCTGCTTATACGGTTAAATTACAAACTTAGTTCAGAAATTATTTTGTATTTTTTTTCAAAAACTGTTCAACCTATCAAGTTCAAAATAATTTTCCTAGAAAGTTTTTATAAAGTTCTACTTTTGAGATTTTTTTCATTTTTTTAAAACTTATGGTTCAAAAGTTAGAGGGGGGGGGGGGGGAAACATTTTTTTTTACTTCTGGAGCGAATATTTACGAAAATATTTACATATCAAAAAATGATTTTAGTAAACCCCTATTCATTTTTAAATACCTATCCAACAATATATCACACGTTAGGGTTGCAATGAAAAAAAAAATCACTCCCCCCTTTACGTATAGGGGAGGTACCCTAATAAAACATTTTTTTCCACTTTTTATTTTACCACTTTATCGGCGTGATTGATATACATATTAGTACCAACTTTCAGATTTCTAGTGCTAACAGTCACTGAGATTTCTCGACATAGAAAGAGAGCGTAGAGCGTTAGCTGTGCGTGGAAATATGCTGGCTCGCAGGTTTGCCAGGTGTAACAAAGACGTAAAAAAGACTCTTTTCAAGGCATTCTGCCAATCGTTTTATACCTGCAGCCTGTGGGCCAGCTATACTCAGCGAGCGTACAACGCCCTAAGGATACAGTATAACAACGTTTTCAGGATGCTGATGGGACTGCCACGTCACTGTAGTGCATCCGGAATGTTTGCGGAGGCGCACAGGGACGATTTTTACGCGATTATACGCAACAGATCGGCGTCGCTTATGCGGAGAGTGAGTGGCAGTTGCAATAGTATCCTGAAAACGTTGGCAGGTAGGTTTGATGCACCATTACTCAAGCACTGGAATAGCCTACATGTGGCAAAGTCAGATGTTGAGAAATGGTGCATCTAGACTTGTGACAATGTTATGTAAGTATACTGTTCCGTTTGTTTTTCTGTTTTTTTAGTTTTTATTCTTATTTTATTTAATTATTTTGTAATTCTATGTTACTAACCCTAATTTTAAGTCTTCTCTAGCTGTATGTACTAACAATCTATGGATCCTTAATTGATTCGAAATAAATTTTAATTGATTGATTGATTGATTATCCGCGGACGGACGGACGGACGGGCAGACATGGCAAAACTATAAGGGTTCCTAGTTGACTACGGAACCCTAAAAAGTGTCGTAGGTAAAAGTAAGAGCATGGGAAAGTTACCGAATAACTCATGTAAAAGTTAAGTATATTTAAAAAAACCGGCCAAGTGCGAGTCGGACTCGCGCACCGAGGTTTCCGTACAAACCTGTAGGTATATAGGGTTAGTAACTTTAAAATTATTAAAAAAAAATGTTTATATGATGTAACAAAAAAATTACGGTTTTCGCAATTTTTCCTTTATTAGTGCTATAAAACGTTGCTTCGTACCAAAGTTCAAGATTCTGAGTTCACGGTAGTCTGTGTGCCCTGTAGGTATGATTCCCTTGCGAGTTACGAAAATTTGCGGAAAGGAGATCGTCAATTCTGGGCCACCTGATATAAACCGTATACAGTTTGTACTGCAATGTAAAATAAATACTCATTTTATTACTAAAGTAGACAAAATATTGCAAAAAAATGAAACGGGAATTAGAAATACTAAATAAATAAACATTATGTTGATTTTTCCGCGATTAAAATACAGCAAGACAAGTCCTTATGGCATTGACATAAAGTTTAACTTCACCCTGGCCTGAAACGGGATTGTTTTTTGGTTTGACACTGTCAATGTATACCGTTACATAATCTGCGTTTTGATACTGTTCGGTAAGTTAGAACATTGTAATATTAAAATAGTATCTAAGCCTACGAATACGAAAGTTTAAATTAGAAATCGACTGTATTAAAACGCCTAAAGATTGAAAATGTGTATTTTTGCAATTTTGATCGGAGTTTGAATATTAAAAGTGGGTTTCATAATGGCATAATATCATGCTCCTTCGATAACGAAACGCATCTTTTTTTAAATTTTGCAATGTCAGATACTAGTGCTATCGCACTTAACGGCGGTAAACCTTATCCCTTCGCAATAGGTGTTAGGAATGTTCGGTTAATAGTATCAACGATGGTTTGACAGCCGTCTTTGTTTACCGAAATACAGGAACTATAAATACGATCAAAATATGACTTTTTATTATTTCATCATGATTCCCGTTTTGTTTTCAAGTCCGCTTTTGTACATTATCTTTAAAAAATCGGTACTTTTTTACATTAATATATAAATCATAGGCAAGCACGTTTTCAAATATTGTCCTTGTCAGATTCAAGTTTTAAATGCATGATTTTTCAATTTTCCCATTAGATTTCGCAATATTTTTACCACCATCCTGAAAGAGAAATTATGACGATTCTTCAAAGGTATGAACCATTCCTAAACGATCCTAAATAATCTGGGCCAGATCACCTAACAAAAATTGACGATCTCCTTTGCGGCATAAACGGCTGTGTCTTTTGATTGCGTTGGCAGTTTGATTTTTTATCAGCTCCAAGGGACAGTAGACCTGAGTATTTGATATAAATTTCAGCTTGATACCTCCACGCGACAGACAGACAAACGGACAACAAAGTGATCCTATAAGGGTTCCGTTTTTTCCTTTCGAGGTACGGAACCTTAAAAAGGGTTAAACCATTTGGCAACGGTATTACCTATATTAATTTAAGTTTAATCTTTTTGATGGACTCACACAACATTTTAAATTAAATAATTACAATAATATTGTTATTCGTACGTTCCAAATAGGTTATAATGAAGAAATGGGACAGGCCAGGACATTACTCATTCAATTACTTACTTACTTGTTTTACTTAAAAAAATAATATGTTATTCAATCAAATACAAACACTGAAAACATTGAAAAAATAATCAACCCAGCAGGATTTGAACCTCGCATCGATACGCCTTACCGGGGCTCGATCGCTTTACCAATTAAGCTATGGGTTCAGTTACTGAGTTGACGAAATTCTCAATGCCTTCAATCATCTTTTTGCATTTATTTTTACATCGACTTTATAGCAGCCGTAAGCGACATCTAGGTGCTAACTACTAGAGTTAGATACCCTTCCCGCCGACCCTTTTACAAGTGTCACAACGGAAATAATAGATGGCGCTGCTATCAACTCATAATTATTTTACATGTTTTTTAAAGTGGGGCATTCCACTCATACAATAGTATGTTATTCAATCAAATACAAACACTGAAAACATTGAAAAAATAATCAACCCAGCAGGATTTGAACCTCGCATCGATACGCTTTACCGGAGCTCGATCGCTTTACCAATTAAGCTATGGGTTCAGTTACTGAGTTGACGAAATTCTCAATGCCTTCAATCATCTTTTTGCATTTATTTTTACATCGACTTTATAGCAGCCGTAAGCGACATCTAGGTGCTAACTACTAGAGTTAGATACCCTTCCCGCCGACCCTTTTACAAGTGTCACAACGGAAATAATAGATGGCGCTGCTATCAACTCATAATTATTTTACATGTTTTTTAAAGTGGGGCATTCCACTCATACAATAGTATGTTATTCAATCAAATACAAACACTGAACACATTGAAAAAATAATCAACCCAGCAGGATTTCAACCTCGCATCGATACGCCTTACCGGGGCTCGATCGCTTTACCAATTAAGCTATGGGTTCAGTTACTGAGTTGACGAAATTCTCAATGCCTTCAATCATCTTTTTGCATTTATTTTTACATCGACTTTATAGCAGCCGTAAGCGACATCTAGGTGCTAACTACTAGAGTTAGATACCCTTCCCGCCGACCCTTTTACAAGTGTCACAACGGAAATAATAGATGGCGCTGCTATCAACTCATAATTATTTTACATGTTTTTTAAAGTGGGGCATTCCACTCATACAATAGTATGTTATTCAATCAAATACAAACACTGAAAACATTGAAAAAATAATCAACCCAGCAGGATTTGAACCTCGCATCGATACGCCTTACCGGGGCTCGATCGCTTTACCAATTAAGCTATGGGTTCAGTTACCGAGTTGACGAAATTCTCAATGCCTTCAATCATCTTTATGCATTTATTTTTACATCGACTTTATAGCAGCCGTAAGCGATATCTAGGTGCTAACTACTAGAGTTAGATACCCTTCCCGCCGACCCTTTTACAAGTGTCACAACGGAAATAATAGATGGCGCTGCTATCAACTCATAATTATTTTACATGTTTTTTAAAGTGGGGCATTCCACTCATACAATAGTATGTTATTCAATCAAATACAAACACTGAAAACATTGAAAAAATAATCAATCCAGCAGGATTTGAACCTTGCATCGATACGCCTTACCGGGGCTCGATCGCTTTACCAATCAAGCTATGGGTTCAGTTACTGAGTTGACGAAATTCTCAATGCCTTCAATCATATTTTTGCATTTATTTTTACATCGACTTTATAGCAGCCGTAAGCGACATCTAGGTGCTAACTACTAGAGTTAGATACCCTTCCCGCCGACCCTTTTACAAGTGTCACAACGGAAATAATAGATGGCGCTGCTATCAACTCATAATTATTTTACATGTTTTTTAAAGTGGGGCATTCCACTCATACAATAGTATGTTATTCAATCAAATACAAACACTGAAAACATTGAAAAAATAATCAACCCAGCAGGATTTGAACCTCGCATCGATACGCCTTACCGGGGCTCGATCGCTTTACCAATTCAGCTATGGGTTCAGTTACTGAGTTGACGAAATTCTCAATGCCTTCAATCATCTTTTCGCATTAATTTTTACATCGACTTTATACTCGTAGCAGCCGTAAGCGACATCTAGGTGCTAACTACTAGAGTTAGATACCCTTCCCGCCGACCCTTTTACAAGTGTTACAAGTGGGTACGTTGTGACACTTGTAAAAGGGTCGGTGGGAAGGGTATCTAACTCTAGTAGTTAGCACCTAGATGTCGCTTACGGCTGCTATAAAGTCGATGTAAAAATAAATGCGAAAAGATGATTGAAGGCATTGAGAATTTCGTCAACTCAGTAACTGAACCCATAGCTGAATTGGTAAAGCGATCGAGCCCCGGTAAGGCGTATCGATGCGAGGTTCAAATCCTGCTGGGTTGATTATTTTTTCAATGTTTTCAGTGTTTGTATTTGATTGAATAACATACTATTGTATGAGTGGAATGCCCCACTTTAAAAAACATGTAAAATAATTATGAGTTGATAGCAGCGCCATCTATTATTTCCGTTGTGACACTTGTAAAAGGGTCGGCGGGAAGGGTATCTAACTCTAGTAGTTAGCACCTAGATGTCGCTTACGGCTGCTATAAAGTCGATGTAAAAATAAGTGCAAAAAGATGATTGAAGGCATTGAGAATTTCGTCAACTCAGTAACTGAACCCATAGCTTAATTGGTAAAGCGATCGAGCCCCGGTAAGGCGTATCGATGCGAGGTTCAAATCTTGCTGGGTTGATTATTTTTTCAATGTTTTCAGTGTTTGTATTTGATTGAATAACATACTATTGTATGAGTGGAATGCCCCACTTTAAAAAACATGTAAAATAATTATGAGTTGATAGCAGCGCCATCTATTATTTCCGTTGTGACACTTGTAAAAGGGTCGGCGGGAAGGGTATCTAACTCTAGTAGTTAGCACCTAGATGTCGCTTACGGCTGCTATAAATTCGATGTAAAAATAAATGCAAAAAGATGATTGAAGGCATTGAGAATTTCGTCAACTCAGTAACTGAACCCATAGCTTAATTGGTAAAGCGATCGAGCCCCGGTAAGGCGTATCGATGCGAGGTTCAAATCCTGCTGGGTTGATTATTTTTTCAATGTTTTCAGTGTTTGTATTTGATTGAATAACATACTGTTGTATGAGTGGAATGCCCCACTTTAAAAAACATGTAAAATAATTATGAGTTGATAGCAGCGCCATCTATTATTTCCGTTGTGACACTTGTAAAAGGGTCGGCGGGAAGGGTATCTAACTCTAGTAGTTAGCACCTAGTGTAGCATGACGCTACGTATCGTACGACATCTGTCGACTTTCTTTAGAACTTCTGAACTTCTGTGTCTAAGGCTAGGTCACGGTTGATATATAAAAAAAGCGTACATTGTGATTCACGGCATTACAGGTAGATGGCGCTTATATCAGTCCGTATTTTGTAATACGTCTGGCAGTTATAAAATTGAGATAATACTCGCGCTAATTTTGAATGTGAATTTTTGAGGTATTCCAGATTGTCAAAAAGAAAAAAGTTGATTTTTGATTGAGTCTGTCAGAGCGCCGTGAGATTTTGGAAAGAAAAAGAGATAATCTGGATTTGGTCGGGGGTTTTTCCTATAATTTGCTTAGTTGCATCGTGGTGAAGTGCGATTTATTTCAAACATTATATAGCAAGTGCTATTAATACATTATTGGAGCAAAAATAAAACCAAAACCATTGCCGGGCAAAAAAGGCCATATAAATTATATAGCAACTGGAACCGCCTGATCCGGAAGGATTCCGGAAGGCGCTTGTGGGTGCCGGGCCGGCGGGACGGTCTGCAGCTGCCGCGATTTCCGCGGGTTTCTTCGCCACATCATCGGAGAGTTAGAGTCCGCATCCAGCGGGCTCTCCAAGTGAGAAAAGGAGTTCAGCGCGCTATTGGGTCCGCCTAAATCAAAGCGGACACTTGCCCACGAACTCTTTTTAATTTAAAGCAACAGCTTTAGCCATCCTGCTTTCGAGAGTATCAAATTATTTACATTTTTGTTAAAAACGTTATAAATCGGATTCCTTTTCTTTGTATCCAGTATTTTTGTGCCATAATAGTTTTTTTTGTTGTTTTGCTAAATTCCCCAAATTCCAATTGCCTCGTTTGACGGGCGTATAAAGACCTGGCTCTTTAATTTAGGCTACGTTCAGCCAGCGAATCATCTGGCACCATCCATATCACCCGCCTCATTAACCCATTATTTTCCTGCAGCCAAATTATTACTAGCCGAGTTTTTATTTTTACTTACCGGTTTTGCTAACTATTGAATGTGTAATGTCCTTGTTTAGGTACAGTTGTCTTCATTTTTAAGTGAAGTGCTAATATTAAATATTTTTAATTATTGTAATTTAATTACATTCTGGCCATTAGGGAGGTTGTTGAATGTGAAAGTGAAATAGGTACAGTTGTCTTCATTTTTAAGTGAAGTGCTAAATTTAAATATTTTTGTTATTGTAATTTAATTGCATTCTGACCACTAGGGAACTTATTGAATGTGAAATACCCTTATTTAGATGCCGTTATTGTGATTTTTACGTGAAATGCTAAATTTTAAATAATTGATTATTTTTGCTAATATTAAATATTTTTACTTTGTCGTCAAAATTAAACGTGTTAATGCAATTAAGAAGTGTTTTACTGCACTAGATGTCGCTTACGGCTGCTATAAAGTCGATGTAAAAATAAATGCAAAAAGATGATTGAAGGCATCGAGAATTTCGTCAACTCAGTAACTGAACCCATAGCTTAATTGGTAAAACGATCGAGCCCCGGTAAGGCGTATCGATGCGAGGTTCAAATCCTGCTGGGTTGATTATTTTTCAATGTTTTCAGTGTTTTTATTTGACTGAATAACATACTATTGTATGAGTGGAATGCCCCACTTTAAAAAACATGTAAAATAATTATGAGTTGATAGCAGCGCCATCTATTATTTCCGTTGTGACACTTGTAAAAGGGTCGGCGGGAAGGGTATCTAACTCTAGTAGTTAGCACCTAGATGTCGCTTACGGCTGCTATAAAGTCGATGTAAAAATAAATGCAAAAAGATGATTGAAGGCATTGAGAATTTCGTCAACTCAGTAACTGAACCCATAGCTTAATTGGTAAAGCGATCGAGCCCCGGTAAGGCGTATCGATGCGAGGTTCAAATCCTGCTGGGTTGATTATTTTTTCAATGTTTTCAGTGTTTGTATTTGATTGAATAACATACTATTGTATGAGTGGAATGCCCCACTTTAAAAAACATGTAAAATAATTATGAGTTGATAGCAGCGCCATCTATTATTTCCGTTGTGACACTTGTAAAAGGGTCGGCGGGAAGGGTATCTAACTCTAGTAGTTAGCACCTAGATGTCGCTTACGGCTGCTATAAAGTCGATGTAAAAATAAATGCAAAAAGATGATTGAAGGCATTGAGAATTTCGTCAACTCAGTAACTGAACCCATAGCTTAATTGGTAAAGCGATCGAGCCCCGGTAAGGCGTATCGATGCGAGGTTCAAATCCTGCTGGGTTGATTATTTTTTCAATGTTTTCAGTGTTTGTATTTGATTGAATAACATACTATTGTATGAGTGGAATGCCCCACTTTAAAAAACATGTAAAATAATTATGAGTTGATAGCAGCGCCATCTATTATTTCCGTTGTGACACTTGTAAAAGGGTCGGCGGGAAGGGTATCTAACTCTAGTAGTTAGCACCTAGATGTCGCTTACGGCTGCTATAAAGTCGATGTAAAAATAAATGCAAAAAGATGATTGAAGGCATTGAGAATTTCGTCAACTCAGTAACTGAACCCATAGCTTAATTGGTAAAGCGATCGAGCCCCGGTAAGGCGTATCGATGCGAGGTTCAAATCCTGCTGGGTTGATTATTTTTTCAATGTTTTCAGTGTTTGTATTTGATTGAATAACATACTATGTATGAGTGGAATGCCCCACTTTAAAAAACATGTAAAATAATTATGAGTTGATAGCAGCGCCATCTATTATTTCCGTTGTGACACTTGTAAAAGGGTCGGCGGGAAGGGTATCTAACTCTAGTAGTTAACACCTAGATGTCGCTTACGGCTGCTATAAAGTCGATGTAAAAATAAATGCAAAAAGATGATTGAAGGCATTGAGAATTTCGTCAACTCAGTAACTGAACCCATAGCTTGATTGGTAAAGCGATCGAGCCCCGGTAAGGCGTATCGATGCGAGGTTCAAATCCTGCTGGATTGATTATTTTTTCAATGTTTTCAGTGTTTGTATTTGATTGAATAACATACTATTGTATGAGTGGAATGCCCCACTTTAAAAAACATGTAAAATAATTATGAGTTGATAGCAGCGCCATCTATTATTTCCGTTGTGACACTTGTAAAAGGGTCGGCGGGAAGGGTATCTAACTCTAGTAGTTAGCACCTAGATGTCGCTTACGGCTGCTATAAAGTCGATGTAAAAATAAATGCATAAAGATGATTGAAGGCATTGAGAATTTCGTCAACTCGGTAACTGAACCCATAGCTTAATTGGTAAAGCGATCGAGCCCCGGTAAGGCGTATCGATGCGAGGTTCAAATCCTGCTGGGTTGATTATTTTTTCAATGTTTTCAGTGTTTGTATTTGATTGAATAACATACTATTGTATGAGTGGAATGCCCCACTTTAAAAAACATGTAAAATAATTATGAGTTGATAGCAGCGCCATCTATTATTTCCGTTGTGACACTTGTAAAAGGGTCGGCGGGAAGGGTGTCTAACTCTAGTAGTTAGCACCTAGATGTCGCTTATGGCTGCTATAAAGTCGATGTAAAAATAAATGCAAAAAGATGATTGAAGGCATTGAGAATTTCGTCAACTCAGTAACTGAACCCATAGCTTAATTGGTAAAGCGATCGAGCCCCGGTAAGGCGTATCGATGCGAGGTTCAAATCCTGCTGGGTTGATTATTTTTTCAATGTTTTCAGTGTTTGTATTTGATTGAATAACATACTATTGTATGAGTGGAATGCCCCACTTTAAAAAACATGTAAAATAATTATGAGTTGATAGCAGCGCCATCTATTATTTCCGTTGTGATACTTGTAAAAGGGTCGGCGGGAAGGGTATCTAACTCTAGTAGTTAGCACCTAGATGTCGCTTACGGCTGCTATAAAGTCGATGTAAAAATAAATGCAAAAAGATGATTGAAGGCATTGAGAATTTCGTCAACTCAGTAACTGAACCCATAGCTTAATTGGTAAAGCGATCGAGCCCCGGTAAGGCGTATCGATGCGAGGTTCAAATCCTGCTGGGTTGATTATTTTTTCAATGTTTTCAGTGTTTGTATTTGATTGAATAACATACTATTGTATGAGTGGAATGCCCCACTTTAAAAAACATGTAAAATAATTATGAGTTGATAGCAGCGCCATCTATTATTTCCGTTGTGACACTTGTAAAAGGGTCGGCGGGAAGGGTATCTAACTCTAGTAGTTAGCACCTAGATGTCGCTTACGGCTGCTATAAAGTCGATGTAAAAATAAATGCAAAAAGATGATTGAAGGCATTGAGAATTTCGTCAACTCAGTAACTCAGGTTGATTATTTTTTCAATGTTTTCAGTGTTTGTATTTGATTGAATAACATACTATTGTATGAGTGGAATGCCCCACTTTAAAAAACATGTAAAATAATTAACAAAATAAACCACAACTAGAACGGACTGTACTAGAATAGATTTGTTTCATATAGTACCTACCATGACTCACGTGCTAGTCGTTCTATTATTTATTATTTTAAGGCAGAACAAGCTTCCTACAAGACAACGATAAGGTTTGGTCACCAAAAACTGTTCAAAAACGTTTTATGAAGTGCTTCAGAAGTAAAGAGATTCAAGTTAAAAAACGAATCCATTGTCAAATACACCGTAAAACTTCTAAATTAAGTCTAAATTTAAACGCTTTACCGGTTAGAGAAGTCGTTTACTTTATTAGTGACTAGGGTCGACCACTGACCACACGTCACGATGTAACTCAATGCATTTAAACGTGCATCACGATGTCATAAAATTAAGGACAGTAATGTCCCTAAATCTCTCTTTAATAGACTTTTCCAGATTATATGGAGAAAAGGGTTGCCTTGTTTAGTATTTTATGACTGTGAGAGCGCTATGTTTTTTCCGGTTTAGTGAAATATGTAGTTAAATTAAAAGTTGACATGACATAGACACTAATTTATTTCAGGGGTTTTAGATACTTGGTTCAAAATAAATGCACTTTTAGCGAGAATTAGTGAGCATCTCCTGGTCTCATTGATATGTGAACGTATTTTCTCATCTTTGCTATACTTACTAAAGAAATGGTTCCAAACAACAACCGTCAAACTAATTCAATGAGACATAACCACGATTGTCTCAAATCACATGAGTGCCACCATTATCTTCGATTGTCCAACGACCGTAAATATTAAGACGCGCAATACGGACCGGACATGTCCGGTATCTTTAGCCAAATCGAACCTTGTCATCTAGGACATAAAGTCTAATTTAGTTTAATTTTGATATAGGCTGAGAAAACCTTTAGGTGAGTAATGTTACAAGCCATAAGTAACCTTGTCACTTATATCCTAAAGTGCATTTTTGTGAGAACTCATAGAGACGTAGAGTGTCGTTTGGAGTCCGAATCGCGGATGAGACGTAATATATTTCAATTAATTCTGTCAACAGTCGCGCGGCATTGTTTTTAAACTTGGTTGAGATTTAGCTAGACGTTAGAATACGTAAGAACACAGACGTAAGAATAAACTGACTTTGTTGTATATGCCAGCGGAATGTCATCATAATTGTCATAATCATAAAATATATTGGAACTGAAGAAGTAAGGTAAAAGATTTCAAAATGTAATCCCCAAGATTTGTTTTCAAGAAGCCCTTGTAAAATTGCAGTTAAGACATTTGTACATTAAAAGAGTACCTAGGTACGAGTACCTACGTAATGATGAATGATTTAGCAGGTCCCATAATTCGTAATGTGTAGGTACTTACCGAATTTTAAAAGTTAGGCAAGCGTCTAGTAATTACAAACAAATATCGATTACGATTACGATGCACAAATATCCTTATTATACTTACTTAATTAGATATTGTGTACTTAAATAATATTTTGGACCAAAGTTCGGAGACATTCCCATTGTACCTACAAACAAACTACATTAAATTTGTGTTATAAATAAGGTACTTGTACCTCATATGTCGTATAAGTCGGTACTTACCGGCACAGTCGGTACCGGTGTACAGAACACTATGTAAAGTGAGGATGACAAACTGTTGTCCCCTGCCCAGACGCTGTAGATTAAGAGTTGTGACTTACAAATACCAGCACCAGGAATGGAGTCGCAATATTATAAGTATATTTTTTCTAATAAAATACGGCTGTAGTGACGATATAAAAGACAACCACCTATTTTACGGTTGACAATTTTAATTGTTTACTCGATCAAAATTAATCTCACTAGTTATGATTACAGGTGCTAATACTTTGATCTATGCAGCATATTTGGACACAGAAAACCTCTGGTGTTGCAGGCGTCCATGGCCGGCAGGCGATTCGTTTGCTCGTTTGCCTCCTAAGTCATAAAAAACATTAATCCTACAGACTTTTCTCAATAACATAAAAATGAAATTGATTGAATACACAAAACGTGGCTAAGTAAAAACTATAAACGTAGAAAACATCGTATATTATCTCCATTCATCCCTTATTCCTCTAAAACATTAAACTGTGCAGTGAATGGGGCTCATTGTGCGTGCACTTGTACCGTCTGGTTACAAGTGTCCTGCAGCCAAATGTCATTGTGTGGAGACGCCATTGTGACCCTTGTGACCTTTTTGACAAGTGGCCTGGCAAAGCATGACATCTTGCTGCTACTGGAACAAAGGTAAAATCTTACAAAAGTACATGTACTTAATGTTTAGTTACTAAAAAAAAGTAAGTTACTAAGTAAGCAGCTTCGATTTTGAGTACCCACGCATAATTAAACGAGCACAATTTTTAAAAGTTTCTGTTATAGTATTCTTTATATGTTAGGTATAGTCCTATCAAATGGAACGGAATCAGTGCAATTTTTGGATTTCCGCTTAAAATACGATAGCCGGGCGTGCCTAAAATGTACTGTAGGTAATGCTGTCATACAGGAAGTAACAAAAATACTAGTGATCCGTTTAAGGGCATAATTAGTATCGTGTTGCGAGTAAGAAAAATTAGGAGATTTTTTTTATGGACGCGAAAGAATTTTTTTTTGGTATGGGACACGTAGTCCCATACAAAACCAATTTTTTTTGGCAAGATTTTTTTTTTCTTAGTTGTTCATAATTAGAATACAATACCAATTATGCCGTTAAAAGGATCACCAGCATTCTTGTTACACCTAGTATGTTGACGCTCTTAGCACTTGATGAAAGTTAAGCATAGGTACGGTTTATAACAGGAAGGGGTAAGGTAGGGGTACCTTAAGTATCTACTAGATGTGTCTTATGCGAACGTAGACAGGTACAGATAAATAAAGGTGGTGCAGTTGTGGTACCTAAATTTCATGGTAATTCCTGCCTTAACCATGTTTTTATTAAACTAATAATCTCGCTGGAGTGGGCTAGTCGGGTCAGGATCCAGTAACCTCGCTAGACCATAATAGTACCTACCGCGATACCTATAAAACTATACTGCAGAACGCCATGAGATTAGTGGCACTAATTTAACTAATTAATATCTAAAAAAAACCGGCCAAGTGCGAGTCCAACTCGCGCACCGAGGGTTCCGTAAACACCTATAACAAGCAAAAACCTCTACGCGTTTACGAGGAAAAAGGTAGTAAGTTAAAATTTTAAAAAAATTTTTTTGTATGATTTTACTAAAAATGTCTACTTTTGGTAATTTTTCCTTTGTTTGTGCTATATGAAGTTTCTTCGTGCCAAGTTTCAAGTTTCTGAGTTTACGGAAAGTACCCTTTAGGTTTTGAGTTTCTTGCGAGTACTCAGTTTCAAAATATGCGACTTAAATTGCTATTTCTTTTGATTGCGTTGACATAAAAGTTTGGTTTTGCTACATCTGAAAGGTCCTATTGCCCTGAGTATTTGACATGAATTTCAATTTAATACCTTTACGCGTTTACGAGGAAAAAGGTAGTAAGTTTAAAATTTAAGAAAATATTTTTTTGTATGATTTTACTAAAAATGTCTGCTTTTTGTAATTTTTCCGTTGTCTATGCTATATGACGTTGCTTCGTGCCAAATTTCAAGTTTCTGAGTTCACGGGAAGTACCCCGTAGATTTTGCGAGTGCCGAAAAACTCTAAAATTTGAAGCATAAACGACTGTATCTTTTGATTGCGTTGGTTTTTAAGTTTGATTTTTTCACAGCTCCAAGGGACAATAGACTTGAGTATTTGATATAAATTTCAGCTTGATACCTCCACGCGTTCCTGAGAAAAATGGTCTTGACAGACAGACAGACAGACAGACAGACAGACAGACAGACAGACAGACGGACAACAAAGTGATCCTATAAGGGTTCCGTTTTTTCCTTTCGAGGTACGGAACCCTAAAAAGATAAATTTGTGCAATCTTTAAATCTTATTATTGTTCCGTGGTCGGGCCACTTTCATGACAAACATATTTTCCAACAGTCGGCAAGCACCGTTAGGGTTTGCACGACGGATCTAAAGTGAAATATATGGGAAGATCCGTGGATCTGGATCCAGTTACGTATAATTTAAAATTAAATAAGATCCGGATAGCCTCAGTTATATTAACAGCATGATTAGGTAGGTACAATCAGCAAATGGTGTACTGTTCACTTCCCTTGATAATAACATCAAATCCGTTTCTAACTTATAAACATTCGCTAAACAGTTCTAATAATGGCAGACATTTCCTCTCCATTGTTCGGAGTAACGTCTGTCAAGACAGTCAAAAACGACCGAGGAGCAAGTCAACGACTTGGGCCGGAAGCTCCGATAATATTCTACCGGCTACCACGAATATAGATGATTGGTAGAAACACAGTACAAGTATTACGGACAGAATAATAACTCGAAGGGACATAACTGCGCTTACGCAACCTTAATCCCTAATACTGTAAGTACCTGTAGTAGTGCTTCCGTCAAATCAAAGGTCTACTGACGGTAGAAATTGGATGTGTTCTGTGTGCTTCGTTTTTGCAATTAGTATACTCAAGGCAGATAGTTTCCGCTAAAAAACTCAAAGCTAAAAAAACGGAGTTACCAGAACTTGATTATTATTCTTAATCTGTAAGTTGGATGTCTAAATCTGATTTTTAAGAACAAGGGCGTGTCGGACCACGTATTATGGAGGGTACCGTACCTCCAATGGAATAAGAACCAAACTAATACCAAAAGCCCCCCCAAGCCCCGATCGACCCCCCCCCCCGAGCCCCGGTAAGGCGTATCGATGTTGGTTCAAGTCCAACTGGGTTGATTATTTTTTCAATGTTTTCAATGTTTGTATTTGATTGAATAATACCAAAAGGTCGTATCTGATGCCTATGGAAGAAGTCTTTTGGAGATTAACTCAAAAATGGCTTAACCGATAATGTTCATAACAATTTTCGTAGAAAGTAGATAAAGCGTATTTTCTCAAATTTGAAAAGTTACAGGGAGAAAGGCACAATTTTTCTGACTTTCGAAGCCATTATTTCGGAAAATAATCACTTAATCACAACATGGTTACAGAAACCGCGATGTTATTTTTAAAGACCTATCGATTGATGTGCAACATGCTGATATTTGTTTTTATAATTTTATTTAGTTACATGTATGCCCCCTAAAAATATTTTTTCTGCAATGTAACTACATAACTAAATAGCAGCATACAAAATACACTTTATGTCTAAACTTTATTAAGTACTTCTTATAGTTTCCGAGTCAAAAGGCTGTGACATACGGACGGACGGACGGACGTAAGGTGGGAGTAAGATAGTGATTAACGTTTCTGTAAAAGTTAATATACTGGTTACATACCTTGTGACCGAAGTCCCTCTCTTGCGTCCTGGCCGCGCATCCACCATAGACCAAAGCATGCGCATCACGTACAAGGAAGCGGAGATGGTATATAGCTAGAAATATTAATCGGATTTGATGGGAAAAATTTAGTAGCCACTGATATTAATGGGCGTGTATGCAAATGAAGTCTGCGAAGAATTATTGTTTCTTCGTGCTCATCATTTAATAAATATATTAAAAATCAGTACCATAAACAAATAATGTATAAGGAAGTTCTATATACAAAAATGTTACGATGGCTAGCGAAAATGTTAACCATAATAATATTTTTTTTAAAGCAATTTAACTGTTTATTATAAAATAGTTTTAACTTTTAAACTACAAGCTAAATATTTGTCATTATGTTCCAAAGTAACAATTTTACAGTATTATTCTCATATTTATGGCTATAAACACCATTGTGAACATAACCGTGTGCTATGAAAGGATAATAAACAACTTGGATAACAATGGTAAACAAAACGGTCATGTCGATTTTATGCAATACACATCTCTAGTATTTTTCGCTATTTATTTATTCTCTGTAAACTGGACTTTAGGCGTATATACACAATGTCGAATTTTAAATGGGGGAGAGGTTCTTCAATCATTCGGTTGTAAATAAACCGACATTGTTAAATGGTAATCAAATGACGTTTTGCATGTAAATGGGTAAAATATTACCGTCGGCATCGCCCGTTTTTACTTCTTACTTCTTATTTAGTAGGTGTTTACAAGACGTTAAGTCAAGACTTTATGGTTGTTCTTTCAACATGAAATGTTAATTTCGGCCTAAAAAGTAAAAATAACTAATTTTGACGAATACATTATATATAAAGGCCTAGGTACCTATGCGCGACACTATTTCAAACCTATGGGATTATTTGGATGGGCAAACTTGTCCGCGTCCCAATATTTTATACCACGATAAAAGACGGACTAAGTTTTGTCTACTCTTATTATAATAGGGAGACTATCGTTAATCATAGGTACATATTAGCTAGGGTTTCCATAATTATTGGGAACTGATATGGGACTTATTAGTGCCAAACAAATAAAAAAATAAAATGAGGGTAGTAACGGTTTATTAATAAATAAATTTCGCTTCTAAATATAAGCAGTTAAGACCGACAGAGTTGTTAGAGTCGACATTGTCTATACCTATTCTAAATTTCAGCTCTCTGTGTCAAACTGTTTCCGAGAAAGACGCGTTTTAATAATTTTGACGACCGAAGTGATCCCATTTCATAAGTGTTTCGTGAACCAAGTTTGGTACAAAACACTAAAAATAAAAAACACCAAAAAAAAACAATTTACTCCAATCATGATAGATTAATAGAAAATTTATGTATGTATTCTACAGCGGTATTCAAAAAAGGGGACATGTAACAATACGGGACGTAATACTTAAATACGGTGACAATCCCGTATATACCCTATGATCAAGGATCGGACAAACGCCCGTCATTTCGAAAATATAACCCTGTTTCGTACAGCAGAGACTTCCTTATGTTAATTAAAAAAATAGTATTTTATGGATTTATTGGACCATAATTTATAATTAATTAATGATTGACATTCCGAAAATTACTTTCGCCAATAAAATCAAAATGACCAAAATTTTTTCTAAATTTTCACATGTGAGCCTATAACGATGTGAATTTAGGACCCATTTATGCGTTGAAATAGTCCGTTTACAGTCTACGGACGCCATAGGGGTATATGTAATCATTGACAATGGTATACTGTTCTTCCAATATGCTTGTGCCTCGGAGTTAATTTTTTCATGTATTTCTTTTACGGTGACGTAATCAGGATTCCTATTAAAAATTGCTTAAAATTTTGATATAGCTCTAAAGAACTATTATATAATCTGTACTCTAGATCTAAAAGAAAGGACGAAAAGACGAAGTTACACATAAAAGAATCATTTAAAATTGTTTAGGACATACATACTGTTTTACAAAATATTCCCGGGAGTTTTAGATCTAGAGCTTTAGTGGGAGTTTTAGACAAGTGAAAATTTAGAAAAAAAAAATTAGGTCATTCTATTTTATTGGCGAAAGTAATTTTCGGAATGTCAATCATTAATTAATTTGTCACGGGATATAAATTATGGTCCAATAAATCCATAAAATACTATTTTTAACCGACTTCCAGATTTCAAAAGAGGAGGTTCTCAATTCGGCGTGTATGTTTTTTTATTTTTTTATTTTTTTTGTTTTTTATTTTTTATGTTTGTTACTCCATAACTCCGTCATGTCTGAACCGATTTTGAAAATTCTTTTCTTGATTGTAAGTATATATATACAGATTGGTCCCGTTTTTATCAAAACGCAGTTCTGATGATGGGATCCATGAGGAATCGAGGGAACTCCTCAAATCTTAAAGGCATACATATAGTGATTTTTATATTTTTATCAACGAATCCATCATTTTCATTCAAAACAGTGACATTTGATGAAGTAGAACTGCTGATGATGATCAGAACGGAACTCTTCAACGACGCATAGTTCACGTTTGGCGATTTGTCCACTTCGCTGTGTTTGTTTAGCAAGTTTAATTGTCAGGACAAATTTTCGTCAAGCTCAAGTTCTGATGATGGGATCCATGAAGAATCGAGGGAACTCCTCAAATCTTAAGGGCTTACACATAGTGATTTTTGTATTTTTATCAACAAGTCAAGCATTTTCATTCAAAAGAGTGACATTTGATGAAGTGGAACTACTGATGATGATCAGAACGGAACTCTTCAACGACGCATAGTTCACGTTTGGCGATTTGTCCTCTTCGCTGTGTTTGTTAAGCAAGTTAGATTGTCAGGACCAATTTTCGTCAAGCTCAAGTTCTGATGATGAGTTCCATGCGGAATCGAGGGAATTCCTCAAATCTTAAAGGCATACATAAAGTGACTTTTGTATTTTTATCAACAAATCAAGCATTTTCATTCAAAAGAGTGACATTTGATGAAGTGGAACTGCTGATGATGATCCGAACGGAACTCTTCAACGACGCATAGTTCAGGTTTGGCGATTTGTCCTCTCCGCTGCGTTTGTTAAGCAAGTTATTTCATTTTGTATGGAATCTAAGTGCACCATCTACAATAATGCTTCACCGGCTACCCCCATGGAAGTCGGTTTTTTTTCTTAAAAATATTTTTTTATTAACATAAGGAAGTCTCTGCTGTACGGAACAGGGTTATATTTTCAAAATGACGGGCGTTTGTCCGATCCTTGTATGATATATAATAATGACAGATGGGTTATGTACGCTCCAAAAGTGAAGCACTTAAAATGAGTGAATTCAAACAATTGTCGCTAGTCGCGCACCAGCCAGCGTGAGATGCGGACGTGCCAATGAGCTCCCGTCACCCTCGCGAGAAAGAGAAAAACAGTAATTTTCTAACAATGAGAGTGACAAAGATGTATTGTCAAAATAAATAAACAAAAGAGAATCGTTGCTAGGTTATGAAATAACTCTGGAAGTATTTTTATAGGGTTCCGTAGTCAACTAGGAACCCTTATAGTTTCGCCATGTCTGCCCGTCCGTCCGTCCGTCCGCGGATAATCTCAGTGACCGTTAGCACTAGAAAGCTGACATTTAGTATCAATATGTATATCAATCACGCCGACTTAAAGGACGATAAAAATCACTCCCCACTTTACGTATAGGGGAGGTACCCTAATAAAAAAATTTTTTCCACTTTTTATTTTACCACTTTGTCGGCGTGATTGATCTACATATTAGTACCAAATTTCAGCTTTCTAGTGCTAACGGTCACTGAGATTATCCGCGGACGGACGGACGGACGGACGGGCAGACATGGCGAAACTATAAGGGTTCCTAGTTGACTACGGAACCCTAAAAACGCGGTAAATATGATGGTAAAGCCAATAACGATGTTGTTCGTGCAATAAATAACAGCCATCGTTGCCTAAATCACTCATTCCGCGCTCGTACTCGCTCTGCGGAGTTCTTTACGGGCTTCGGCGCTTTTCTAGGGTTCTGTCGGCTTACAGAAAACCCATAAGCTACATAACATCGGAATCAACATCAACATAATATTTGAAATGATTATTTTTTACGCGCGACTGTCTGTACTCGTATTTTACAGAATATAAAAGCGTTGCGTTAAAAAATTTAAGCCGACATAAATAATTAAGTTAACTACATACTTACTTTAAATAAAATTTGTCTTAAACTGGTTTTCATAATTTAGTTATATTAACTAGGTACGCCAAAAGCGACTTGGAAAACCTTACAGGTTTATTGCACAGATCAAAGGTCTATCATGATTAAATATTTTATCAAGGTATTAGGACCTCACGAATTCAGCAAATGCCAAATAGTATTGTATCAATTTTCTTATAATAAAAGATCTAATATAACCAAATAATCTGTTACAAAACAAAACATTGCTATATTTTTTTCATTTACGACGTACATACACGTTTTATTTATTAGGTAGGTATAAAATTTTTTCATTCGATAAATATCTCCTATTATTTAAACCCCTGGTCTAGGTCTATTGTAATAATTTTCAAATGTTTCTTTATTAAACGGAACACTCAATCAAAAAATGAAGGACACTCATGTTCCGATTTTTAAACCAAGTCCATTCTAGGAACCAAACGGGGCTATTCTCAATTCGCCTCGTGTTTGTGAGCACGAGCACGATTGTCGAATGACAATCGAGAGATAATATCTCGTAGACAATAAGCGTCGTGTTGACACCTCGGGAAGCGCTTATCTACGGCATGGGTGGTAAAAAATGTTGGGGATATAGTGTAAATAATATGTCTCATGTGTATAAAAAGTGTTTGCATTAATCTGTACACGCGCCGCTTTTTTCTTCAAATATTACATTTGCCCTCAAAACATTTTCTAATGGCAATATAAGTATTACCAAAAAAATATCTGGTAAAAGCAAAACCTACCTTAAATTCTTAAGACATAAAGAAATTCCGTGGCATAGGCAGGTACCTACATTTTATTCGCAACTCGCATTTCTTTTAGGAGTGGGACCTCATCGTATGTAAATAAGTAATCATCATACATCGGTTCCTTTTTGCTGCCGTCAAATCATGTAACACTTAAGTATAAGGATAGGTTTTCCTTTGCTTTTTCACCGTAATTTAATTGTAGTGTTCAATTAATGTGTTTAGATACTGTTTACATAAGTAATTATTAGTGCGTGCCACTTAGTCTTAATACCACCCACAGCTAATTTAGAGACAATTTATCAAAATCCTTAAGACTTACCATATCTTACTACCTACTTAATTTAAGTGCTGTCTGCCATTTATTAGTTGCAAAGGCTAAAGAAAGCCCTATTGTAGTTAATCGCTATAAATTAATGTAAACGAACCCAGTAACCTCTCCAAATGTAAAGTACAACGGGAACAGTGTACAAACGAGCCGATTTCACGCGACAAGCCGACATTAGCATTCCCTAGTCGTTAATATCGAATTCCTCAAGCTTGTCGTGACAATGGTTTCTTGTAAGTCGAGTGGTTTACGGAATAGGACACCGATCCTACTTTCGAAACTATAGTGCAGCATGTTTAAAATATTAAATTTATGTAGTCTCGATCTTACTTACTTCTTGTTAATTATGACTAAAGTTGTACAACTCGCGAAGAAATACGATGCATTTACATAGTAGTAAAGGCGAAATATAAATATAGACCGTTAAAATGTTTTGCAGCTAACTTCTGGGAATATCGTGATTAAATACTTGGCACTAATTGGTTTTTGTTTTGAATATGGAATTTATTTATAATTTTATTGACTTATAAAAATACTTCATTGATTGATCGTAAAACTTTTATTAGTTTTTATCAAGATCATAATCATTTTAATTACTATAATCAAACGTATAGACATTGTTTTCTTATAGACTTAAAGCTGTCTATTTTATAGCTCAAGTTACCTTTTATATATATGTATGTCGATAGGTAGGAAGTATAATAATCTGCAAGTCCAAGAGCCACTAAAGTGGTCGTGTGCTGTCGTGCCTACCACGCCAACGATCACTAAATTGGTCATAGCAGACGCTGTCAAAGCAATTTTACTGTTGACAGATAAGGTTTAAATTCATTTCTCACTAGTTGAGATGTTGGCGTGTTTGCCACATTTTGATGCGAGAGAGAGAGCGTTCAAAAGGTTAATCAACAGGCCTTCAGTAACATAAATAAAATGTAATTACACTCGTAGAACTTAGAAGTACTTGGATTACCGAAGGTGACATTAGCCATCTAGACGAGGACTCAGCCACAAAGAGCTAATTGTTTAATTAATATGATTGATTATTCATACAACATACAACGCGTTTACGGCATGTTAACGGTGTACGTCCTATGTGACATATATACCTATTTTGGCTTAGGTTAGTTTTTACAATAGTGATACTAAGGTCAAATAGGTAGTTTTTTTTGACATTATTCATAAAGTTACTAAGTTTACTGGCGCCATGTCATACAATGATACAGTTAAGACTTTATTTAGGTTCCATTAACTTAGAGTGATTCGGGATTTCGCGAAATATCACTTGTTGAGCTAATATTAGGATTGCCATAGGTCACGTAGGTATATACAATGATATTTACTATGGATGGGTTATACGTTATACTCTAACAAAATGATCAGAAAAAACCGGCCAAGAGCGTGTCGGGCGGGTCACGCTCAGTGTAGGGTTCCGTAGTTTTCCGTCCGTCACAGTAAGTGTCCCCACTAAAGAGTTAAAATAACACCGCCATGTGGGATATGATATGAGCGTTCCACGTACAGCGACATCTATCGGCAAATTAAGTAAACTATTGCGCGCGAGCTTAAAGTATGGAAGATGATTTTTATGGGATAATTATTTATTGCGTGAACCGATTTTCACCGTTTTTACTTTATTTGAAAGCACGTCATTTCATTGTGATTTTGTAGAAATTACAGGTACAATAAACACCTGCTTATATGGTTAAATTACAAACTTAGTTCATAAATTATTTTGTAATTTTTTTTCAAAAACTATTCAACCTATCAAGTTCAAAATAATTTTCCTAGAAAGTTTTTATAAAGTTCTACTTTTGAGATTTTTTCATATTTTTAAAATTTATGGTTCTAAAGTTAGAGGGGGGGGGGGCACATTTTTTTTTACTTCTGGAGCGATTATTTCCGAAAATATTTACATTATCAAAAAAATATTTTAGGAAACCCCCTATTCATTTTTAAATACCTATCCAACAATATATCACACGTTAGGGTTGAAACGATAAGTCGGCGATAAGGGATAGGTATTTAAAAATGAATAGGGGTTTACTAAAATCATTTTTTGATAATGTAAATATTTTCGGAAATAATCGCTCCAGAAGTAAAAAAAAATGTGCCCCCCCCCTCTAACTTTAGAACCATACATTTTAAAAATATGAAAAAAATCTCTAAAGTAGAACTTTATAAAAACTTTCTAGGAAAGTTATTTTGAACTTGAAAGGTTGAATAGTTTTTGAAAAAAAATACAAATTAATTACTGAACTAAGTTTGTTTTAACCGTATAAGCATATGTTTATTGTACCTGTAATTTCTACAAAATCACAATGAACTGACGTGCTTTCAAAAACTCTTAAGTGGGGACACTTACTGTGACGGACGGAAAACTGCGGAACCCTACACTGAGCGTGGCCGGACACGCTCTTGGCCGGTTTTTATTGACTTGACCTGCTACTTTGTCACTTGTAGGATTTAACAATCTCAGTCCAATTAAACCAACGCTGATTTGATTTGATAATCATTAAATACTATTGATGTGATTTAGGGAGTGCGGTTAAAATCTTCGTGAATGTATGGTTGTAATTTAAACTGATTTTTCAATGCAATGTTTATCTTAACAAATTTTTCTTAAATATACCTAAGTACTGGTTAAGTACACTTGACATAATCCAATTAAGATATCCGTCTATAATGTTAAAATATTACCAAATATTATTACTCATATAGGCTGTGATTATGTTATCAGTAAAAGTGTAAATAAAATATTATTAATCGGTACTTTAAAGTTTTGATCTTTATTGCAATACTTATTACAGTTCAATATAGATCTTTCTCAAAAGTTATCAAATATTATTTAAAAATACTTAACGAAGTTATATTAACGACTAAACAACTGACAAGAAACAAGTTAAAGTGAATTAGTAAATCACACAATAACAAAGTGCTTGTATCAAATAAGTGTAATCTATTAACCACCGTTGGCGGTACAGGTGGCAAAGGTTAAGGTTAATAATGTATAAAATGTCGTTAGAAAAAGACATTTTTATGCCTGTTCTGCAAAACCGAACTAAACTATAAGGCTTTTTAGTAGGTTTTTCTCTCAGTACATAAGTGAAAAAAAATGTGCGCATCGAGAAAAAGTTGTGAATTTTTGACCATGGATAGAGTGCTCCACGATGAATATTTTTTAGTATTGGAGGTAAGTCAATGATATTTACTATGGATGGGTTATACTCTAACAAAATGAGCAGAAAAAATACTTCCAGAGTTATTTCATAACCTAGCAACGATTCTGTTATGTTTATCTATTTGGCAATCATTACATCTTTGTCACTCTGATTGTTAGAAAATTACAGTTTGTCTCTTTCTCACGCGGGTGACGGGAGCTCATTCGCACGTCCGCATCTCACGCTGGCCGGTGCGCGACTAGCGACAATAGAGGTAAGGAAAATTTTTGGAACTTCACTTCAAAATCAGGGATCCCGTGCAATATTTTATTACTCTGTGGCTGCTACAACTATTTTTCGAGGCGCACAATGTTTTCAATTTCAAGCTCAGCTATTTTACCAGGGCTAAACTGTGATACTTCTTTAGTCGAACGTAGTAGCCGATAAAACATAATATATTATTTGTATTTAATTCCTTTTAGATTTGGTAAATGAATTGCTGTATTAGTATGAATTTGGCATATTAGTAAAAAAACACATGGGCGTATGCCCTTACCTATAAGTGATCTTCTTTACCTTAAAATACACTTAGACTCAACTAAAGTAACTCAATTATTTTAAAGTAGGTAACAGTTCGCTAGAGTCACTACCTCCACTGGCTGTGCACACCAGTTAACCAATCTAGCGTATTGCTTGGCCCACATACACCGCCCCTATTGTTTAGGCTAGTTTGGGTCCGATTCTTCTACTGACATAATACATGGTGTAGGCAAAGTTCTACTTCAGTTTTTTGTATACTACGACGGTGGAAAACGAGCATACAGCACGCCTGGTGGCAAGCAGTCACCGTAGCTTATTTTTTTATTAAGCTCGATACCTAAATATTTAAGAATAATGACAAACATAGTTTAAGTCTGTCACAAAGTTGTAGCTGTGATACTGTCCAGAACAGGGAAGAGAAATTAGCACCTAAATCTGCGCAAGACCCAGAAATCTTATAAATGACGTACGAAAACATCAAAACTTAGTTAACGAATACGATCGTGACGAATGGACGCCCCCACGCACGTGTTTTATATTTTGACATTAGACAAATTCAAATCAACACGAGTTAAAAATCAAACCACTCTCCACTTCCTAGCCTCGGCCATTAAAATGATAGATTATATTGGAACAGAAGACCCCGCGGTTACCGAAATAAACATCTGACGGATATCCAAACGGAGCTTGCTTTTATTGCCAACATCACAGGCAGAAAGTATTTAATGTGACCGCAAGACTACCTACCGATAAATGAATGAAAATATATTTTTTAATATTTTTTCGGGTCGATGTAAAAAAGTGGAAACAAAATTAAGTAGACGGTCAAATATTCAGTGCAATGACGCGTAGTCAGAGTAGCTCACCAAACGAAGACGCTTAACTGCCTGATAGGGGAAATAATTCGTGTATAGCTGAATTTTGGAGTAGTTGTAGGTAAAAGTATCTTACACAACATACTAAAAGTACCGGTGGATGGGGGCGCCGCTAACGAGGGGAGGGGGGTGTAAAGGTCCCTTTTTTGGTTTTTCGTAAATAACTCAGTAACGGTGGCTCATACGAAAAAATGTTCTTTCACTTAATTCATCCAAATATAATTTTCTATAAAAAAGATTCTTTGCACTTTTTTGCTGGGATCAATGTTCAATGAGATATCGAGGAAATATGATAAACCCTTTTTTAAACTTTCGGAGCTATTATTTACGAAAGTAATAGTTATATCCAAAAATTGTTTGAAAATATTCATATTTTTTTTAAAAGACCTATCCAACGATATCCCACACATTAGGGTTGGAGTAAAAAAAACATTTACCCCCACTTCATGTGTACGGGAGGTAGGTACCTACCCGAAAAAAAATATATTTTCAGATTTTATTTTAGAACTTTGTCGGCGTGATTAAAACACATACTCATACGATTTTTCTCTTTTCTACTACTAACCATCACTTACATCACAAAATAAGGGACTTTTACACCCCCTGCTCCCCGTTAGCGGCGCCCCCACCCATCGGTACTTTTAGTATGTCGTGTAAGATTTGCCTTTGCCTACAACTACACCAAAATTTGGCTATACACGAATTATTTCCTCTAAGTTTTCCTTCGTTGGGTGGGCTAAGAGTGGCCGCGCGCGAGGTAACCGGATGGCTCGCGGTAATTGAGCTCCCGAAGTGATAAGGAACCGCCCTGTGCAACTGCAACCCGAACTGACTCTTCTTGGACTGGGGCGACAATAGAGGGGGGGTGTGAAATTTTTTTTTATCGCGAGGCAACCGATTGAAACAGCGATTGCTGAAAGTGTGTACGCTGGTTATATAATAAATTTTTAATGCCATCCCTCCAGGTGCGACTGGCCCCTTCGCGCCCTGTACGAGAGCGAAGAAAAAATAGAAATATAAGTTGTCAGGCAACCGCTTGAAAATTAGCATGCTTGTTCTTCATCACCTGCAGACACTGGATACAAATTGCCATCCGCCCCGGCCGGACAGTTATAGCCATCAGAGTGAGAAGCCGGGCAAATATTGAATGTTTCGATCGGTGGACGAGAACATAGGAAAAATGCACTTACAATAATTGAATCAGGATGGCAACCAATGCATGACAAACCCGGCCTTAACAGCTTAAAAAAGTCATGAGAAAGCTTGATTGACTCAATCACAATTGATTACAGCTAATATTAGCCCGAAACAACAGTTTTACTACGCTACGGGGAACCGATGTCCGAACAGACACTGGGGCGTAAACACTAGCTATATATAAAGATGACAGCGCTAGCCAGCATAATCGTCAGAGAAAACTAACGAAATTTAGATTTTAACACCAAATTGACAGCAAGTCTTAGCCAAACTTTCTTAATCTACATAAAATAGCCCGTAAGCTATGATATATAATAATGACAGATGGGTTATGCACGCTCCAAAAGTGAGGCACGTAAAATGAGTGAATTCAAACAATTGTCGCTAGTCGCGCACCGACCAGCGTGAGATGCGGACGTGCTAATGGGCTCCCGTCACGCGCGTGTGAAAGAGACAACCCGTAATTTTCTAACAATGAGAGTGACAAAGATGTAATGATTGTCAAAATAGATAAACATAACAGAATCGTTGATAGGTTATAAAATAACTCTGGAAGTATTATTTCTGCTTATTTTGTTAGAGTATAACCCATCCATAGTAAACATCATTGCCGTTAAGTTTAAAATTTTGTCTTAAAATCATAAATTCCACCACATGAACAAACAGCGATGTATGTGCAATCACATGAGTGAGATACAAAACTATGCCTCTGATCTATGGAGCTTCAACGTGTAAGAACGGTTTAATGTAATTAGGTATCTAAACGTAACAGTTTTTATTTTATTTCAAACACATACCTACCAACTTATGTACATAAATGGATATAATATATGATTTTTGCGTACAAATATATACTTTTAAACACACATTATATGTTGCAATCGACAGTAACTTAATGTGATAGTTCCTTCAAAAGTTCGTTAGGCATAATATTTCAGTGTAAGTAACGTGTTTTTACTTCTTACGCCTTGATTTCAATGAAATATCCTTGACCATTGTCGATTAAAAACACTCAGTCACTAAATGTTCTTTAGTATAAACAACACTAATTTATTTCCGGCGAACATAAAAGCGGAATCAAAGAGTTTCTTAGATTCAGAGTGTTTAATAGTAAATCATAGACGATCTCCAAGGCTAGGAGGACATCCGTAGAATTTAGTGATAGATTTATGTAACTAATTTAAAAGAAAAAAGTTCAGAAAACTGTATCCCGACTACGGAAGTCGGTCGGACATGTTGAAGTCGGATAAAATGTGGCCTATGTTACCCGGGCCATAATAACGAATCAATTGACAACTTATTCATTAAAATCGCATAAATAGTTTCGGCGCTACGGAGGAACATACGTAAATACAAACATACGTATATATAATAGGTACATAGACTGCTAAAATCATAACCGTTCCTTTTGGTTTCGCTGTAGTCGGGTAGAAATACGGACAAATGACTGTGATTTTACATCGCAATCATATTAAGGCTGAAATTTATTTCTGTTGCAAAAAACATTGTTTACAGCAAAATTCGAGCTAATGTTTAAGAAAAATCGAGTACTTACATATAATATATAGTTCTTCATTTCGATATAACAAGAACATGTAGGTTCGATATGTTCGGTGAATTTAATATAACGTAGAGATTTATTTCTCTAGTTTTCTGACATATCTTTATTGCTGCTTTCAGGAAATTTATACGACACTTCAATTTACAACCAGTTTTGCGCGTTAATAAAAGTGATTTAAGTACGGGTATTAAGTACTTACAGCGCGATGTAATTAATTAGGTGGCGACAACAAGCGTAATTTTAACATTATCTTGGTAACTAATGAACTGCAGAAGGACTCAGCGCGGATATCATCTGTTTGCGCCTTCAGATGCCGATGCTTTGAAACCTGCAAGTTCCGTATTTCCTGAAGAAAATCTACGAGCCTAAAACAAACTGGGAACTAACGTCTCGATAAAAACGAGAGCTGCACCATAATCAATAAAATAAATTAAATTAATGTCGATAACCGTCACTGGAGAACACGGGTGATGGCGGCACTGACAGAAATAGCGCGGCAATATATATATGAGTTAAGATTATCGAAGGGTATTATATCGAGTATATTTCAGTCGATATATCGGACGTGAAAACATCGGCGGACTGAACCATAAATAATGTAAGGCCAGAGTTAATAGACACAGACTATTCACTTGGTATAAAACGCCTGCATTTTATTTTAGTTTTATTCAAAAAACATGGTTGAGTTTGTAGCGGATTTGGATGCAATCGATTTAGATACGTTCTTTTTTATTTTTTTCATAAAAGTCTCGACATCCCCATTCACTATCACTATAAAATAAGCTAGTCAATCTACTGTTTTATCTGGTCTGAACCACTAATGCGAATCGAATCGCCTCTGTTTATGTTTTGACGCATGATATAAATTGTTTTGCATTTGCCAGATTCAGATTTTATATTCGGAATGTGTGCAATTTCTATTTTTATATTATTACGCGGATTTTTCGGATGATTGTTCTGAATTTTCATTTCGCTTGTGGTGCTGTGGTAATAGTAACTCGATAGCATATATTTTTTGCATAAGTCAAGGCTAAGCATGTCTATCTATAGGTACCTAATTCATTGTAACCAATATCGTGTTAGGTGCACAATTACCGACGGCGCTTTAACGGGCTCTTGGCGTTTAAAGAAATAAACGGTAGTAGCAAATGCTTCGAACATGACATTTTATTACAGGTATTTCATGTAAATAACTAGTACCTATATATAATGCTAGTGGTACGTACACCAGCGTGCGTAATTCTGAGCACGTACGACGGTGGCCGTTACGGCCGCCGCAGTGTGCCCAATTGCGGTGGTGACCATTTGTTATAGTATTGTGATCGAGAGGTATCGGAGTGTCATATTATTATATATGCCCATTATTTGTATTTTTATATTTAACCTACTTCAAGATTTCAAAAGAGTATATATATTTTATTTTTATTTTTTATGTTTGTAATTAATTCCATTACTCCGTCTGAACCGGTTTTGAAAATTGTTTTTTTATTGTAAGTATATATATAGGTACAGATTGGTCCCATTTTTAACAAAACGCAGTTCTGATTATGGAATCCATGAGGAATCGAGGGAACTCCTCTAATTTTAATGGCATACATGTAGTGATTTTCATATTTTTATTAACAAATCAATCATTTTCATTAAAAAAGTGACATTTTATGAAGTGGAACTGCTGATGATGATCAGAACGGAACTCTTCAACGACATATAGTTCACCTTTGGCGACAAATATTCATCAAGCTCAAGTTCTGATGATGGGATCCATGAGGAATTGAGAGAACTCCTCAAATCTTAAAGGCATATAGATTTTTGTATTTTTATCAACAAATCAAGCATTTTCATTCAAAAGAGTGATATTTGATCAAGTGGAACTGCTGATGATGATCAGAACGGAACTCTTCAACGACGCATGGTTCACGTTTGACGATTTGTCCTCTTCGCTGAGTTTGTTAAGCAAGTTATTTCATTGTCTAAGAGTGTAATAATCCTTCACCGGCTTCCCCCATTGAAGTCGGTTTTTTTTCTTAAAAATTATGATAATTGACTACGGCGAAGGATTAGTAGGTAGTACTCTACTAACAATTCAATCAGTATATATGTATAGGTACACGTCACCTGAATTTACATCTAGCATAACGGACACCGCAAAAGGATAAGACACGCTAAAATGGCTCTACAAATAAGCTTATGTCACATTATTGTAGGTGATTGTATCCTTCTTTGATAATATAGTTTTGGAATGATGGCACTTGGAAATATCTCGTTAAAAAATAATATACTTAATTACAGTTACACTCATAAATAAACGAGGCCAGATGTATTAAAGTCTATCTAAATATATTATCTAAAGGTTTTATATATCTAAATATGTTTATCTCTACGTATGTAATAAAATAATATGCACACTTCTCCCTGCCGTAAATCTGGGCACTTATCGATGGTTTACAAATCGTCGGAACAATGGTCGGCACTGGGGGAGCCGTAATAGAACAAGGTCGGTCCAATACATGCTCCGTCTGAATTAGGGATCTTTTTTGTCAAAGATAAACCAGAACCGGCAGAACCTGTATCGTTTATTCCTATTTTGATGATAAGCAAATGCGGATTAAACAGGATCATTTATTTCTTCTTTTGTGTAAGTACTTACATATATGTAAGTAATTAACGTTTTTTATTGTATAAGTATGCAAATTTAAAAATATTTATATAATATAAATATTTAAAAAATTCGCACCTACTTCCACAAGTCCGTAAAAAATGATGATAGCTTCCCAAAATGTATACTGAACTCCTCAATCTCATGCTTCCTGTTTTTTTTTAACAGAGTGTAACAATATGTTTGTCAAGTTTGATTGTTTGCTATTTCAATAGGATAAGAGAAAATATTGCTATTAAACAGCGATTATGGGTGGGTGCGTAATGTGAGAAACTTGGGGTTCATTCATTTATGAAAATAAAATACGGGTATCAAAAGCCCAGTAAGTATATATAAATTAATAGATCTTAATAAAAATTAAGGCTACATTTATTTAAAGAATAAGAGGTGTTTTGGAAAACACTGTATGTACCTATACAATATTCCTCGTTTTATAATAGATACGCACCTAATTATGTAGGTACACACCTAGTATACCTACCATCTAATAAGGAATTCAGTAGTAAATTTCTTAAGTGAAATACATAGCATCTATGATTTAACTAAACTACACTTACACAGTACACTTGTACGGACAAGGCATGCAACGTTGCTTTCAATTTCTTATCTTCTTGAGATAGTAGATGAGTAGGTAAATGTGTGGTCGCACTCTAAAAATACCACATTAAAGGTACAACAACAAGAGTACACCACAAAGGGTTACGGTACTTGAAAAAGAAAGCTCAAGCACTTAGGTGACTAAAAGCTTGGTTCGTATTTCGGTTATAAATGATGCTTACTTACGAGTTTAAGTGCTACGTTGAAAACGTTATGCATAAATTCTTGAGTAAGGTCCGTCAAAAGTATTGGACTAAGAGCTGGCCACGTCAGATATGACACAATAATGAGAGCAACAAAAACCATCTTGCTACATTGATATAGTAACCTTATTGCTAGGGCCGGGCATCTGGCAGCTTTTAATGGGTGGAGGTCAGAGTGACAGGCTAGGAAAATAGGTAAAAACTGCCGAAGTTATTTCAGTTTTAAAGGACAGGGCCTATATTTTAACATTACAACAAAACACATTGCGTATTATTACGGAAACAAAAACAGTGGGCGACAAACTATGAATTACATTATACGTCGTTTGGCACTACTTTCTCCCAACAGAAACTTTTGGCAATGATATAATCTAAATATTTATATAATTTCTCATAATATTGCATCAAACACAGAACTCTAGGATTTGTTTTCTTGAAGTGGTTTGCGTGCTTTGACCTCCACCACTTCACAGCTGCTAGATCTCCAGATATAGAAATAAACATAGTATAGCCAAGGATGATTAAGACATGGATTGACAATGCCTATACAAAATCGCGTTCCTCGAACCTTCAGGCTATACGTCTGTTTTCGGTACTGAGTGCCACAGCGCCACCTGTTGAGTCTGGAGTCGAGTTATTCTGTCAGCGTTAATCGCCGAACAAAATATTAGAAACTAGAATATATTTATTCAATCTTAATTGCACAAAATAAGATGGCGGACTTAATGCCGTAAGGCATTCTCTACCAGTCAACCAATGGGCTTAACAGAAAGGTTAAGTAGGGATTTAGTTTTTGTGGTGACCGATAGATGACGCTAGTGACTTTAGCCTGAAATAAAAGAACGCGATTTTGTATAGGCATTGTCAATCCATGTCTTAATCATCCTTGGTATAGCAAACTGACAAGAAGGGTTTCGTTGCTCTCATTATTGTGTCATATTTGACGTTGCTAGCTCTCCGTCTATATTGTCTATAGTGCCTCATGCCCAAAAGAAATTGTTGTTTTTAAAAAACCAGTTTTTAAATGTAAACCATCACCCATATATAAACCATCAACGATCCTCACGAACAAAGATTACCTTCATCCAAGCAATTCGCTGGCCACTCAACCTTCCAATCCAAACAAAACTATATATAAACGGTGCTGTTTACTGTCTGTCCGTGCTATCTGCGAAACCGTAGACCAAACAAGATATGACCTTAATACCGTGAAGAATACGTAGCACCTACTTACAGGTAAACTTTTGGTCGGTAAGAAGGTACAATTAATAATTTATGGGGCTAACGTAAATTCGAAAAATCTGAATTTAGCTCCATATGTCCATTGCGGTCGCTCTTTTGATATTGGGTTAACAGAGACGATGGCTCCATTTCTATTGTATCTCATAACATAAGCACATGTATTGCGTAGGTACCTAACTACTAGAAAGATGTATTCAGCAGTGAAAGTAAGTTATGTAACCCAAAACGTAAAATACCATAGCTTCATTATTAAGAGAGCAAAAGCCAATAATTTTGAATACTTCATCCGCTTAACTGATTTACGTCTTAGCTGAAGTTGCCGTACCTATTTTCTCTCTTGACAAACCCGTATGTATACGATTACGATTAGATATTAATATTATGGTCAGGTTTATCCTACCTGTTCCATTAATAGCTGAAGAGCACTCAAAACCAGAGCGTCTGCGCCGGAGTTAATGTTCCGTCGGATGAGACCACCGACGAGCGTCTATAGATCTCTGTTGTCAAATAGTGTTCTTCGTTCCTAGAAACCGGTCACCAGAGAGAAAGATTTAAGTAGTTTTTATTATATCGAGTAATCGGTTAAACTATATGATCTATTTTATGACTATGATCATGAATTTACGGAGAAAACCAAACATTCAAAGATCTAACTAAAAAGATATGGCTACAACAAAATAAATAATTAACGAACTAACTCGGAACATTGCCAATATTTTTTTAAAGGCGTAGGTAAGTCAGGAGATCTGAATGTGAAATTAAACCCAATGAATATTTTAAATAATATTTTAAACTAACAGCACAAATGTATACATTATCAAAATTGATGGACGAATCGGTTAAACTTATGCCAAAAGGAGCAAAATGAGCGTTTGATTTCGTTCAACTTTTTGAAGTCTTAAGAGGCCTTATTCCCAAAACGCGCGATTTTCACGAAATGCTTCATTTTCTTTGAAGGCTATGGCAAAAATACTAAGTATTATATTATGCACTAGCTGTGCCCGCGGCTCCGCCCGCGTGGAATTCGGTCCGTATCAGTAAGCGGCTAATTCACCCCTAATTTCTCCCCCGCTACCCTGGAGGCGGAACTTGAAGTAAAGTTGACAGATGGATTTATCCTATTAATTTTTATTGGCATGATTTAAACGACATGGAATAGTAGGTGTATATCGGACGATACAGGACCACTTTTGTATTTATACGTTCAATCCACGGCAAATATCATCCAAATCGATGATATTTGGCGGCGCTTACGTCAGTTTACTATCCGGCACATCCTTTCACTATGTGATTTTGACTGATAATTCAAAAACGGCTGAACCGATTTTATTCAATATAGTTTTTATTGTTCTTATCAGGCCTCACCGAATTTCAGCTTTCTAGTGCGAACAGTAACTGAGCTAGACCGTGGACAGACGGACGGACATGGCGAAACTATAACTATAACTAATATAAGGCGAAAATATAGTTGACTACGGAACCCTAAAAAGAGATAAATAGTAGTTTATGTAACTGTTACGTAATAAGGCCTAATTATGTACAGAAGCATACACTGCTTTACCTACACACATATTAATAATCCACTGAAACCATGGGTGCCGGCGGTCGGTCGGGGGGGGGGGGGGGGGAGGGGCGGATTTTGATTACGTTACCGTAGGTAATGAATTTTCATACGTTTTTACCACACTGTCTGATGTTACGTTACTGGTTGCAATAATTGTGGTAATTACATACTTCAAGGTAAGCACATTACAATGCACTAATGAACGTTAGAGAAAAATAAAATACGTGAGTGTCGTGGAACACTCTGTTGGAACGAAGTTATGTTATTTTATTTTATTTCTTTTTTGACTTTTTCGTAAATTTTGTGGTTTTTATTTTATTTGTATTTTTTTGAAATTTTTGAATTTTTTGAAAAATATAGAAATTTTTTGCCATTTTTGACATTTTTTTACTTTTAGGTTCTCGACTTTTTTCACTTTGTCACTTCTCACTTTCACTACACTTCACTTCACTTCACTTCACTTTATTCTATTTTATATATTTTTTATTTCATTCCATTTTACATGTTTCTCAATCGTATGGGTGTCGCGTTTTCGTGACGTGACGCTTTTTCGTGACGGTCACGTGACTTTTTTTCACCTAGCCCCCCATCCGCGAACCGTCCAATAAGGATTTTTCATCTAAATACGGACAGCGGTTATTGGTTGTTTCTTCCCCATGTAAACTTTCACCCCTTTTGTATCCGTTTAAAGGATAATTTCCGAGATAAATCTATTTTATTTCCTTTTTTAATTAATTATCTCCATACCAAATTTTATCTAAATCGATTCTGCAGTTAATAATTCCCTATACAAATTTCCAACTCTCTTTTCACCCCTTAAGGGTTGATTTTCGGAGTGAATACTATCATTTGTCCTTTCTTGAGACCCATACTATACCAAATTTCATCTTTATCAGTTCAGCGGTTAAAAAATCGTCATACCAACTTCCAACCCCCTTTTCGAGGTGAAAGGGTTTATTTTCGGGATGAAAACTATTCTGTCGTTTCTCGGGACTCAAATTATCTGCATACTAATTTCTATTAAAAAATCTCCATACAAACTTTCAACCCCCTTTTCACCACCTCCAGGGTTGATTTTCGGGATGGAAACTATTCTTTGTCCTTTCCCGGGACGCAAACTATCTCTGCACAAAATTTCATCAAAATCCGTCCAGCCGTTTTCACGTGATAGATGTATAGATAGATAGTTTTTATTGAAAATACCTTTCAGGCTTCACTTCCATTATTTTTTTCAATTTTTTTTGGACCAACGGTTCTAAAGTAAGGGGGGGGGGGGGGGGGGTTCAAGATGAAACTATCCTTTGTCCTTTCTCGACACCCATACTATCTCTATACCAATTTTCATCTAAATAAAAAAATCCTCATACCAACTTCCAACCCCCTTTTCACCCCCACAAGGGTTTGAAAACTATCCTATGACGTTTTTCGAGACTCAAATTATCTCCATACTCATTTCTATCTAAATCGTTTTGAGCGGTTAAAAATTCTCCATACAAACTTTCAACCCCATTTTCACCCCCACCGGGGTTGATTTTCGGGATTAAAAGTATATATTATCCTTTCCCGGGACTCAAACTATCTCTATACAAAATTTCATCGAAATCCGTTCAGCCGTTTTCACGTGATGCGCGGTCAAATAAACAGACAAACAGATAAACAGATAAACAGACAAACAGATAAACAGACAAACAGATAAACAGACAAAAATTCTAAAAATTGTTGGAACGTGTTCTGTTATCGATTCTAAGTATCCCCAGCCAACTTTTTTTCGATTATCTTCCATGTACAGACTTTCGACCCTCTTCAGCTTTATTATATGTATAGATATAATAGTTTATTTATAATTAGCATATTTATAATTAGCATTATTATATAATTAGCATTTTAACAAATATAATATGAAAGAAAAGAATTGTCTTGGAAGGCCTTTCCGGATTTTCCAGTTAGATGTACCATGTATGTTCATTTCCAAATTACGCAAAAAGGGTATCAGTTCTTATTAAATTTGAATAAAATTGAACTGAGTATATCATGTCTGAGACGGCCAATGAAGTAAAAATCGAAGATTCATCTTGGATAATAGATAAAATATCTTTTGATTATAAGTATGCCAGTTTTTGATAAAACCAAGGTTACATTTCATTTTTCCTACGAAAACCGAAAACGATATCTTACCTTAAAAATATTATCATAGCAAAGTTAGAATATATTTCTACGACGCAAAAAAAACGACAATAAAAGTAAGAATTGTATTTTTGGGTTCTTAATAATCCATACTAATATTATAAATGGGAAAGTGTATGTGTGTGTTTGTTTGTCCGTCTTTCACGGCAAAACGGGGCGACGAATTGACGTGATTTTTTAAGTGGAGATAGTTGGGGAGTGACATAGGCTACTTTTTGTCTCTTTCTAACCCCCCACTTCCCTAAAATGGGGGGTGGAAGTTTGTATGGAGCATTCCGGGGGGCAATCAGGAAAGGGGAACCGTGTTACCCCGAATTTAACGCGAGCGAAGCCGCGGGCAAAAGCTAGTAATAAATATGTATCAAAAGTATTTTTTGTATTACATACTAATACTTCAAACTATCTTATAAATAGCATTTTATGCGGTTTTTTAATTAATAGAGTTTTTCGCCCTTTTTAACCGACTTCAAGATTTGAAAAGAGGAGGTTCTCAATTCGGCGTGTATGTTTTTTTTTTTTTTTTTTTTTTTTATTTTTTATGTTTGTTACTCCATAACTCCGTCATGTCTGAACCGATTTTGAAAATTCTTTTTTTGATTGTAAGTATATATATACAGATTGGTTCCGTTTTTGTCAAAACGCAGTTCTGATGATGGGATCCATGAGGAATCGAGGGAACTCCTCAAATCTTAAAGGCATACATATAGTGATTTTTATATTTTTATTAACAAAACCATCATTTTCATTCAAAACAGTGACATTGGATGAAGTAGAACTGCTGATGATGATCAGAACGGAACTCTTCAACACGACGCATAGTTCACGTTTGGCGATTCGTCCTCTTCGCTGTGTTTGTTTAGCAAGTTTAATTGTCAGAACAAATGTTCGTCCAGCTCAAGTTCTGATGATGGGATCCATGAAGAATCGAGGGAACTCCTCAAATCTTAAGGGCTTACACATAGTGACTTTTGTATTTTTATCAACAAATCAAGCATTTTCATTCAAAAGAGTGACATTTGATGAAGTGGAACTGCTGATGATGAACAGAACGGAACTCTTCAACGACGCATAGTTCATGTTTGGCGATTCTTCCTCTTCGCTATGTTTGTTAAGCAAGTTAGATTGTCAGGACCAATTTTCGTCAAGCTCAAGTTCTGATGATGAGTTCCACGAGGAATCGAGGGAATTCCTCAAATCTTAAAGGCATACATAAAGTGACTTTTGTATTTTTATCAACAAATCAAGCATTTTCATTCAAAAGAGTGACATTTGATGAAGTGGAACTGTTGATGATAATCAGAACGGAACTCTTCAACGACGCATAGTTCACGTTTAGCGATTGGTCCTCTCCGCTGCGTTTTTTAAGCAAGTTATTTCATTGTATGGAATCTAAGTGCACCATCTATCTACAATAATCCTTCACCGGCTACCCCCATTGAAGTCGGTTTTTTTTTCTTAAAAATTATAGTGAACAAGGAGCCTTAACAGATTTAAACCACGTTCTATTCGTTTAAACCCAACCGACGGCGCTAGCGCACAGGAAGTTTACGGGCACGTGCGCGCGCTTCCCTGCACAGGATGTTTTAAATTTCGAACGCAAATTCAAACCGCGCATGCGTTGAACTGCGGTTGAGTTGAACCTGTGAATTGCCATTTGATTGACTGTGGTTTGCGGTGAGTTTCATAGCTTGCTTTATTTATAGTAATGAGTGACGGGTATAGAATATAACATTTTACGTCTAAGTGTAAAATACAAGTAGATGCCTACTCCATAACTATACTAAATAAATAAAAAAACTAGGAAAACCCCCGTAACAGCTGAACTGATTTTGATGAAAAATTACTCGCTAATCCTGTTAAAAAAACCGCATTTATGTCGATTTAACCGTTTAAGCATTACACCCCTCTTTTTGCGTCGTCGGTTAATGAAACCCCATTTTAAAACTTTATTCCCGTTTTCTTGCAAATCCATTTTAATTAATAACAGTTATATTCAAATCATTTATGACATAATTTATTTCAAGGCATGCAGTTAGATGCTATTAAATGCACATTTAGCATTCAAAATCAATTAAAATTATCAGCTTGGCAAATAACTGGCACTGCGGCAATAATAGCCAGCAATAAAATTAGCAATAATCATTATTTTGTTACTCGGATACCTTGTTCTGTTTATAGTTATTGCTAGTAGTAGTACGAGTAATTATTGTACACGATTGGTAATGCGGGCCTGTGCTTATTTAGGGCGGCCAGCAATGACAAGCGAGGCTGATTTGTTAGTCTGTTTGTCATGAATCATGATAGATTCAATGTTATTACCACTCGGGAGCTGATGCGCCAGAAATACTGAAATGTTTGAATTAATCAAGTTACAGTTTTTGTATTTTGCGGTTTTAACGGTTTTACTAGTTAAGTACAACATGCAACTAACATTGCGATAACAGGCAACCTCTTGGACTGACTGAAATTTTCAAGTGATGTGTACTTACGGTGCCGGATTCTAATTTTAAAATACATTAACAATACAACAACAACACAACCTATCTTAAACATAACTCCAGCACACAACAAACAATGAACCAATATTGAAGTTGTATTGGAGTTGCGTTGGAATATTTCTCAAGCAAATTCTGGTATTTCTGATTCAGATGTTTATGCCGTAGCTGCATTGCGTTGTTAATGCATTGGAGTTGGATCGTGTTTATACGTATTTTAAAGTTAGAAGGCGGCCCACGTAATTTAGACTTTTTTTAAATCTTTATTTAATGTAGAAAGGGGTTTTATTACACACACTGATTATGCCACCACCCAAATGACTTTAAACTAGGCAGCGTGGCAGATTATGTGGCGTAAAGTATCTATGGCAGAAGACAAATAGAGCAAAGGACTATTTAATATTTCAATACGAATCAAGTTCAATTTAAAAGACTTGTTTGTTTAACTTAAGGGACGGCACAGAAACTCATAAGGAAACTAAACACGCTGTATATTACAATAAACCGTACTGTTTACTAATATTCATATAAAAAACACCGCCATCTGCTGTGTAGAGGCCTCGTTATATAATTATTTGTGTGAACGAGAAAACATTGCACCCAGTGCATCTCGCAGTAGCAGATCCACCGAAATACAATATGATCTTTATTGTATCGACTTACAATTCATTATTGCTCAGTACTTGCGCATTTTTCATGGCTCTTGTCTTGTGCCTATAGAAACATACGTCCGAATGATTGCAGATCCCTGTCAAAAGATTGTGTAACCCGTCCCGAATGATTGCCATGAAACGGTATATTTACTGGAACCGTAGACATTTGTTTCTATTGTAGTTTGGATTGAATTGTCGGAACGGTTTCAGTGAAACTGAATCTTTATTCAGTCGGGGATTTCTGGTATTCAGAGTACTCAGATGATTATCCGAGTTCAGAGATCGTTGTGAACAATTATATATATATTTATGACATTTATTATTGCACAGAGTGTCATGTTGGTGAAATTAGAATGTGCATAACGACTTTGAATGCTGAAAACTTGTAATAGAAGATAGGGAGCAGGCTTTGAAACTAATCATTTGGCTTAATCTACTCGTATGCATATGTATGGATTCGATAATAAAATAATGTCATGTAGTTAAACATGATAAGTGCGGGCAAGTAGGGCGGTTTATTAAGGATAAGGATATTCTAAAGTATATGAAATATATGTAAAAACTGCTATTTACACCTAGCAATTGACATATACTTTGTAAATAGAAGAAACTTAAATTAAAAATAGCCTTACAGCACCGAGTTAATTATAAATTTACACCTTTCAAAAAACAGCCCCGTTTTGTTACAAATAAATCAACCAGAAAAAGCTTACTGAAAGCTATTTTTAACACGGGGATACAATACAATAAAAAAGCAATCGCTTGATGTATCCATTTTTAAATGTGGCAACACCGGTCTAACCCTTCAGCTGCTGTGATATACTACTGCAGTAGAACAGACACAGTTAAGTTTTTTAATCAGCAGTCAGCACATTAACTAGATCGACTTTAAATTTCTACAAAGTAACATAACGCATTTTTATAAAACTTTCATAATGTATTATCTTGTATAGGTACCACAGCAAATACAATCTGATTTGAATTTTAGTTGACATAGTATCAACTATTCAAATTATGAACTTGAGACTTGTGACGTTCCAACTGTCAGATATTATTCGCTAAAATAGAAAAAGTTTTAGTGCAAGAATTTATTCCAAAATGTAAGTAGATAAGTATCAAGAATGCGGCACGCGCGGTTTTAAACTATTGAGAGTGCTTGCTACTTCATCTGTGGATGTACCTACAGACTCTGTTGTTCACAAGAGTACTATGTATAAATTCGGTAGAGCGAGATTATAGAGCGAGAATGTCCTCCATATAAAACAGAGAACGTTCTCGAGAACGGCACAACTATTATCACTCTTAATACTTGAAGATGGAGGCCTAGGCTCTACGACACATTTCGGGCATGGTGACTAAATACACGTAACTGAAATTGTACATTTTTAGTGTTTCGTACCAATACTTGGTTTACGAAACACTTATGGGATCACTCCGGTCGCCGAAAACGGTAAAACGCGTCTTTCTCGGAAACGGTTTAACGTAGAAAGGGGGCGTCCATTAATCGCGTCATATTGTATAAGGGGGGGAGGGGGTCAAGAAAAAATCACCAATGATCACCACAGGGGAGGGGGGGTATGGACACATATCACGTGTAATTTTTTTGTTTCTCCATGCTACTTCAATATATTCAATAAAATAAAAATTATCAACTTTTAAATGAACCAAACTGTCGAAACCAGAGTAAAATTTGCGCGCGGAAATTTGCCTTGCAGTTGGCACTTCAGCGTTCATTTGAGCGGGCGTGGCGTCGCTATGCTTTATGCACGGCGTCTCTTAGATTGATCTCATTTTTGTTAAAATCCATTTCTAATGACGGGATCCACGAGGAATATAGGGAACTCCTGCAACCTTAAGCAGACGTATAGCGGTTTTTTTAAATCTAAAAACCAAACAATTGCATTTAAATAGTGCTATTTAGTGAAATAGAAACTGCTCGTGAAGACCAGAATGGAACTCCTCCACGACAAGGTTTTTTACGTCTTGGGACTAATTGTTATGAGATACACTATGGTTGTTAATAATTTTAATTAATGACATTTGAAATATTATTTTGTGAAGTAGGTTTTTAGGGTTCCGCAGCCAAAATGGCAAAAACGTAACCCTTATAGTTTCGTTATGTCCGTCCGTATGTCACAGCTATTTTACTCGGAAACTATTACACATATCTTAATAAAATTTTAACATAAGGTGTATTTTGTATGCCGCTACTAAGTTTTGTAGTAAAATTGCTGAAAAATATATTTTTAGGGGGGACACTCCAGACATGTAACTATTTGTAAGAAAATTTTTTTACCAAAGATCAACGTGTTGCAATCACTCGATAGGTAATAGGGGGCGTCCATTAATCGCGTCATACGTTTTTGGCTTGTTTTAGACCCCCCCCCTCCCCCATGGTGATCTTTGGTGATATTTTCAGGACCCCTCCCCCCCCCGTCCAATATGACGTGTAATTTTTTTTGCTAACTAAAGTAAGTATAGTTTTCTAACAAATTAACCTACGTAACGTACGTACACGTGAAGGGTAAATAAATGAAACTACATGGATACCTCACCATTTAATTAAAATTATCTTTAATAGAAAAGAAACCGGCCAAGTGCGTGTCGGACCACGCATAATCTAGCGTCCCTACAATCGAAAAACTAATACTAAAAAGGTCGTATCTGCCTATGAAAGAAGTTTTCTTGGAGATAATTCCATAGTTCCTAAACCGATAATGTTCATAACAATTTTCGTTCAAAGAATATACAATGATGTATCTTCTCAATTTTTTTCATACTTTCTGGATCTCCGGTTCAAAAGTTACAGGGGGGCACAATTTTTTTGACTTACGGACGGACTTACGGACTTATCAACCGACTTCAAGATTTCGAAGGAGGAGGTTATCAACTCGTCGGAATCTTTGTTTATGCAATTTTTTTTGTATGTTCTCCGATTATTCGAAGACGCCTGGACCGATTATTTTTTTGTTTTAAAGAGTATCAGTTCTTCACAGTTAGTCCTACTGTAACTAGGTCAGGATCTGATGATGGGATCCTGGAGAAATCGAGGGAACTCTTCAACTATTATAGGCACAGCCATAGTGATTTGAGTATTTTTTACAGCAGCTCAAGCATTTGCTTTTGGAAAGGTGGAGGCTAAGTGAAGTCGGTTTTTTTTTGATTAAAATTATTTTTAAATACCTATATTACCTATCGAGTGATTGCAACACGTTGATCTTTGGTAAAAAATTTTTTTTACAAATAGTTACATGTCTGGAGTGTCCCCCCTAAAAATATATTTTTCAGCAATTTTACTACAAAACTTAGTAGCGGCATACAAAATACACCTTATGTTAAAATTTTATTAAGATATGTGTAATAGTTTCCGAGTAAAATAGCTGTGACATACGGACGGACATAACGAAACTATAAGGGTTACGTTTTTGCCATTTTGGCTGCGGAACCCTAAAAACCTACTTCACAAAATAATATTTCAAATGTCATTAATTAAAATTATTAACAACCATAGTGTATCTCATAACAATTAGTCCCAAGACGTACAAAACCTTGTCGTGGAGGAGTTCCATTCTGGTCTTCACGAGCAGTTCCTATTTCACTAAATAGCACTATTTAAATGCAATTGTTTGGTTTTTAGATTTAAAAAAATCGCTATACGTCTGCTTAAGGTTGCAGGAGTTCCCTATATTCCTCGTGGATCCCGTCATTAGAAATGGATTTTAACAAAAATGAGATCAATCTAAGAGACGCCGTGCATAAAGCATAGCGACGCCACGCCCGCTCAAATGAACGCTGAAGTGCCAACTGCAAGGCAAATTTCCGCGCGCAAATTTTACTCTGGTTTCGACAGTTTGGTTCATTTAAAAGTTGATAATTTTTATTTTATTGAATATATTGAAGTAGCATGGAGAAACAAAAAAATTACACGTGATATGTGTCCATACCCCCCCACCCCTGTGGTGATCATTGGTGATTTTTTCTTGACCCCCTCCCCCCCTTATACAATATGACGCGATTAATGGACGCCCCCATATAGGTATTTAAAAATAATTTTAATCAAAAAAAAACCGACTTCACTTAGCCTCCACCTTTCCAAAAGCAAATGCTTGAGCTGCTGTAAAAAATACTCAAATCACTATGGCTGTGCCTATAATAGTTGAAGAGTTCCCTCGATTTCTCCAGGATCCCATCATCAGATCCTGACCTAGTTACAGTAGGACTAACTGTGAAGAACTGATACTCTTTAAAACAAAAAAATAATCGGTCCAGGCGTCTTCGAATAATCGGAGAACATACAAAAAAAATTGCATAAACAAAGATTCCGACGAGTTGATAACCTCCTCCTTCGAAATCTTGAAGTCGGTTGATAAGTCCGTAAGTCCGTCCGTAAGTCAAAAAAATTGTGCCCCCCTGTAACTTTTGAACCGGAGATCCAGAAAGTATGAAAAAAATTGAGAAGATACATCATTGTATATTCTTTGAACGAAAATTGTTATGAACATTATCGGTTTAGGAACTATGGAATTATCTCCAAGAAAACTTCTTTCATAGGCAGATACGACCTTTTTAGTATTAGTTTTTCGATTGTAGGGACGCTAGATTATGCGTGGCCCGACACGCACTTGGCCGGTTTCTTTTCTATTAAAGATAATTTTAATTAAATGGTGAGGTATCCATGTAGTTTCATTTATTTACCCTTCACGTGTACGTACGTTACGTAGGTTAATTTGTTAGAAAACTATACTTACTTTAGTTAGCAAAAAAAATTACACGTCATATTGGACGGGGGGGGGGAGGGGTCCTGAAAATATCACCAAAGATCACCATGGGGGAGGGGGGGGTCTAAAACAAGCCAAAAACGTATGACGCGATTAATGGACGCCCCCAAAGCTGAAATTTGGAATAGGTATAGAAAATGTCGGCTGTAACAAGGTGCCGAGGCTTTAACTGCTTAAATTTAATTTTATGAGGAAGTTTAGGGGGATTAAGGAGGAAGTGAATTTTTGTATCTAATCTTAATTATGAGTATACACACTATTTACAGTCTCAGTGGATTAACAGCTGGAATAATTATACTGCCAGAAGTTTTATTTTGATTCTTTTATACCGGCCCGTGTTATACGATCTAATGAAAAATAACATTAAACAGAATCTTAGGTGCTGAAGAAGTTGCTTTATGGAAACTATTTACGTCTATGATGGGGCTGTAATTTTTTATCTGTTATGGTCACATGCTTTCCTTCGAAGTTATCTAAGACAAAGTCGTAGTTACTTGGTTTCATTAACTTTACTTGTAGTCATAGTTATGAATAAAATATGCAAATATCGACTCTGATGTTTGAGAAATCAAGCCGCAGACGATTCTGGCATTGTAAAAGCGACTTTTTCATAAGTAATATTACTAATCAAATTATGAACCTACGTACAGTCGCCATCAAATAAATCGGAGCGGCCAAGGTAGTCAAAAATATCTGAACATGCACTATATCGCCTTCACAATAGAGGCGTTGTTCAGATATTTGTGACCACCTTGGCCGCTCCAATATATCTGATGGCGACTGTACTAGGTTTCTAAATAACGTCCTTCCTTTAACAATCATGATATTAAACTATCTACCTGTATCAAAGTCTTAAACTCGATCCAAAAAACAAATGAAACGCGACACCAAACATTTATAAAAGCATCAACCCCTTCATTAACCAAACCCATCGGTGTGAATCAAAACCGAGTTATTTTATAAGCTTGTTTATTTTAATGTTTAATTTTATACAAAGGCAAACGACCTCTCCCCGTGTACTGCCGGTGAGTTAAATTATTTTAAAAATAAACGACTAAATACCAACGAAAATGTTTTTCTTTCGCGGCATTTGGGATGACCTCATTTTGTAGACGTTGTTTTTAAATTTGTACATAAATCTTTTGAAATCTGTTTATGACTGATGACTGGCCGGCAACAAATTGCGACTGGATTTATGTACGATCATGACAAAGCGATATACATCGTTTTTTTTGTTTTCAAAATGAATCCACATTTAAGAGAATGCTTGGTGCATTAGTTAATGGGGATGGAAGCTATAAATTAATGACAACCCTTCTTCAGTAACCTCAAATTAATTACCTTTGTCAATTGAAATAAGGATTGTAGAAATCTCAACGACTACGTAGGTATGCGGATTATAAACTTATATAGATGTCATATACAAAGGAAAAACCGGCCAAGAGCGTGTCGGGCCACGCTCAGTGTAGGGTTCCGTAGTTTTCCGTCCGTCACAGAAAGTGTCCCCACTTAAGAGTTAAAATAACACCGCCATGTAGGATATGATATGAGCGTTCCACCTACAGCGACATCTATCGGCAAATTAAGTAAACTATTGCGCGCGAGCTTAAAGTATGGAAGATGATTTTTATGGGATAATTCTTTATTGCGTGAACCGATTTTCACCGTTTTTACTTTATTTGAAAGCACGTCATTTCATTGTGATTTTGTAGAAATTACAAGTACAATAAACACCTGCTTATGCGGTTAAATTACAAACTTAGTTCAGAAATTATTTTGTAAATTTTTTTCAAAAACTATTAAACCTATCAAGTTCAAAATAATTTTCCTAGAAAGCTTTTATAAAGTTCTACTATTGAGATTTTTTTCATATTTTTAAAACTTATGGTTCAAAAGTTAGAGGGGGGGACACATTTTTTTTTATTTCTGGAGCGATTATTTCCGAAAATATTTACATTATCAAAAAATGATTTTAGTAAACCCCTATTCATTTTTAAATACCTATCCAACAATACATCACACGTTAGGGTTGAAATGAAAAAAAAATATCACACCCCACTTTACGTATAGGGGAGGTACCCCAATAAAACATTTTTTTCCACTTTTTATTTTACCACTTTGTCGGCGTGATTGATATACATATTAGTACCAAATTTCAGCTTTCTAGTGCTAACGGTCACTGAGATTATCCGCGGACGGACGGACGGACGGGCAGACATGGCGAAACTATAAGGGTTCCTAGTTGACTACGGAACCCTAAAAGTGGCCTAGGCCTCCGGTGCCCAGGGGCCGTATTCTAACTTTAAAACACGTATAGATACGATCCAACTTCAATACAACTCCAATGCATTAACAACGCAATACAGCTACGGCATAAACATCTGAATCAGAAATATCAGAATTTGCTTGAGAAATATTCCAACGCAACTCCAATACAATTTCAATATTAGTTGAATGTTTGTTGTGTGTTGGAGTTATGTTTGAGATTGGTTGTATTTTTATTGTATTGTTAATGTATTTTTAAATTAGAATCAGACACCAGGGCTGTGATCTTACCGGCATCTTCAGCATTACGGGCCGACGCCCTAACCCCTACCTAATACTTATTGAAATAATTTGATTCATTCTTTCGTTGTAGATAATAGGTATACGTATTTTTAAAGTATAGTAAGTACCCATACTTTATTTCAATGTTACTATGACTAATAATACTAAAGAATGTAGATACCTATCGCGTGTTTTTATATTAAAAATAATATGAAACACAAAAACACGCGATACATTCCTTTTATTGTTGCTTTATATGAATAATTATCGTGGCAACAAAAGAGAATATTATATAATTTATTTATTAGAGCTTCTCATAAACAGGCAGAGTAAAATCACAACAATTCAGTAGCTTTTATCCGTAAAAGGGGATGCGCTGCCATAAATAAAATATCGTATACTTACCAATAACCATAATGTATTCATCGCAATGCACACATGCAACGTGCGGATCTCTTATACATATAGTATATTGAATTGTGACATTTATTGCCCTCGCGCACTTTTCGAGACGACTTCGCACTGCGTTGCGTATGGGCTTTTACTGCTATGAGATTTCTATTCCTGGCATGGTTACAGTTACAGATGTTCGGAGGGCCTATATTCAAATGCTAAGTAAATTTTGAGTGCTTGTAAAATGTCTCCCCGAAATGAAGAATCTTTATAATGCTTTCTTGTGTGTGTTTACACCATATTTCAGAAGTTTCTAAAATCTAAATAAAATATGTGAAACTGGTGAATTTTAGTTATTTTTATACATAATCATCGTAAGTCATTCTAGATTATGACGAGTTTGTCCATCTCGCTAAGCCAGATCATCTTCGGGCGATATCGCCACGATTCTATGTGTCAATTATCTCTGAAATATAGCCGTTTAGCATTAGTATAACAAACGAGATACCATGAAGCTAAAATATTTATATATAGAATGCTTACATAACGATAAATCATATTTTTAAAAGTGGCATATATTTTTAGACATGTAAGAATATATTGCAATACATTTTTGCTAGTAAAAATGTCACATGTTATTTTTTATAGTAAATTCGCTTTTTACTAGCTACCAATCAAGCCTAGAACATTTGCAAAGCCTACAAGATTTCATTAATATTATGGATGTATGTATAGATATGTATTACACTTGCGGACCTTTAGAGAGGACGAAAATGATAGTCGCGGGTTTTATTTAAACGAATCAAAAACGTATATATTTTTAGCAGTCTGTTTATAGGTTAATATAATGGGACCCATCCATACCCATCCATGGGTAGATAAGTTTACATGTCCGGTAATTGAATGATGCATTAAACAATTAGAAAAAGAAGGCACCTAAGATAACATTAGGTCAAATCCTTTGTTTCGGTATGGTGTGCATAAAAAGGGGCAGTAGAAATATATTATTATTAGCATAAAGTTATATTTAAACTGTTGTATAAACCGTGCGTTTGCATTGTTCCAGAAACTAATGGATCCCAACAAGAAGAGCTGAGATCGTGAAACATGACGCGGGCCGCCATTGCGTTTTGGCGCGAAATGTCAATCGCTGTCATTTTCGTTCTTCTGGCAATGGCTTGCGGGTGTACAGCCCGAGATATTAATTTAGGTAAGTTATAGTTAATAGTAATGCAATATTATAAACAAACAGTATTAGTATCATTGACCAAAATTTAGGCCTACGAAAGCACACATTGTTCAATCGCTAACAAAGACTACAAATGCAACCGGATTTTTTATTGCCATTAATCGGAACCAAAAGATTATGCATTCCTGTATCATACCTATTTAACGTATTGACAAAAATCTCGATGCGTTGAACGGAATTTAAAGTTTTCGGGGATATCATTTTGCATACAAAATATGCTTGAAATTAAATTTATGGCGCGTCGTGAGTTGTTATTTTTGGTAATCGATTATTATTGTTCTTCATGCACTACGTAGAGATTATGTACATTGTGTACATATTTGTTATTTATATATGTAAATTATAGTCACCAAACGGTACCTAGTAAAATAAAATTTTACAACCATTTTGTCTTCATATGGGAAATAAAACAATTACTCACACATTTTAAATTAACAAATTTACACACTGAATAATAATTACAGCGGAAACCTTAACACCGTCACGGGGACAAATCGATTGTGCCTCAACCCTCTCATTTGGTTTTAATTACTCGCAGGAAGCTGCGACAATTATTATTATGGCCAACCAAAATGATCCCTTGGCTGTCGTCTTGGGAGTCATCTTTATGTAAATTATTTTTGTTGCATCGAGGGAAGGTGGACAGATCAGATTAAAGTGGCTTTGACTAGTTCTGTTTGCGGAAATAGTTACCTATTTTGTATGAAGCTGTCGGTACTCGGTATGCCCGTATCACTAGAATGTGTTACATGTCATCCATTTTGCTTTTAATAACCAATTTTCAATTTTACTAACGAAAGGAAAGGGAAAGATGTACGTGCATTATGCTGTACCTACTTATACTATACATTCGTCGGTTTTTCTATATTTGTATTATTTTACTTATATAGAATGTTGCGATTAATAGAAGGTTGCGAGTTTTTTAGCAGAATCTTTATCAAGGGACCTTTCTATCTTATCAGATAATGTCACCGGATTTTATAAAGGTTTGTTTTTATACAGGCCAAAAACTTTTTTGCTTTACCTTGTTTACTATGAAGATATTCTGTGAAGGTTCAATACATATTTGCGTTGATCTTATCCTAAGTAAATATTGTATATATTATTTTCATTTTAATGGCGCCTCAATATGTATGACATTGAATGAAAATTACACTGTTGATACATTTAACGGCCTCCTAGCCCAGTCGGTAGTGACCCGGCCTACGAAGTAGGAGGTCCCGGGTTCGAATCCTGGTCAGGGCATTTACCTATTTGTATGTTTATCACGGATATTTGTTCCTGAGTTATGGATATTTCCTATGTATATAAGTATTTATTAATATCTATTATATAAGCCTTATTGAGCTTTCTGTGGGACTAGGTGGATTGTGTAAGAATATTCCATAAAATTTATTTATTATTTATTATACATTTCTAAGCCGTTACACATTTATACGAATTAAAATACTTAGAATAACTTGTTGCCTAGTATTAATAGGCAATTAAGTTTTTTGGTGTGATACACAATAAATACCCATATTTTATTATTTTTAGAATTCTGTTCAATGGATACACCATAGCATCGTTAAAAACTTTACTGACGTTTTTCAAAGTGATAATGGAAATTTGATTAAAAACGTTTTTGACTGAATTTATTTTTTAGACATTCCTATCAAATACGCGGCGCGTACATCGACGGAAGTCGGTGCCTTTGCAAATCAAGTGCTGCCATCCTGACGGACGCGAGCAGTGCGTGCCTCCTGTAATGTTGGCACGACTGCTGCATCGCCAATATTTGCTGGGAAACTGTCGATTGTGTACCAACATAATAAATCGTGATGTGTTCACGCAGGCTTCGTCTGTCGTGACCTTATTATGCATTTCGTATTGTTAGAAGAACATAATCCTACACGACTTTAATGGTTTAATTACATGTGATGTTATTCTTTTAAACTCAATTGGATTCTCAACAATGTAAACGCGTACGATTTAATGCGTGTTTTTGTATGTTATAGTAATAAAATCTGTACACGCAAATTCTTAGAAGAAAAGAGTTCTATTGTTCTACAGTACGAGTATATGTAATGATTTATTTTCGGATCTTTATTCTGCACGTTCTAAGTCTACTATTTTTGAAAAATGTATGTGGAAGCCTACTAATATACAACATGACTTATCCTTCGCTACATAATTTTAACAGTTGCAGCTACTATATCCATCCCAATAAATACGCCCAGTTTAGTAAACAACGATAACTGTCAAATTTTTATAACCCATTCCTCCGACAGCCAATCGCCCTACCGCAGGTTAGATGGCGGCTATTTAAAAAGATTGTGAATGGTAGTCAGGACAATTTGTGGAGCTTGTTATGGTTATAGTGACAATTGGTTAATTTCGAAGATAGGTAGTATTCATAGAAGTATTTGTAGTAGGTATTTTTGGTACTAAACTGTCTGTTTGGATACCAAATAAAAGTTATTGTAGTCTTGTGCCTAGTTTTTACAACATTGCGATATTTCAGGCTTTAATTTTTAAGACAGGCTTTTAGAATTCCTTCTACCTATTGAATATTGTCACAAGCTAAAACCCTTAAACACATGTTTTTTTGTTATTGCCTAAAATTAATGGATATATTATAATTGTTTCTTTACCGCTGCATTTCAGTAGAAACTGTAAAAAAATATTACTGTCATCAGCAATATACACTATTAATTATAAGTGCACTGCTTGTGATATACGATATAGCTATAGTAAGGTATTTAAATAAAATAAAATAAAAATACTTAAGTACCCCAGAAAATCCCGCTTAAACCTTACCTGCACGCCTATGATGGCAGATTTTATCAGCGGATAAGTTGATATAAATCTGATAAAGTGACAGTTGCCGTCATTAATATGGTCACTTTATCCGTTTTTCATTTGACATCTGATAGCGGGATAACTTGACATATTGTCCACTGTACGCATGCATGTTTTTTTGAATGTGTGTGTCTATAAAAATATCGTTTACACTATGGTTATATCAGTTTTTCCACTTTTGACAGCGCCAGCTGATAACTTGATAATGTATAATTTTTTGACAGCAAAATTTGTTTTGCTGTCAAAATTGAATTTTATATACACCCTTGAATTGCATGAAATTGAATGAAATTTTATATACACCCTGTCCAATAAGTTCGAATACACATATTTTTGCGTTGACCCTGAAAGCATACAGGCTGCAGGCCATCCATTTATTATATTAATCTAAAGAATAAGTTAACTTGAACATAATGTAATAGTAAAAAACGCCAAGGACTTGAAATTTGTCTTCACTTTTCAATGAAGTACTTTCGATTAACAATTTAGTACAAAATTTCGTAATGGCGACTGCAAAGGTGTTTTTTCAAGGCGGTAAAACTTTTTGGAATCAATCTCGTTTACACAACAATGAGAAGGTCTTAAAATAGCTCCTCTTTAGAAGACAGGAAAAAATCTGGTCAGCTACGCAGCTAGAACCATTAAAATACTAAATATCGTGAGAGTGCGAGTTTAGAGGACAAAAGCCGCTTTATCCAACAATCAACTGCCGATCTGAAAATTTTGAGGAGATCCTTACGTGGTATTTTGGAGGTGGATCCTGGATATCATAGCTACAATAAACGTGAAGTTCATCGTTTTTCCGTAGCAATCGAGAAAATTAGAGTACATAATCCAACTCAATACATTCCTGGCACGCAGGAAGGATTTGATTTTCTGACGAGAAACTCATTGAATTAAAATAGCCTTACAATGCTCAAAACGGTCGTTTGTGAGCAGCAAGTATAAAAAACAGCCTAAACCATGAGGTTAATGTTCCCAGACTCCAGAGGGAACTATTGGTGGTAGTGTGGGCTTCAGTTAAATATGTGGGGCCAAATTTCGTTATATTTACCGATAAAGTCGCACATTAATAATGAAAATTATAAATCAGAGGTTTTCGTCGAAAAACGCTCCTGAAAATTTGAAAACTGTGTTTAGGAATAAAAGTTAAATTATTTTCTCACAAAATTGTGCTCAAAACAGTGCAAACGTTGTTCAAGCTTTGAGAAAAGCTAATTTCGATGATTATATTGCCGAAAGTAAACGGCCACTCCATTCTGCAGATTTGCGTTTATTACATTGATTTGGTATGTTTTTACATGCCTTGTAGGCACTTGTAGGTCACATTATTATAAAATAGCAAATATGGACAGTGAAAAAAAAAGATATCGAACATATTTGGGACGAAATAACCTTGAAAGCGGTGCGTGCCGCGTGAGATTGAGTTGAAAAATGTAGTCAGCTAGTAAAATAGGTAAGAGGTGGAGTTAGTCCAAAATATTTGCAGCATATCTAAATATATAAAAGATGAAACTGACTGACTGACTGATTGACTGACTGACATATCAACGCACAGCCCAAACCGCTGGTTCTAGAGATTCCAAATTTGGCACGTAGGTTCCTTATAAGGTTTAGGGGTGCACTAAGAAATAATTTTTCAAAATTCAACCTCTAAGGGGGTGAAATGGGGGTCCAAAGTTTGTATGGCGAAACAAGATTAGTTAGACTAATTTATTCGAAACTTCACAGGAGTATTCCTAACGATAAATGATTAAACACATGTTTCAGGTTTTTTGAAAATTCAATCCCTACAAGGGGGAAATGTGGTCACAAAATCAACATGGGTATTGTTTCTATGGTTTATTGGGTCGCTGATTACGAAAACAAAGATTTTAAAATCCAACGTGGCGTACGTGAAATACCATATCTCCTGTTGGGGTTCGATGGGGTTGAAATGTCTAAATATCAATATGAGTGTTGTTTTTATGGTTTTTTGGGACGTTCATTACGAAAATGGCATCGATTTTGAAATTTCATATTGTGGACATGAACATTCTTGAAAGTATTTGTGCCAAATTGAAATCTAATCTAAATATATGAAAGAAGAAACTGACTGACATATCAACGCATAGCCCAATATGACATAGGGTAATTTTCATCCAGAAAATCAAACGTTAAGGGGGTGAAATTGGGGTTGGAGGTTTGTATGGAGAAATTTTAGATGCGAGCCGATTTAGATAAAATTTGGTATTTTTATCCCGAAAAACAATCCTAGAGGGGAAGAAAAGGGGTTAGTATTAACCGCTGAACCGACGATTGAGATGAAACTTGGTACATAGATTTAAAATGAGAATTTAATATTATAAATGCAAAAGTGTGTCTGTTTGTCTGTCTGTTACCTTTTCACGCATAAGCCGCTGAACCGATTTAGATGAAACTTGGTATACAGGTAGTTTGAATTCCGGGAAATGACATAGGGTAGTTTTCATCCCGAAAATTAACCCTTAAGGGGGTTGGAAGTTTGTATAGGAAATTTTTACAGCTGTTATACAGAGAGTTTGAGTAGCGGGGAAGGATTAGGATAGTTTTTATTCCTAAAATCAACCCTTTAGGGGGTGAAAAGGGGTTGGAAGTTTGATTGGGGAATTAATAACCGCTGAACGTATTTAGATGATTTCGTATATATAGAGATAGTTTGAGTTCTCGGGAAGGATATGTAATAGTTGTTATCCCAGAAGTCATTGTCTGGGATAAAAAGGAGGGTGGATTACTAATTCCACGCAGACAAAGTCGCGGGGAAAAGCTTCTATTCAAGAGAAGAAATCTGCATTAGTCATAGATTATGATAGTACTTAGTAGTAGAAGTCGTCGCTGGCGTAACAATTCAACAATTATTGTAATAATTTCTTTAAAAAAATAAGGGAACTACCTTCACCAAAACGTGGTATATCGAAACCTCCAGAATGTAAAACATACTTTTCCGAAAACCGCATCTAAATACGTTCAGCTAATCACGAGATAATCGCGGACAAACATACATACCTACATACGTGCATACAAACATACGGGTCAAACTGAGAACCTCCTTTTTTTGTACTTTTAATACGCGGGCGAAGCCGCGGGCAACAGCTAGTTTTATAAGACCTCCAAAGTGTATTCGAACTTTTTGGACACGGTGTAGGTGCTCATCGGACCCCGATAAGAGTTGTCGGGAACTAAAACGTATGAAAATTCTTCTTTTGTCATTGATTTCTAGCAAGTACCTGTTTTTTGAGATGTAACAAAAGTTACTTTTTAGAATGATTCTATGCTTACTATGTTATTGTTTTGTAGGAATGACAGCATTTAATTTTTTTTGGCAGCTGCTGCTGCCGAAGAAAAACAGCAGAGAAAACTCCATCGTAGAGCTTATAGGGATGTCTGTAATCCATTCGATATGCCTGAAAAAGTTTGGCACATATCATCCTCCTAGCGTTAAACCCGGCTCTAGCCACGGCTCATTTGAGCCTTGGGTTCGCTTGGCAACCTATCCCCATGAATTGGCGTAGGCATTAGTTCTTACGAAAGCGACTCAGAGGAGAAACTAGGCCTTATTGGGATTAGGTCCGGTTTCCTCACGATGTTTTGCTTCACCGAAAAGCGACTGGTAAATATCAAATGATATATCGTACGTAAGTAGCGAAGAACACAGTGGTTTGAACCCGAGACCTCCGGATTGAAAGTCGGACGTCTTAGGCTGCACACACGAAACACGCGACCAGCGATCGGCGGCGAGCGGCGAGACGAGCGGCGGCGCGAGCGGCGAGATCAAAATGTACAGAAATGTATGAAATTTTTAGAAACCGTTTACGAAAACAGCGGCGAGACGCGCGCGCGGCCGGCGGCGGGCGGCGGTGCACGAGCGTCTAGCTTAATCGAGCGGCGGACGTGCGCGGCGAGGTAGTGTTGTGACGTGCTGTCGTAGTGATTTTAAATTTTATCGGCGTATTTAACGAGATGTCAGTAGAGGAAGTAATATCTGCTATATCGGAAAGGCCTCCCTTATGGAAAAGCAAACATAAATACCATAAAAGTAGAACAGTGATAAATAGATTGTGGGCAGATATAAAAAAAAAAACCGGCCAAGTGCGAGTCGTACTCGCGCACCGAGGGTTCCGTACAAACCTTTACAACTTAAAGGTATTATAGACCTGAGTATTTGATATGAATTTCAATTTAATACCTCTACGCGTTTACGAGGAAAAAGGTAGTAAGTTTAAAATTTAAAAAAATATTTATTGTATGATTTTACTAAAAATGTCTACTTTTTGTAATTTTTCCTTTGTCTGTACTATATGAAGTTTCTTCGTGCCAAGTTTCAAGTTTCTGAGTTTACGGGAAGTACCCTGTAGGTTTTGAGTTTCTTGCGAGTACTCAGTTTCAAAATATGCGACTTAAATTGCTATTTCTTTTGATTGCGTTGACATAAAAGTTTGGTTTTGCTACGTCTGAAAGATCCTATAGCCCTGAGTATTTGACATGAATTTCAATTTAATATCTCCACGCGTTTACGAGAAAAAAGGTAGTAAGTTTAAAATTAAAAAAAATGTTTTTTTGTATGATTTTATTAAAAAAGTCTACTTTTTGTAATTTTTCCATTGTCTATGCTATATGACGTTGTTTCGTGCCGAATTTCAAGTTTCTGAGTTCACGGGAAGTACCCCGTAGGTTTTGCGAGTGCCGAAAAACTAAAATTTGCAGCATAAACGACTGTATCTTTTGATTGCGTTGGCTTTTGAGTTTGATTTTTTCACAGCTCCAAGGGACAATAGACCTGAGTATTTGGTATAAATTTCAGCTTGATACCTCCACGCGTTCCTGAGAAAAATGGTCTTGACAGACAGACAGACAGACAGACAGACAGACAGACAGACAGACAGACAGACGGACAACAAAGTGATCCTATAAGGGTTCCGTTTTTTCCTTTTGAGGTACGGAACCCTAAAAACGAACTAAATGTGGAAAGTAAGGACCTATATCTTTATTATCCGAATATGCAGGCCTTGAAAAGTCAGTACCTATAGGTACGTGGCGAGGCCCGCCATTCAGCACGACAATAAGATAAGTACCTACACTGTATAGTCTAGGTATTCCTTCGCCGACCGGCCCGTCCATCTATCGCACTTGGTTTTTGGCACAAAGAAGGAATAATATTTTATACTAGAAAAAATAGCTCGTATTAAAATAACCACGCCGGAGTTTCGACATTGACATTGTCGGTACATCACTACACCGCGGCTTACCGAGCGAATTGACCGCTGGTTTCGTCAACGGCCTACCGCCACCGCGCCGCCGCTCGTCTCGCCGCTCGCCGCGGCCGCTGGTCGCGTGTTTCGTGTGTGCGGCCTTACCGCCCGGCTTCAGTTTGGCACATAATTATACAATGAGAGTGACTGAAAACTTCAGATACCCCAAATAATTAATCAGTAGTGATTCTTTAAACAGTTAATAATTGCGAAATATTTTCGTATGGTTAGTTCTCCTTGCAGTTTTATTCGATTGTTAACTGTATACATTCGCACTTTTTGTGTCATGTCGATTTTTGTTAAGTACAACCGTATCTAGATACCTACTGTGCGTACTGTAGAACTCTTTACAGTTTGGATTAGAGCCTGTCTGGAAATAGAAGTGCCGTAGAATGTATGAGTTCCCATATAAACCACGTACCTGTACCACAAACTCTAACAAGGAAGTATTTTTAGTTTATAAGCAGGCAACTCTTAATTAAAAAGGTTAGGATCGGAAGAAGATATGATGACCATTTTCACAGGCAATTTTACGTGTTTAGCTTAATAAGCGAAAGATTCACCATGAACGATTATTAACTTTTTTGTTTGATTTCAAGCTCACATGGTCATTCACATTATAAATATTATTTGATACGGGATATTTACCATGTATATTTGTGTTTACGAGCACCCGATATTTCGGCGCAGTTGCATGCACCATCATCACGGAGTAACTAACGTTGCAGCGAGTTTTAGTAATCTACCCACACACCATAGCGATCTACCCTCTTTCGAGTTCGCTTTTTTCGTCCATTGTCACTGCTACTGCTACTGTCCGCGTTCTCACTTGTAACTCGATCACGATTGCGACACACAACACTTACAGTATCAACTGGCGCGTTTTTTTGCGAAACAGTATATTTTGGATTATAGAACTTCCGGATCACTGGATACCAGACACTTGATAGACGAAACCCATCTTCCCGGGTAAAATTCTTATATTTAAAAATTTCAATGGCTTGTTTGACCATCCTGGGTATGTAGTGCCTTTCGGTCGAAAGTATCTTTGTGCAGCATAGTTTTCAAGTTATCGTGGTACCGTTGTGGTCGGGCTGGGGTAGGTACAGGATCCTGGCCCGAAAAACCCCATTCAAAGATTTGGTGAATGCACAAATTAACTAATATTTAGGTGTCATCTAGTGTCTTCAATTCCATGAATGTGTTCCACATAGTAATCACGGTACCTGTACCCCCACCCGACCACAACGTTACCGCGATAACTTGAAAACTATGCGGTACAAATTCATGACATTGGCGGCACTAAAAAGCACCTAAAAATGATGAAATTGTGTTCACCTTATCTCGTTTGAATGGTGTGATTGGGCCAGGATCATGTACCCCCGCCCGACCACAACGGTACTGCTATAACTTGAAAACTATGTGGCACAAATTCATCTGACTACTAGGAAAGTTTTGAGATACTTCAAATTTAAAAAAGGAACGGCACTGGTTTATACTTTTTTTTAAAGATTATTTGTTCAGTATTCAAACATAGACAACCATTTGATGAATCATTTCCTAATTTTAAAAATACGGTTATTTGTTAATTCAATTCCGCGGAAATTTTTCGTCAACCATGGATTTTTCGCGAGAACATTTCCGTGCGATGATTTTGTACGTCTATATGTTTGGGTTGAATGAAAGTGAGTGCAGAGAGCGTTTAGTTTCAGCATTTGGGGACTGTGCACCGTCGCGTGCAACAGTTTTCAGATGGTTTACCCAATTCAAACGTGGAGAGTTCTCCTTGAATGACGATGAAACAAGTGGTCGTCCAGCTACTTCAGTTACAGAAGAAAACATATTAGCTGTAAAAAAATTTATAAAGGAAGATCCAAAAGTGACTTATAAACAAATAGAAGAGGTTCTGAAGATTTCATCGCCGGCCATTAATGATATTTTACACAACCCGCTTGGTGTCAGGAAACTATGTTCACGATGGGTGCCTCACGCATTGAATGAAGAACAAAAAGGAGCTCGCGTCACCTGGTGCAAATATATGCTCAAAAAATTTAACCAGGGTGAGGGACGGACCATCTTTAATATTATTACTGGAGATGAGAGTTGGATTTACCAATACGATCCACCAACTAAGCGGCAATCGACAGTTTGGGTGTTTTCTGACGATGAACCTCCAACAACGGTGAAACGCGGGCGAAGTGTCGGAAAAAAAATGGTGGCCACATTTTTTTCCGCAAGTGGTCATGTAGCTACAATTTCTTTGGATGACCAAAAGACTGTGAATGCTCAGTGGTATACTGAAGTGTGCTTACCGGCTGTGTTTAAAAATTTGACTGAAAAACGACCTACATCTGGTTTGAGGGGGCTATTTCTGCATAATGACAATGCGTCGCCACACAAGGCCATTCTCACCAAAGACTTTTTGAAGCGTACGGATATCGAAGAGTTGTGTCATCCTCCATATAGCCCCGATCTAGCTCCTTGCGATTTCTTTCTCTTCCCGAAAATCAAACTCGGACTTCGTGACACGCGATTCAATAGTCCTGAGGATGCTCGGAATGCCTACTTGCAGGCCGTAGAAGACCTTCCTAAAGAAGAGTACCGGGAATGCTACAAATCATGGTTTAGGCGGATGAACCGTTGCATAGAAGCTAACGGAGAGTATTTTGAGAAACTGTAATAAAAAATATTTCAATAGCTTTAGTAGTTTTTTTGTATCTCAAAACTTTCCTAGTGACCTTAGCACCTAAATATGATGAATTTCTACAATCATTATATTCCAATATCTTGTTGTGGTCGGGCCAGGATCCATGACACGGAAAATGGGACACAATAACGAGAGCTAAGAAAATGCTAGTCATTCGCGGTAACCGAGCGCAGTAGGTAAGTGGGCGCAATGCGAATATCTTAGAAGCCAAATGAAGGAAAGGAGGTGGCCGCATATGATCCGATTGGAGGCGCAAGAGGGGCGAATCGGTTGCGATGACTCACTGCGCTGCACAACGTTTCATTAAGAATATTTTTGCAAAAATACAATATTAGTTGCCTCAAATGCCTGCTTTCAAATTTTTTTTGCATTTTGTAAAGCCTTGTTATGTGAAAAGTTGCTAGCTCAAAACAGTGAGTCTATTAAATATCAATTGAGTGTATATTTAAGTGTTCGAAAATTTAAAGTTAAAATCGTTGCGCAAATGTAGTGGCGGTAATAAAAAATTTAGCTTTCTTGGGAAAGCCTGCGCGGGTAAGTGTGCGCATTTTCTGTATGAAAATGACTCAATTTCATGACAATTTCAACAGATCTTCAGACTTATTAGTTAATTTTAATTACTTAACTGATAATACTTATAAAATGTTTATTTATGGTAACGAAACAGATGCAAACACTTATCCTGAATACGCCTAGGTACTTACCCCGTAATGGTAAGCACATTTACCCGCATTATGGGTCAAGTATGCGCATTCCGGTTTTTCCTCATTATTTTCATTCTGCTTCAAAAACAAGCTACTGTTTTGATTATTATTTTCATAAATACTCCAATTGTTCTTCTAATACAATTTTTTTGTGAGGTATGAAGTCAAAGACAAGAGTGCGCATAGTTACCCTGAATTACTCTATCCTTATTTTTAGATCCTGGCTTCTGTCAGTTATTCATCGGTGGAGGCTTAGATAAATAAGTAACTAAGCTTATTAATCTCTCTCTTTCGCATTATTTTTTGTACTTAGGTATGTTAAAATAAATATATAGGCCCTGTCCGCTATGAAAGAGACACCTTTTTAACTACTTTGATGTTCCTTTTTCCCAACAGATTTACTGTCGTGTAACTCTAACCTCCACCGATGATTAGCTACCAGTTGCCTGGATCAAGTCATAAGGATAGTATAGCAAACTAATAAGAGGAGTTTCACCGTTCTCGTTATTTTGTCACAATTTTCACACTCTTAGTCTATTATTTTAATAAAGACGATGTGACGTGGAAGTTTTGTGCAAATTGTGCTAAGTGTGCCCAAATTGTACGTTTTAACAGTATATTCATATAAAAATAAAAGACAAGAGAAAATAATGCGCATATTTGGCACAGCTCGCCCAAAACTTGAGGTAGGTACATATTCAATTATTCACATCATCTTTCAGAAATAAAATTTATTGATTAGAACCTAATGATCCTCCTAATACGTGGGTGCTGCAGATATCCTCAAGTATTTTTTTAACAGCAGATACCACGTTTTAGGGACAAAGTAAAATTATTTAATAATATTAAATGCTGTGTTTAGTGTCTATGAAGGCTCTCGGCTTGGCGTATTTTCTTGACACGGAACTGTGGTTTTTGGCATTTTACACACGAAGACACGAAGTTGCGTGATGAATCTTTAACTCTTACATAGAGTTGCTTTTTAATTTTCAGGTACATAGGTAATTCTGAAAAAATATAATTTGTTATTCCATTTACTTGTGGCAATTATCAAAATATTTACCAGTCAATCTAAGCATGTGTCGATACGGTTTTTTTTTTCAGGAAAAAGCAGTGCAATATTTGCACAAATATGGAATAGTAGGTAACATATAAATAAAAGAAACAACGCTAGCAGCAGCACCGCTTTCTCATGACTTGTAAAGAACCGACTGATAGAATAAAAATATTACTAAAATATTTTGGTAATCCAATCGTTATGTCGTAGGATATCAACTAAATAAATCAAAGAATGAGCACCACAGTCCGTCTAGAAAAGTTGCCGTATTAGTTAGTTACTATGCGACAATACAAACATACATACATAAATACTCACGAAAATCATAACATTCCTTCGGCGGTCGGATAAAAAGGTGGGACGGACAGACGAATAGACAGACAGACCTACACGACATGACATTTTTTTCTTTTTGAGGTATGGATTTGGAACCTTAAAAACAACGGACAGACGGACGTATGGACGGACAGTTGGACATCTACTATATGATTCTATAAAAAAAGAACGGACAGACGGGCAGACGGACGGGACGGACGGACAGACGGGCAGATGGACGGACGGACGGACGGGCAGAGACATCCACTACATGATCCTATAAAAAAAGAACGGGCAGACGGACGGACGGACGGACAGGTGGGCAGATGGACAGACGCACGGACGGATGGACGGACAGGTAGACAGACAGACAACCCTCCACGCCATGAATCTATAAGGGTTCCGTTTTTTCGTTTTGAAATACGTAACCCAACAAAAACGATTATACTGACGCAGGCACGGACATATAGATAGACAAACAGACATCCAAGACATGATCTTATAAGGGTTTTTTGCTTTTCAGATACGGAACCCTAAAACATCATACAGCCAATCTCCTCCTTTTATAATTTTGAAGTCTGAAAACTACCTATATGGAAAATCTTGCCTTCATTCGGTATATAAACGTGCATACCTACATATCTTATATATAGTTAGTACTGTTGATATTTGATATTTCCTTATAAAACGTTACGTAGACGTTACATAGAGTCGGACAGACAACCACACAGTCTAAACCGCTGATTATTGAAAACATCACCGACAAAAATATCCTTTATTTTTCACTTCTATTCCCATAGAATTCGGTTAGTCGCTACATGTGAAAAAAAAATGTATTACGATATATTACATAGGTAGCAATACTTTTATTTACATCAAATAAATAAAAAGGACAAACAACTGAATAGAAAATTATGCTAATCCTACGGTTCTTGAGATGGGAAAGAAAACCCCGCTATAAGTCAAACGCAAGGACAGACGGACGGACAGACAGACATCAAGAGCTTAAAAATATTGTAAATTGAAGTGACTTTTTATTTATTGCTCTTTTATTATGGAACTCTAAATAAGGAACAAACATTATTTATTTCTATTCTGTTTACATGAAACAGTCATCATTTTCCGGAGAGTTCGGCTGACATCACGGATTGCATTTCCTACGATGCAGAGTAGCATAAACTAAAATGCACTAGACGTTTTGATTGCTCGCATGATGTGTATAGTAATTTTCAAGAGAATTTTAAATTAGTTAGGTCTGCATTTCACTATTTACTACCAGCTTGTTTACTCACTTTAATAAACATATTGCTTACTTTTCCTTTTTTTTTACGACACTTTAGTTGCATTCTAGTAGCCATAGCCTGAAGAAGTTCACAGTTTTTCGTGCGATAGTCTGAAATGAAAAGAAGTTGACGATGAGAGAAAAAAATATCAAGTATCGGTATCAAGCAAAACCGTAATAAGAAAGATACTTAACCAAAAAACTAATATAAAAAACGCATAAGAAGCCTATTCTAGCCTGTTGATGGCTGTCGATATCAGAGAGCTCAGAGAGGTGCTTGCTATGGGAAAAACACATTGCTCGAGGAACCGATGACTTTGGAGGCGTCTTCTTATAATGCTTATCTACATTTACTTACCCTCATATTCGGATTGTTTTATTTTATTTCTTGCTATTTTACTTATTTTGGGTACAAGTATTACTGATATTTTGCTTGGTGCCGAATTATAAATATAAATATATAAAGAATAAAAAGCACTTCAGATAAAAATATGACATTAATTATAATCTTTTTACTTTTGTCATTATTGATAAGTACGAAAGCAATCGCGCTAAACCTTAGAGAATTCAACCCGGATGGAATAGCCATGTCTGTCATTTTCGATACAAAAAAGTTTGCTAATTTTTGCGGGGGAGGGGACGTCAAATGTATGGCTATTCGTACGCAACGTACAAATAGCTACGTCAGATTAACGTCAGTCCATACATGTGTATGACCACTGGTCATATGTTTTCGGCAGAGGGGAACGCCTGTCAATGACGACTCCGGTTGCTGAACCCTAAACGTGCTAAACCCACGGACCAAGAGACAAACCGGACATTACTATATTTCCCTAACCACAGTTGAACCTTATTACCGAGCACAACAGTCTTTCATAGGTGACTGTGACTAGAAATAAATAGTAAACACGGTCTGATAGAGAGCATAATGTAGGGGGCGGTATCTCACTCACAGAATTGTCACATTTGACACATATTGACATTTTGATTGTCTGATGACGTCATTACCTCCTTAGTCAAAACGAGACACCGTCCCCATGATAACCCTCTCTTTCGACCTCGCTTCGCTCGGCTCGGTATACCGTGCATTGATCGTATTATCTCGGCCGCACTTGGATTTGGCATACACACCAGTTTTTACGAAAGATACAGACCTTTCAACTCTGACGGGAAACTAGGGTTTGTTGGATTTACGTTCGGTATTCCTACAATGTATTTCTTATAAACTTATTTAGATGTCATATGTCATATACAAAGGAAATGTATTTCTTCACTGGCTTGTAAACATCAAATGATTTGTGTTCACATCATATTATTTTGAACATTATCGGTTTAGCCATTTTTGAGTTATCTTCAAAAAACTTCTTCCCCTCCATTATGCGTGGTCCGACACGCACTTGGCCGGTTTTTTATACATATTAAAGATTAAAGCATTACTTTTTAGAGTATGACTACACATGGACTAGACTATCTAAAATAAGTTAGTACTCCTTAAAGTCTTAAGACGATTGACGCCGGAGTGTCCTTGAGCGTTTGGGCGCTCTCTACCCGCGCCACCCGCGTACCCTTCTCATTGCGATCGTGCGTAAATCCGCCGCGATGCACCGCAATAATGTTCAAAGAATATGACTTTACTCAGAGGCGCGCGGGCAGATTTATAATAATCATACCTAATCCTTTTGTGGATGTTTTGTGATTTGAATACTGTGACTAAGTACTACGGTGACATTTTTTAGGAATGCTACTAAATAAGATAAGTAATAACGATCTCGATTAGTAGTTTTATGAAAAAAAATGAAAACCTAGATTTTGAATTTGAAGTACAGTGAGCGGCAAAATATTTATGAATTTACGAAATATGGTTAAAAATATTCCGCATATCAGAAAAAAAAAAAAATACTGACTAGTACAGCAAAAAAAACTGAATGCACATCAAAGCGGTGTTTTCATGTGAATTTGGATTTTTTTTGCTGTGCAAGTGAGCTTAATAGATGGTTATTTTTTTGTTGCCATTTTAAATATTAAACGTAAAAATTCACTTAATTACGATAAATTAACAAAACTCAGCCTGTTGCGAGTTGCGAATAGTAAAAATGCACATGTAAGGAGCGGTATTTGTGCACGAAATCGTCATACAAATGAAAGCTGTAAGCCCATTAAATTTAGATCTTTAAAATATAAGACAGCGCAAACACTTCTTAGGGTTCCATAGCCAAAATGGTAAAAACGGAACCCTTAAAAGTTTTTTGAAACATGTCCGTCTGTCCGTCCGTATGTCACAGCCATTTTTATTATAAAACATATATTACTGAAATTTTATCTAGAGGTGTGTTTTATGTGCCGCTACTTAGTTTTCTGGCTAAATTGCTAAAAAATCTTTTAGGTGAGGCACTCCATACATACATATGCCAAACTAAATGTCAAAAATATTTTTTTTGTAAATATGAACATGTTGTACGATACGGTTTTAAAAATATCTTATATATATATATATAGAGTATTTTTTTAAACTTTTTTATTAAGTCAGTATATCCGTAAGTCTAAAAAATATGAAAAAATACCAAGAAGGCTTAGTACTTAATTTTCTACGAAAATTATTTCACATATTATCGGTTCATCCGTTTTTGAGTTATCTCCAAGAAACTAGTTTCTACGGAACCCTACATTATACATGGTCCGATACAAACTTGGTCGGTCTTTTAAAGATATTTGATAGGTAGTATTAACCCTTAGTAGTAATTTATTTATTCACTTGTGTTGATAATTAATATAAAATTTGTATTTATTTGCATTTCACCGACATAGTAAAGTTTTTTTTAGGGTAGTCAACGCGCATGTGAATCTTCTGCGGTTGCAGGCGTCCATAGGCTTTATAACTGCTTTCAATCAGGCGGGTCGTATGCTTGTTTGCCAGCGTCGTGGTATAAAAAAAAGTTTTTTTCCTTTATTCTTACATACATTGAACTCTTAAATATCAGCAATTTTTTATTAGATTCTCAATCAGGCTTTGCTCAGTGATAGTTAGTAGACTGAAATTTGGTATGAGTAATTATGTGTTTTAATTACGCCTACAAAGTGGTAAAACAAAAAGTATCTGAAACCCATTGTTGGATAGGTCTTTCAAGACGAATATGCCTTAAACAACTTTTGGACAAAACGAATACTTTCGTAAATAATAGCTTCGAAAGTTAAAATGCTCTTTGATTTTTGAACCGTGGGTCCAAAAAAATTGGGAAAATTCCTGGAAGTGAGGCCTTTGAAATACTTATCACGTATTTTCAATAAAAACTATATGGAATAAAATCGGTTGAGCCGTTTTTGAGTTATGCCTATAGTAAAATAACGTAAGTGCCACAAAATATTTCTTTATAGACTACCTTTTGAATGGATGTACCTATTGTAACAGGCCGGCAACTACGGATCCCTACACTGAGCATAGCCCGATATTCTCTTGGCCGGTTTATCTGCAATCCTTTGCAGTTTACTTCGCAATTTCTGGATTTGAGAAATTAGTATAAAGTATAATATTAAAGATTGTGTTTAATCTTAAAATAAAACGCATATTCCATTCGTTCAGAACACGGTATTCTTAAATAAATATGTTTAAATAAATTCGATCCTTTGGAGTTTTTTATTAAATTAATTATTAGTCTATTGTATTGCAGTACTAGCAGATTTCAGCAACTCGACGACTAATGCCTATTTTGCGTGATGCATACGTCTACTAAAACATACAACATTATTTTAGTTTACTTACATGACCAAATTTGTTTTCAGAGCAATGTGAGGTTCATGATTTTTGTTTTTTCTCCATTTTTATTTCATTTGTATTTTACTTGTATTATAATCTAAATAAAATACACTTTTTATACGAACGTACATAGACATGTACTCGTATACATTATCTTAAAAGATAAAACGTCTATACATTATTGATTCCGGGAAGACACGTTATATCCGCACCGCATGAACCCTCTGCAGTTATTTAGACTTTAGGCACAGTAAGTCCGATATTATTGCTCACGGGCCAAGCACAAGTATATGTAGTACAAGGGAAGCACGGAGCAACGAGCGACACAGCCTCCTCGTCTCAAAGCTAGCTCACGACTGCCAGGAACGCCGTTTTCGAGCTAATAACGCACGAAATGTGGAATTATGATCAAGTTGTTTAAGAAAATTTAATCAATTTAAATATCCTACGTTGAGTTTGTAGTGTTCTGTAGTACATATTTTTCAGTTCAACAATATTTTAAATCGAATGAGCCGTTCAGTAGATATAAGCAAAATTAACCGTAAAACGACATTTCGTTACATTTACATACCGGAGAAACTATACGTTACACGAGTTATTCAAACGTTGAAAATGTTGTACATGAAATGGTAAATAACATATATTTTTTTCAAAATTTTTGAATGACCCGTTATTGAGATATATTCCTTAGAAAGTAACAGTTTTCGGCCACAATCAGCGCCTAGCGCCTTAACCTATTTTATGGGTTTTAAAAAGCTAGTCGTAGACACTCGTATACACTGTGGTACACACACACTACTGAATCATGTCGGCAACTAGCCGACAACTTGACATATTGTCATGTTATCTGGCTATCCGCTGATAACTTGATAACCTGTCAGTTTATCATTTTATCAAGTTATCCGCCGACAGTGACCATCATAAGCCTGCTGTACTTAAAATTACCAATTTTAAGTTTTTTACAGCACCATTACCGCAAGTTTAACTAATTCTTGTACAATAGTTATATTGCGTTGTATGATCTGCTAGTGCCAACTAGTTTTCCTGTCAAACTCATATATAATAACGATTTGTTATGTTTGAATTTTATATACAATTTAATTTTTTGTTATGTAGGTTACATGTTACAGTATGCAATAAGGGCTAAGCTAAGGTAGTCAATGCGCGTAACGCTACAAATACTACCTACACAATGGACTCAACTGTAACCCGAAGTCTATTTCTTACAGTTGTAAAGATTTTATTGCACAAGTCTTAAGTGGAACGGGCGAAAAACTATTTATTTTCTTTTCAGACAGTAAAATTTTTATGGCGTTTTAAGCATCATCGCCACTTCGGGATCGGGTCGTGATGGAACCCAGTCAGCAGAATGCTTGTTTGTTTTGGAATTAGTTGAGTTTTAACGATTGTCATTTGTTTATCATTGTTTGGTTTTAAGGTAGGCTACCAAGTTCATAAATCTAATTCTTTTCATAGTCCTTTTTAGGGTTCCGTAGCCAAATGGCAAAAAACGGAACCCTTATGGATTCGTCATGTCTGTCTGTCTGTCTGTCTGTTAGTCCGTATGTCACAGGCATTTTACTCGGAAACTATACGACGTATCTGAATAAAATTTACACATAAGGTGTATTTTGTATGCAGCTACTTAGTTATGTAGTTAAATTTGAAAAAAAAAAAATTTAGGGGGGCGCTCCATATAGGTAACTAAATTGAAAAAAAAAAAATTTACCAAATATCAATATGTGACACATCAATAGATAGGTCTTTCAAAATAACATTGAGTTTTCTTTGACTATTTTGTGATTAAGTGAATATTTTCTGAAATAATCGCTTCGAAAGTCAGAAAAGTTGTGTAGCCCCCGCCGTAACTTTTGAACCGTAAATTCAAAAAAATATGAAAAAATTTGAAGAGATGCGCCTTATCATATACTTTCAACGAAAATTGTTTTGAACAAGGAAATGTATTTCTTCACTGGCTTGTAAACATCAAATGATTTGTGTTCACATCATATTATTTTGAACATTATCGGTTTAGCCATTTTTGAGTTATCTCCAAAAACCTTCTTCCATAGGCATCAGATACGACCTTTTGGTATTAGTTTGGTTCTTATTCCATTGAAGGTACGGAACCCTCCTATGCGTGGTCCGACACGCACTTGGCCGGTTTTTTGGCTTTTCAAATGAATTTCAAATATGTATTTCAACTTTTAAAGTAACGTAACCTAAGACACGCATTAGTTTTCTAGGACTAAAAAGTGACTATTCTCTTCAGGAAATTAATACCATTAACTTTATTCTATAAAGTGTTTTTGACAAAGTACAATTTATACTTGAGAGTATATTTTTTATCAATCCGTGTCCAGAAAATGTTTTTTTGGCAATGCTATAATTATGTCACTTAGATTAGGCTTGTACTTTCAGTTTCGCAAATGTTGCCAAAATATGATGTCACAATCCCAAAGTACCTAATTGAGATAAGGCAGATAGGACAGAAACTAAAGGTAGGTCCTACATTTTGGGTCCCGTGTCCCGTCCCGATCTCCTAATTACACGAGTTCTAAGAATTTGGGGATGCAATTATGAAAACAGATAGACTTAGCAAACGCTTTATACCGTTTTCTCCGGAACTAACTCATGGCATGTTCTCGGATACGCTCAAGCGCAGACAAATTTGCCAGATTTGTACTTGTAATATAACCCTCATATATTATTTTCTCTCCAAACAGTATCAAAATACATTTCGTTGCAAATGCGACTTTATTCCTTTGTCATAGAGATCAATGTTATATGATTTGTGTTAGGTGACTAGGTAGTACTTACTATAATATTTTTTCTACTCCTGTACTTTTATCTGTCATTTATACATTCGTCAACACCTTTATAAGAACATAGATAATACACTCAATGAAAAGTCTATCTAGTCTATTCCCCAAAATAACACTTGTTCTATAAAAGCGCCAAAATAGTATCGCGTAATCGCGTGCAAACACGACTATTAATATAAAATAAATTACTGCCAACCTAAGAAACCTAAATAAACGCAGCGTTTTTAGAAAAAAAAACTTTAAAAAAGAAAAAATTTAAAGAACCACAGACCTACTTCGTAGTTTTTTTAAGTTTCCCGTTCGTTTGTTGGGGCGAATTGCAAACTTTGAAAGTAATTTTGGTATTTTTACTAATCTCTGTAGCTCCTTAATAATTCATCAAATAACGACGGTGTGTGTTTGTGTTAGTAATGTTAGTATTATTGAAAAATAGTGTTTTAAAAGGTAAAACTTAAATGATTGTTGATTATGTTGACAAAATAACTGCGATATCCATGAAGTTTTCAATTTCGCATTTTATGTAAAAGTAAGTGTATTCGTAGAAAAAGTATTGTATGCAACGTCGTATAAGTAGGTAAAAAAATGTTCGTGGCGTTTTTCTTAACAATTTTCGCCTACGGCTCAAATTGTTCCCACGCCACTCACTTTTTTTGACCCCTCTTATACAACTGTTGCATAAACTACTATTAAATCAGATCGTATATATCGTTATTGTTTGTTCAATTAAATATAATGTCAGATGCATAAATGTCAGTGCTGATTAACTATAGGTATCGAACTACTTCTATGATTGTAAGACTGATAATCCATATTGAAAGGACCATTACGGCGGCAGGAGCTTATGTTGTACTTAGTCCTTGAACATATTCAATATACCTACTCGTAATTTTCAAGCACTAAAGGCGTAAGCGCTGGGCGCCATAAGGGCCCTTCAATATGGATTATCACAACCCGCTGTGATAATGTTGCTACCAATTCATATTTTAATGGAAAATGTGAGTGTCGCTCATAATTCTGCATTACCATGCAGCTGCGTACTTCTGTCAGCTGTCAATAAGTTATCCGAAAGGGCATGTTCACATGCGCAAGACTCTGCTTGTCACTTTCCTTGTGCGCGCAAATTTAATGCGCTCATAAATAATAACACGTCATCAGCTGATTCATACACACGTCAGTTTTGATATGAATAGGTTAAGGATGCCTACGTTGTTATTTCTTTATCAATAGCTGCGGTTATACATATGCTAGGATATGATTTAGCTTAGACGTTTTAGTAGATAATGCATTTAGAACGCGTGTACGACTGCGTGGCTGCTGAAAATCATGGCAACGTCAAAAATCATCAAAACTATTTATATTAAAGTACTAAATTTAAATTACAAAAATAAATTGTAAAACCGTATTCTATTCGTTAAACAGCACGTAGGCTCTAGTCTAAATTTCTGGCATACGAGTATATAGGTATATATGCCTGATACTTATCGTACAGAATACTTACCGTACAGAAAATGGTTCTGAAACCGTAATTGTATTGTTATGATGATTGCAGGTAGCAGGTAAAAAATGATTTATCCTGCCCTGTGCATGTGGTATGTCTTGTGCGCCGTTCCTTGCATCACGGTTGTCATTGATGTATTTGCAGCAATCCGACCTCGGTCGCTATTCCCCTGGCTTTACTAAAGCATCAGCTCGGGCGTTATACATAGTATTAATTTAATATTATTTCTGTACTACATAAATATTACAGCGCTAGCTTACACATACGTTGGATCATGTGAGGAGATGAGTTCCGAAAGCGATGGGAATAACAACGATGCGCAGGCAGCCGCAGCTGCCCTCGGTAAATATTTGCTATGATACCCGGTTCGTTGCTCCAGCTATATTTGTCATAGGGAAGCTGATCCTATTTCATACTAAAATTAAGATATATTGCAACTTCTTATTGAAACACGGTGAAAGTAGGTGATGTTTACTTTGAGATCCTAAACCAATTAAGTCATGGTTATCAGTAGAAATTGCAAAGGCAATGGATGGATAAGATTTTGCAGATATACCTTAACGTTCTTAAATACTCTGTAGCAGAAAAAAACATCACTTTGTCCATGTTAATGCTAATGGTCTTACCCCCTAAACGTAAGAATCGCAATATCAACACTGTCCAAGACATGACTAATTGTGCTTTTACCAGTAACTGCCAAAATATGGTCTGAAATTCAAGCTGTTCTACTAATGGATAACCCTTATTGTGACACGAGTAAGATTGCATTTATTATAAGTATCTTTTAGTAACTGCAAATATACTTTACCGTAACTTTTTGAAAGCAGATGTCGTCTTCATTTTACAGTCTGTTGCTATTCTAGGAATATATTCCGCCATATTTCAGTATATTTCAGGTGACCAGATGTCGATGTTCCTTTTGCCCTTTTGCTGAAATTTCAGAAAGGGATATACGCAATTTGTCGTTTCGGTTTGAATGCATCTGTCTGGATTTATTAGCTTGGTGTCTTGGGGTTTCATTTTTCGCTAGTTAAATTTATACTGAACTTGGACTTAATTAAATGCATTGACTAATTGGATATTACAGGGCTTTTTGTGTCAGTGTGTCACATGTAAAATGACAAAATTAAAATAAATTATTTTTAAACTACGACTTTAGATGAATGTATCAAAAGTATGAAAATACAATACATATATGATACAATTTAGAAAAACTTTCCCAAAAAAAACTATTCGCAATTATGTTTATTATTTGTGCCAGTTCAGCTCTAGCTCAGCACTAATTTTTGTTAAATTTGCTGTATGCAGATGCAACCTGTAGCTATGCGCTAATCTCTCATAAAAACGGATCCCACATTTTTTTCCGGTAGGTAGCTGGATTTTAATGATAATATCAATAAACATTTTTTGCAAACGTCTTGTTAGCGGCTGCACAAAGCGGTGCAGTTCTGTTATGATTTTCACACAGCACATGTGTTTAGTCGGAACAAGGAATGTATAGAGTACCTAATAAATAACATTTAAATTTTTATTAATATACATTCAAACAATTAATTTAAAATTTTAAAGACATAAACTACTTCAATGGTCGCGAATTACCAGTCAATTTTCAAAATGTATAACGGTACTATTGAGTAACGAAACAGAATAGTTTATGTATCCCTTTTGTCATTGAAACCTTTTTCATTATAACCAGGCAAAAATAATACATCTTCGTTAGCTTTTCAATATTCAACGACATACATGTTAATTCATTGTCTTACGACTGTCGCGTTTAAAAGTAAGTATTTAAGGTTTTTATCATTGGCAGTATACAGAGTAGTCTGTGCAGTGTACCAGTCTAGTTGATTAGAAAAACTTAGAATTGGGACGTTTAAGAATTAGGTTTTGGTTTTCTCCGGTACTATAATCCATTAAAAATCATGAAACTAATATTTACTGTATAAAAAATCGTAATAATATAAACATAAATGGCAAGTTGGCTATATGTTTAAAGTCCAGTGGCTCCTCTCTCTCTCTCTCTACCACCAGCCCTCTGCACTGCACCGGTGTTGCTATTGAGCCAACTTTGATGTTGCTTTTTATGGGGCCTTTCTTGCGAAGGGCGAGTCACCGTCCGCCGGAGATAAAATTTAATACCGTTTTATTAGATCCGATTTTTCATCCAATAGCCCAGCCAGTAGTTACTCCATACTTATCACCCAATAGCCTAATACATTTTAGATTACATTAACTATCAATAGTCCTTACACTATGATGGGTACCGTCTCTGCTTGCGTCCCATGACACGGGCAGGGGCAGCACCCGCTTAGGTATCCCCCACTTTTCATTAAATTGTCGAAAGGGCCTCCGCGCATTGGATTCGGCTCCGCATACGCTTTCCAAGGGTCCGAACCGGTATTGTTCCGTGTACGATAACGACATACTTATAAGTATGTATAATATATTTTGCAAAAGCTGCTTACCGCAGCTCCACTGCTTCCCTTGTGCAAATCGGCTCTGTAGATTTATTGCCTTCCTTTTTTTGGCACTGTTTATGCCCAAAAGACATCGGGTCGCGTTTCATAAAAAATACATAAGTTCATAATGAGACAAAAACAACCCTAGAGTGTTAAAGCTCATGTCACCGAACGCCGAATAATCTGCGTTTTATAAATAAGGTACTTTTTAATTTATGCAGCGTAATATTCTGATCAACTAATTGCAACAAAAGGTAGGAAAGTATGTTAAATAAAAATTATAAACGTGAATAAAAGTTATTGTTAACTAATTTCCAATCAATAAGTAAACAAAGAGGAAAGCAGAGGGCGGTTTGTCTATTATTATCGCCGTACATTGAGGCTATTTCCAGCTCTTGTCCCTTGCCATTAGCGCGGGTTCAAGGCTAGCTTTCTGTACTAATATTTACTTAGTAGCCGTGCATGCGTGCATTGCACTGAAATAAACGCCGTACAAAGTTTTTATGAACTACTTATGTACTATTTAATTTAGCAGTACTTGTAAATGAAGAAGCGTTTAAATGCAGTCCTAATTTTTAGGGTTCCGTAGTCAACTAGGAACCCTTATAGTTTCGCCATGTCTGCCCGTCCGTCCGTCCGCGGATAATCTCAGTGACCGTTAGCACTAGAAAGCTGAAATTTGGTACTAATATGTATATCAATCACGCCGACAAAGTGGTAAAATAAAAAGTGGATTTTTTTTTTATTAGGGTACCTCCCCTATACGTAAAGTGGGGAGTGATTTTTTTTTTCATTTCAACTCTAATGTGTGATATATTGTTGGATAGGTATTTAAAAATGAATAGGGGTTTACTAAAATCATTTTTCGATAATGTAAATATTTTCGGAAATAATCGCTCCAGAAGTAAAAAAATATGCGTCCCCCCCCTCTAACTTTTGAACCATAAGTTTTAAAAATATGAAAAAAATCTCAAAAGTAGAACTTTATAAAAACTTTCTAGGAAAATTATTTTGAACTTGATAGGATGAATAGTTTTTGAAAAACTAAGTTTGTAATTTAACCGTATAAGCAGGTGTTTATTGTAGGTACCTGTAATTTCTACAAAATTACAATGAAATGACGTGCTTTCAAATAAAGTAAAATCGGTTCACGCAATAAAGAATTATTCCATAAAAATCATCTTCCATACTTTAAGCTCGCGCGCAATAGTTTACTTAATTTGCCGATAGATGTCGCTGTACGTGGAACTCTCATATCATATCCTACATGGCGGTGTTATTAACTCTTAAGTGGGGACACTTACTGTGACGGACGGAAAACTACGGAACCCTACACTGAGCATGGCCCGACACGCTCTTGGCCGGTTTTTTTTAATTGTTTCGGGTTTTGTAAATGTGTTAGTACCTATCAAAAATTTTAAACTCGGGTCGATGGTGTGTGAATCTTTTAAACCTGTTATTTTATGATTGATGTAAACTCAGATTTTTGTAAACCTGTTAGAGACTGTTAGACTGCGCATCAAAAATTCACTCTCGGTCAACCCCCAAGTCATCTTTTCACAAACCCACTGAACAGTAACAAAGCAATCATGTGTTTTTGTAGTAAATAAAACCAAAATTAGTTACGTCGTGGAAACCCGATAGTTGTTTACTCTGAAAGCAAATGTGCCCAGTAAAATGCCCTGGCATCTTGGGCATAGATACCACGGATTGTGTAGAATTGCTAATGCTTTTATAGGGTTCTGATAGTTCTAGGATTGTGACCTGCTGTTAATTTATGTATACATACTCGTACAATGAATAAATTAGGTTCAATACACTGCCGATCGCTGAACTTTATTTAACGCTCTAACCTAGGTACTAATGCAGTCATTCAATTAGCGTACTTTTTCTGTGTCTGGGTTTTTTTACGCCTGTTCGGGTCAAACGTCTTGGCTAGGCGTATATATATTAATTTTGTAACATAAATAATGAAATTGCAAATGTAGTAACTACTATGGCTATTGAATTTGAATATTTCTATTGCTTCGCTGTTAATATATATTCATCTGATCATCTTTTATTAATATCATCATAATTATGACACGTTTTTTTTAAACGTTTGGTAGAAAGATACCATACTTAGCCATATTAATAAAAATTATAAATGTGTTAGGTAGTAAACTTGCAATATCTAATATCTATATATTTTATTGTCTACAGGTTAATCATTTAACTCCATACCAGTTAATATGAACCAAAAGCTTTGTATGGTTTGTTCGGTAGACCACTTCAACTCCCATAATGTTGTTTGTCGTACACTTTACAATGAACGGCGTGAACAACGGAAGCGATGTTGGTTTTTACTTTAAGTCGTTTTTTATTACTTAGACTTGAAGTGCATGTTGTTAGGTATTGACCTTTGTTTTCACTGGTTTTATTTACTAGCTGTTCTTTATCATTTCGTGTTTTTTGTACGGTATCTTTTTAGTGGTTTTTAAGTTCAGCAGGACTAACAGCACTATATGTAGATAATTATTGATCGGGTATACAAAGGCAACGTTATTGTTTTATATCAATTGAATTTGTTTCTGCATTTATGGTTTTAGATTTTGATCTAGGTAGGTACCTAAGTAGTTTATGTGTAATTTAATATTTATGCCTCTTTTATAGGATATTTTTTTATAGATAGGTATACACTTTTACAACTATAGGCTGTATAAAAGCATTTTTATCCTGCTTAATTTTATTTCCTGTCTAAGAGATACCTTCTTAGACAGGAAATAAAATACGATACCGTTTGATTGACCATTACTATTGCTAGAGACAATAATTTAAAGCCCAATAATAGGGCATAGACAATACTACCCAGAGCAACAACTTTCTAGTATACGACCTCAATGGGCAATGGCCGTTTACATTATCTAGACTTCAATTATCAGACTGAGATGAAAGACTTCAGTTGCGAGAAAGACAGAGAAAGTATTATTGTAATGGAGATTAATGAAGCGCAAAAGTTAGCAAGAACAAAATTAATTTGTTTCCTACCCATGGAATCTGCTTGTCGAATTGTCCAATTTATTTGTGGGATCATAGGTCATCTTATTGTTATTACAGTTATACGGTTATGGGTAATTAAAATACGATATTTTTAGTGCTGTGGATAATAAATTAGTTAATGATTATGATTAGACTCATATTATTTACAAACGTATTTATTTAACGTTTGTAAATAGTAGGAGTTAACATATTATTAATAGTTAAAAAGGTAGGCATATAGGTATAAATATTAGTACCTACCTACAGTACCTACGTATTTAATAAAATCAGTTCGGTAAAAAATGGGCTCGTATCGGAGTTTCTACAATTATTAAAAGTTAAATACTTCATTGTTTAGAGACAAAGGAAAAGGAGAAAAATCCACTGCCTCAGGCGAGACTCGAACTCGCGACTCTGGGATACATGTCCATCGCTCTGACCAACTGAGCTACTTAGAACTTACCTGATGGGTGTGAATTTATCCAGCACCATATCCCTTAGTTTCATATGCGTCTTAGGGACACGCTTGCACCCTGCAGACGTTCTGTAATATAAAATTACTTCAATACTTAATTAATTCTTTTTTATATAACTCGGTATTTCGTGCTTTTTACTTAGATCAATAAGTACTTAAATAATACTGTGTTGACATGATAAAGTACCTACAATTTCACATCCTACAGACGTCCTGGCAAATCTGTAAGCACCAAACATGTCTCCATAGAATATTAATTGCACCTCCTGTGATTGTAACTCCGTTATTAACGACGAGATGAATCATGACCTTGTTCGGCGAGACGCGCGCCAGACACCGCGTTGCTACTCATACACTTATATAGGTAAGTGTCGCTGAAACTGTATGATACAGTCAGCATTGGATTTATCGGACTAAATATACAGTACTAAGGTTGAACACGCCAAAACCTGGGCATATAAAAATAGCTATAGTTATTCGAAAAATGGAGATATTTAAACTTTTGAAACAACAATTTTCTCACAAGGAACTGGGCTATAAAATGATGATAGTTTTATTTTCTTTTATTTATTCGTTGGCAAAATGTCGAGCGTACAATATCAAAAACGTGAACGCATTTTGCACGAACATGTAAAAAATCCCATGTTAAGCTACATAGATATCGCGAAAAGGCTGAAATATCCACAATCTACTGTTGGTCACGTATTAAAAAGTTTCCGTGAACGCTTGACAATAGATAGAAAGCCAGGAAGTGGTGGGTTGCAGGGAGTCAAGAATAAGAAACAGGAAAGAGTATTTTAAAGATTTTTGCCTCAAATCATACGATTTCATCTCGTGATGTTGCTAAAAAAGTGAAAATGTCTTAGTCCTATGTCCAAAAAGTGAAACAGATGGCAGGACTGAGGAGGTATTAAAGCCCAGGCCGCACCAGATCGAGACTCAAAACAGAACTTATACGCAAAGATACGGTCGCGACAACTCTATGAATATTTTCTTACAATATTTTAATGCGCGGTGATGGACGACGAGACGTATATAAAATTGGATTGTAAACAAATACCTGGTCAAGAGTTTTATACTAGCAAATCTCGAACAGATACTACTGAAGATTTTGAATTAAAAAAATGAGGGCAATTTCCAAAAAAATACCTTCTTTGGCAGGCAATATGTAGCTGTGGTAAAAGAAGTCGCTCGTTTATCACCACCGGGACAATAAACGGCGATATTTATCAGAAAGATTGTTTACAGAAGCGTTTGCTGCCTTTTATAAGACAGCGTGCCTCACCACCGCTGTTTTGGCCAGATCTAGCCAGTTGCTAATACGCAAAATCAGTTATGGAATGGTACAACGCTAACAGGATAATGGTGGTACCCAAAATATGCAATCCGCCAAATAGTCCGGAACTGCGGCCTGTTGAAGAGTACTGGAGTATTATGAAAGGAATTCTAAAAAAGAAACGCGGAGAAGTAAAATCGGTCCCTGAGCTACAAAAAATATGGACCTGGGCGGCAAAAATCTTTTCTAAAGAGATGGTGCAAAGTCTTATGAGCCGTGTGCGTAGAAAAGTTCGATCTATGGCTTACTGTGTAAACATTAATTAAAATTAAAAATGTGATTTTAGAATTCATTAAATTTGTCATTAAATGTGGTATTCATAATGTAGTTATTTATTTTCAAACTGGTTTAAAAACAAATTTTGCGTGCCCAAGTTTTGGCGTGTTCAACCTTACTTGATTTTACAAGCTTATATTATCGCGACAGCTCAAAATAATGCTGCTCAGTCTTTGGACAAAGACATAGATAAGAGACAAAAAACTTTTAATATTTAAGAGATACTTGCCAACGCTATTGTCATATCAATATCCCTCAATCAGACCCCGTCAGATAGAACTAGATATATTAAGGCAGACCAAAAACTGCGAAGTTGGCATCACACTCGCCAGTAGCGTAGATATCTCGAAGTCCCTGGATTATTTTATAACAGGTTATGTATGTGTGTGAAAAATCTCAAGTCACAATTGAAACCGTTTAGTGCTGCTACCTAGGGGGTAATACAGGATATTAAAGCGGAATCTCTGTCAACTTGGAATGGAGATTTTAAATTGGTACGCTTTATGTTTATGTGATATGTGACACAGTGTCTACAAATATGTGATGTAATTTACGACTAAGATTTACAAGTAAATAGATGTCAAGGTCTTCGGTGCCCAGGGCTGGGAAGGAACCAGCGTCTTCTGCATTTCTTGCCGGTCATAATTCTTCTCGGGTCAGAGGTGTAGAGTTAAAACCTGTGTAGTTTGTACTTTGTACTGTGACCCGGGCATAGCGAGCGGCATCGGTAAAATTTTCCCGTATCTTTATAGTGTACTATGTATATGCAATTTTTGTAAATGTTAAGGCGTATTTGGCCAACCATCTAAGGTAGAACAGTTTCTGCTCGTACGCGCCGCACCGTCTATAAGTTTATAATTTATAGAATATTAGTGCGTGTACTTAAAATAAACAAATCAATATATTTATTTTGATTTGGTCTCCAGTTGTCGATATGAAACCCATTTAGGATATCTATTACCTACTTCACAGTTAAGGACTTAATTTAATTAACGTTAGCAGTCAGCTAGCGTGAGTGAGCGTTGCTTAGTTTCACTGATTAAAATCTTAACTACTTTCATGGAAATGTCGGTTAGATAATTTATTTTCAAATAATATATGGGTACGCAGTCAATGCAAGGGTAGTCAGAATAGTAGAGAAACAAGTAAGCTTTTCTAGAACTTGCTTATGTTAAATATATTAAGCTCAATAATTATTAAAATTTAATGTACATATATTAACAATAAGATTTACCATACCTCCCAAACAACTTATTATTTAGTAAGTAATGGTATACGAATATACTAATATGGTATACATACATTATGTGTGCAATCTATTTACATATTTCTCTATGTTAATATCAATCTATTTACATATTAGTATGGTATACATACATTATGTGTGCAATCTATTTACATATTTCTCTATGGTCAAAATCGTTGGTTGAATCACCAGTGTTAAATAATTATTTCATTTAACTCTGTTTTTCATCATATTATTTTAAATTTAAGCTATTGTATTCCGATGTGCGCGAATCCCATTTTACCATTTATTGATTTCGTTTCGCACATACGAGTATAGAACCCAGAATAACGCAATCCTGACTGTCGCCCTACTGTGTGAACCAAAAGATTCCAATTATTTGGTTGACCGAAGACACATACGTCTTTCTGGTTTCTATGATAAACCAGACTAAACGGCTGACTCACGGCTAACATCTGAGATGCGCAGGAGTAACGGAAATGCCTAATCTCACCATTAGCAGCTTCACTTAGTTCGCACATGTGCTGGAATGTTTTTGGAAAATAATTGTGTTCCGGCCGATGCGGGAGATACTAGCGAGTAGAGGAATTCGCCAGATTGTTATGGTTTGGAAATATGTAGTCGAATACGAATTGTTTTCAGTGAGTATCTGGCTGTGAATATGGTTACGGACAGGTCATTAGCCGTGGTTTCGGCACAGAATAACTAATAGTGGTTTTGGGTCATGTTTTTTTTGTGATGTCCAGTGATGTCATGTCTAATTAAAAAAGTATTTTAAAGATTACTCGGACCTTAACTGGCTTAATGAAACCAGGTTTTAAAATAAAATGTACAACACTGCGTTTTTTAACACGCTTTACTGTGATAAGCATAAAGTTGTAAGTATGTATCTTTTCACGTATTACGCTATTGTAGTTTGTAGTAGTAGTAGTAAAACACTTTACTGCAAAAGGCGAGCTTATCCCATTAAGGGATCTCTTCCAGCTAATCTTTAAGCAACTGAGAGAAATCTGTCAGACATGGTAGACACAGATTCGTACATTACCTGTACGTGACAGCAAAAACTATGGAGATGTTGCTAAATCTAGGTAAAAGCTTAAAATGACCGGAATAGTTCTGAAAGGTAGGGCTGGGAAGAAGGCATAAAAACACCTTAAAATATAGAGATAAGGCATGCATAAATGCGAGTAGCTTGTATCTAACTAACGGCCTTAGTGTAGGGGAAGGTGGAGAAACGTGCCGATTTTCATAAAATACGAAATTGAGGTATGAAAAATAATATCTGAATTTTGTGGCTTATGGTCCATAAGCCACGTAGATAGGTCCTATCTATATACATATGTATAGGTTAGTATTTTGCAGTTCGTTAAAATATGTGATTATTTTTTATGTACGATCAACAGGGAACAAAAAATATCAAAGACCAAAGTTTTGGTATTTTGGTGGGGTTGTTAATACGGTGTGCCGTCGATTTTGATTATTTACCATAACGCAAGTGACTAAAACTACTTATGTATTGGCATTATGCCATAACCTTGCGTGAAAACTATCAGTCTTGCTCCGTTTTAAACTCGTGCTCCATCGGAACTATTTACCCTCGGGACGTTTAAACACGCCTTCCCCTACTTATGGATCTCATTTCTTCCCTTACAGTCAACCATCACATAAGTGGAAGTTATATTTATATTGGTATTTAATAGGCTAACTATAATGCGAGCTCATGCAACGCCGAATGAAACTGCATCTATTATTCTGCACTCATGGCCGATCCTTTTGCGGTGCATTACGTGTCAGGCTGATGTCTCGATACAGTCAGCAGACAATATGGTTATTATATTTAAGAGAGGGTCATGTGTTTTTCATTACTCCATATAAATACTTACATTGCTACCTACTTAGTCTAGTTAATGTGATAGAAATCTAAATTAATTATGAATTGCATTTAAATGAATATATGCGGTACTTAAGTAAATATTTTTTTAATTATCAAAAAAAGATTTGATCGAGGACGCCACAGCTTGCGTTATTCCTGTTAACTCTTTAGTTATCCTTTGTTGTTTCTATTGTTATGGTTATACTGCTATTTATGACTTTATAATATACACAATTGTTGGTTGATTGCATATATATAATACAATGTATTTAAAAGTTAACCCCAAAAATTGTGGCGTAATTATTGTTTATTTTTAGGTACGTCCTTTTTATTATCTTAGTTTCTAACGACAATTTCTTAAAGAATTAAAAAAAAAAACAGGAATTATTGTGTTAAACTTTTGCGAATATTACAGACCGCACGTAGAGAACTGTACTCGATGCACGTATGAGGCACTCGATTACTGTTATACGCAATATTATTGTACCGAACTTGGCAAAGGATTATCATATTCTTTTAGCCCTGTACGGAACTGATTGTTAACGAACATTGTTATAGTTTACCGCACGTATGAAAACATATCACTTGCAGTATTCTGTTTTGACTAGAAATTCTAAAAAGTTTGACTAGGAGGAACTATTTCTTTCTTAAAAAGTTACATTTTAATGGTCCAAAATCCCAACTAACCATCCGGACCCGTTGACTAATGACTTCCTGCAGTCAGGTTATTCAGCGGCGGCGACAGCTTCATTGAGTCCCGAATGGACGAAATGGATTGAAATACTAGTTTCAGGAAGTAGAGGGAACGGGAAACGTTATAGTATATACATATATAATATAGCACGTAATAAGTTTGAACCAGATTGTGACGTATCGAAATTGAGGGTCAACTATTCTCGATAAATTGGAGAAAAAATAATGTGTATCGATGCCCGGATTTTCAAGTTTAACGCTAATAAACCCATCATTACTGTTAAATTATAAATCTATTGTGTTCGTATTTCATCTCTACATGTTTTATTGATAACATAACTATGACTGATCGATTGTAAATTGAATACACGTATGAATAACAGTCTTCGAATAGATATTTACCGTTTGAAGTGCATTGTTCTCTACAGACCACATAACATCAGGTATATGTATTTGCATTGCAGCATCTTATGTTACGAGTATAGTTTATTGACTGACTTACTCTAATAGCATCATAGGACTGCACAAGAATAAACTCGATACAATTAACACAAAAGAGATGTTAAAACTTCTATGATAAGATTGTTTAGGATCTATGTTTATGTATAAAAACGGGGGGTCGTTTTATTTAAGTGCGTAAAGGCCCATTTACACATTTATTAGCTTTTAGTGCGAGTTCATACATTTATTACTAAACACTGTATTTGTATTTGTATCATCATCATGATGATGAACTTAGGCATCGATAGCTTAATGTTATCTCTAAGGACCAGAGCTGAACGAAGATCATGCCCAGAAAAGAACTATGTTTAGGTTTAGAGCCACGTTAACAAACGAAAATATTAAAACTAAGTAATTTATTATCATTACAGGAGAAGCGTAGCGGTTTTGTTGTACCTATTCATATTAGCTATTTTTACTCTGTGTTTGTACTATTTACTATCTTGGAGGTTAGTGACATTTGCTAGTTCGTTATTTTTAGATTTGCGTGATTCACAAAAGTTCACCAGTTATAAAATAAATATTTATTAAATAAAATATTTATATATTGAAGTACGGTGGTATTGATATCTACCAGCGGTCAAGATCTTTTAATGCATGCAACTACACTTGTAAACACTGTAAGTACAAAGATCTAGGTAAATCCAACTTTCCTGAAAATGCGTGCCTACAGGAATTACGAGCAGCAGAAGTTTAATCGTTCGCACGATACATGCGCCTGCGTCAATGAATGTTATTATGATGTTGAACAAATGATTTACAATAATTTAAGTACCATCAGGTTCAAAATTGCATGGTCAATTTATCAATGAATTCATTCATAAATTGGCCATGCAATTCTGAACCCGATAGTACATACATGTCTTACTCGTACCTCAGGGCGCAAATTAGAAAATGCTTAAAAATAATTTTCAAGTTCGATTGTGGTGAAATTTATCAGATAGAAGTTAGGTATGCTGTAAATGTGGTAGTATTATCCTTTAGAACGTTATAGAATATTTAATAATTTTGACCATGTACAAAATCTCATATGAAATAGGTAGATATGTTGGCGAAAATGTAGGCCGTATTTCCGCATAGCGGTACCTACAGCATTTAGATTATTGTGATAATACCAATTTTTCTATCATATAATTCTCTTCTTAGAGTGGGTGTTTATACAGGAAACGTCGTTATTTAAAACGTCATACACTCTGTGACGTGTGACATGCGATACCAACACCTCGGAATCCCTCCGAGCTCAGCTGCGTTAAAAAAGAATGGACCCTGTAGTAATAAGTTAAGGTTCAAGTTATAAGTGGGTTAAAATCAACCGTAGTGGAGCTAGAGTATCGTTTTAGAATCGTCATCGATACTCGACGCCCTTTACACGTGCCTTTTTTTTTAAAATTGCGTTATATTTTGGTATATTTTAACACTTCCATATTTTTCGATATTTCGAATTGACTTAGGTCCTATCCTTACGCTGTCAACATACAATATCATTCTGTTTATTCGCTCAAAGCCTCTTCTCAAAATTTAACAACCAAATGAACCAATTAGTTTCATTTTTGGCACTGTAGTCACTTAATTAGCAGTTAGCAGTTAAAAATTGTTGGCAGTTAATTATTTTATGATAATACTCTTATTATTTATATCAGTATATTCACCAACAGCGCTCTGCATAATCTTAAAGCACGTCACATGAATTTTTACTAAGATTTTCGGAATACTTAAAATCAATGAATACTGTCGCTGAACAAACCACATCAAAAACGACATGTTACGACATTTCATCATACTTCAAAGGTCGTCGTATAGATGAAAGAAACTATATTTTTAATAACACTCTACTTTCAGAATATAAAATATTATTAAAGACGACACCGACGTCCGTTTCCTCTTAAACAGTAGGTACCAGTTTTTCAGTCAATCGAGTCAGAAGCTAAGCAACCTATAGTCAACATTCAATGAAGTTTGATACGTTTTTATTATACCACGACGATGGCGAACAAGCATACGGCCCGCCTGATGGTAAGCAGTTACCGTAGCCTATGGACGCCTGTAACTCCAGAGGATTCATATGTGCGTTGCCTACCCTTTATGAACCTATACTCCTTTTTTCAAATACGAAGACCTGAAAGTAAAAATATACAACTTTAGGAACTAGGCAAGTATTTGCGGTAATTTACCGTACTAAGTACTGACTATAATAGTGTAAATATGCCTAAAGTGTTTAGCTAAGTGGTAAGTATTATTGAGAATTAATTAATAATATCGCTGTAGAAACATCAATGACTATTGTGGCATTTATTTTTTTGTCGAGGAAGGACATCGGCTTATTCAGCCACCAAAATAAGTTTTAAAAGCTAAAAAGCGTGGCATTTTTATTTCAAAAGACGTAGATATAGGAAGCTCGTGGCCTGTCAATGTCTTCAAATCGAAATGTGATACATGGCTTCCGTCGTCATCGTAGCCTGTAACGGTTTGTAGTTATGCGAAACATGCGCGTCTATTTCCAAAACGCAATCAAGGGTAATGTTACACGATCCTAGGAATTCACGCCAATTGCTTGCAATATAATGATATGTAGGTGTATGTAGCTTGGCAATGTTTAAAAAAAATATAGACATATAGTAGGTATATATAATTTCTATGCTATATTGCTATATTGTTTTTACGTAAGTTTGGATTGGATGCTACATTAAAAATGAAAAATACCAATAGCTTATTCCGTTCTTTTGTAGCAATTGAAGTTACAATATATTATATTTAAATTTAAATTTCATTATAAACGTCCAATGGCATCCCATTCTAATTTCAAACACATGTATTGCTAAAGTTCAAGCATAACTGCTAATACCTTTCCTTTCCCTGTCTTGTATTTTTTGTCCCCCACGCGCGAGGGGCGCCATCGCCATTTTGTGTTATTTATAGAGGTGCGCGTGCGCTTCTTTCGGTTGCGTTCAATTAGTTTGATTTGTGGGAAATCGATTTCATAGAACGCCTGAGTGAGAACGGTTTCCGGTGATTTCGGGATAAAAATAAAATAGGTCACGGAGCAGAATCTTCACTCTAAACGAATAATTTTGAACATACTACTTACTAAAGAATTTACTAGTAGTAGCTTTTTAACCGACTTCAAGATTTGAAAAGAGGAGGTTCTCAATTCGGCGTGTATGTTTTTTTTTTTTTTTTTATGTTTGTTACTCCATAACTCCGTCATGTCTGAACCGATTTTGAAAATTCTGTTTTTGATTGTAAGTATATATATACAGATTGGTCCCGTTTTTGTCAAAACGCAGTTCTGATGATGGGATCCATGAGGAATCGAGGGAACTCCTCAAATCTTAAAGGCATACATATAGTGATTTTTATATTTTTATCAACAAAACCATTATTTTCATTCAAAACAGTGACATTTGATGAAGTAGAACTGCTGATGATGATCAGAACGGAACTCTTCAACGACGCATAGTTCACGTTTGGCGATTTGTCCTCTTCGCTGTGTTTGTTTAGCAAGTTTAATTGTCAGGACAAATTTTCGTCAAGCTCAAGTTCTGATGATGGGATCCATGAAGAATCGAGGGAACTCCTCAAATCTTAAGGGCTTACACATAGTGATTTTTGTATTTTTATCAACAAGTCAAGCATTTTCATTCAAAAGAGTGACATTTGATGAAGTGGAACTGCTGATGATGATCAGAACGGAACTCTTCAACGACGCATAGTTCAGGTTTGGCGATTTGTCCTCTCCGCTGCGTTTGTTAAGCAAGTTATTTCATTGTATGGAATCTAAGTGCACCATCTACAATAATGCTTCACCGGCTACCCCCATGGAAGTCGGTTTTTTTTTCTTAAAAATAATTTTTCAATGTTTTCAATGTTTGTATTTGATTTAATAACAAACCATTGTATGAGAGTGGAATGCCCCACTTTAAAAACATGCAATATAATTACTTACCAAAACCTCAACGAAATATGTAGGTATGTACATATTAAACAATCTTGTTTGATATTGTAAATGTGAAAGTTTATATTCTAGGAGGATTATGCTAGTTTTCGTCCACATATGTCAGTTTTTCGTCCATACTTATTTATACATTTATATTCAAGTTTTTCCCAAAACTAAAGCTTAAAGTTTTAAAAATCTGCTAATGAACAAACTATAAATAGATAATTTGTTCACCTTATAAAGTTTTTCCCATATATTTGTAGCGGTTTAATTAAGTGGAAGGTAAACTGGACCTGGACGGGAAACTAGCACAATCACCCTACTTGCTCTGAGGTGAAAAATATCGTTTAACGTGTTTGCTTGTAATAACATCGCATCGCAATGACCGTAAGATATTTTTAATGCTCATTCGTCACTCAACTACAGGGCTCTTAAATTTTGATATGTGATTGCCAGACAAAAGGCTTCGTTATAACAATTCAATTGTCATCATCATACTCTGGCGTGGATCTTGGAGCCTGATCATAATTTTAATCCGCGGCCATATTAGGCAGTTTCGCCTAGTCCGGGGGAAGCCACATATTAAGTGGCCCCACTTCCTTTGCGCTCCGGCCAAAGAATCTTGGGAGTTAAATAATTTTGTTATGTTATTTGCATCATTTTTAATTTGTTACTCTCGTCTCATAGTACTGTACAAGCTTGAATGATCAATTCAATGAAATAACCTATTATGTATTCATTTTCAACCAACTTAGAAATAAGTAAGTAGATTGAGAAGTAGAGAGAGTTGTTTTTATTTGTAATAAGTAGTATTTATCTAGATTTTTAGTTGAATACAAGATATTGTTTATAAATATATATCATTTGTAAATGACGTACCTACTATAGTACATTTATCCACGACTACGACTAAAATAGTACCTATTTACAAAAACGTTTTATAAAGGAAGCATCATTCTAATGTGTCGCATTTAGAAAGCGATCTAATGATCAGATCAAAACATGTTGCGATCCTAGACACAATAAAACATTTTGAACAATAATACGCATTTGATAATCAAAGGTATAAAATAAATAATTTAAATAATAGGGCTAAGTATGAATTATGATGACACGTTTAATAATAAACGAATATATGAAATCGTCTGAGATGTGATTAGGAAACAAATACCTAGTATTTTTTAAAATTTCACAATGTATTGTGACTAGTTACGTATTGAATTTTTAGAATGTACTTATAAGTACTTATGATGAGGGTATTTCCGGAGACCTTTTTCCACTTTGAAAACCTGAAACCAAACCTGACAGCTCGAGCGAGATGCACTGTGAGTAGTGTAATTAGTATCTAGTTCATGTTAAATTAATAACAAATCAGATACTAAACTAATACTCCTTTGTAATATGGCTCAAAAGTGTAAACATATCTTTGACTTTTGACTGTACTTTTAAAAATAAAAATAAAATCCTGCGGTATAGTGAATTATGCTACCAGTGTTCCATTGCTGTTACATAGTCGCAGGCGCTTTAGTCTTTATAGCATGAAAATTATAGTTCAAAATCTGTAAGAAAGAACTTTTGACACATCGTAATGCCCGTTGAACGTAAACGCGCAAGACACTTTGAAATTATAAACAAAATCCCATAACGATTTTACAACTTGTCATGTACGTAAACACAATATTTCACTTTTTATAAACATAACTTAATTAATGTTAATTTTTTTCATATCTTAGTTATTGAATATTTTACGATAACAATTTAGCATGCAAACAGTTACGGTCTAGGCCTCCTTTTTTTTAAATTTAGTGTTGTGACCATGTCTGCTGTTCCGATTCATATAACATTTCCGTAAGTCGATAAAATCGATTATGTAATCAATAGACAATATAAGTCTTTCTTATCATATTGTATTAATTATGGAATTATTATAATGCCATACATAATTAGTAGATAACAATTATTAAATGATCATTTCCTAAATAGTTATATGTTCTGCTTTGTTATAGTTAAGTTTTCCTTTTTTAATTTATTTTTGTATATTAGGCATAACTGCATACAACTCATCTCAACTCATATTCTCGGTGGAATCACTGACTTCCGAGTCACAGGCATCCGCCTAGTTCGGGAGACAGAGGCTCAGTTCCGGTGAAACTGTTTCAAACCTAATACATAAGTCTCTCTTAAACTATTAGCGTACTGTGCAAATATTACTTACACTTGTATTAGGTTTAAGTCAATAAACATTATTCATTCTCTCATTCTTATTGTTATAATTTGAGAAGATTTGTGATACAAAATATATAGGCATGTAACAAGAAAAAATCGGTTGTAGTAAAATCGATTCGAACAATTCATAAATAATCGCTAAATTTGACAAACGATACGTCTTAGCCCCATCACTAATGACGTCAATACTGAAGTGTCAAAAGTTCATTCTTACAGATTTTGAACTATAATTGTACCTATCTATACAAGAACTACATACTCAGTCAGTCACTTGAACTTGTCTGTAGTACTTGCTTTCGTTGTCACGTTAAGTGCCTGTCACCATAAGGGCCGCTTCAATATGAATTATCATTATCACAAATATTATGACACTCTTACTTATAATAAGTATCTACGTGCTAGAGGCCCTATAAACTTTTCTGCGACTGACTTTACCTGGTAGGTACGGTAAAGAAAAAGTTTAAACATAATTTCCTCTAATTAAATATGCTTAGTTTATTCACAATGACGCCTAGCGACAGCGATATAAAAAAAAAGGAGTAGGTAGGTGGATTACGTATAACGTACGACTACGAGTTCAAATAATTGTGTTGACGAACATGCATATTTTAAGTGTATATACTATACCGACTTAGCTATATAGTAGTATGATAGACAGCTTTTTAAATAAGGCCGCGCGAATAATGCTTCCTGGCAAAGATCCAAGCAATCAAAAAGCCATACGTGAAAAACAATTTGAAAAAGAACGCGTTCCAGTAATTTCGGCAGTCCGTTACTTTTCGGATTTTAGGATAACGATTTCTTTAATGGTTCTCGTGTTCATATTTAGAGTTCTGTAGTCAAATAGGATCCCTTATAGTTTCGTCATGTCCGTCTATCTGTCGATTCGCTTTTGCGTTTGTTAATTTGTTTTTAGTTACAACATTATATTTCCTAACCCAGTTTCGCTGCATACCTAAATATAACGGCTATTACTATTTTGTTACCCATAGTAAATTAATGTATAATTATTTTATAATGTCTACCGCGAAAGATGTACTCGTAGTCACACTTAAGCAATAGACTCGCGTTATTTTCGCCAGCTCTGAAATAGACAGCGTCAAAAACAAATACAGAATAAGCGTCCATAATTAATCTTGTCCTAATCAGATGTTATTTTAGCTGACTATACCTAGTATAACTACTTACTTAACCTTAAGGTCAGGCATTTTACTCAGCCACATTGAAATAATCTTGAAAAGAAAAATTCGCCATGACGGTTCTTTCAATTACTTATTTTAATTACCTAGGTACTCATTATGTTACATGCGACTTCTTCTGGATATGTGTTTATGTGCAAAGAAACACCAATATGTAGATATTTGCATTTTAATATGTACGTATAATAGGTACCATGAGTAAACTAAAACCTGTGCTAAGCTATGGCTAGAACTGTTTTGACAAATTATGTAAAATTATATGCATTATCAATTTATCACTAGCCGCCGGTAACATGTACCTACCTATAAATTTGGAATAAATAAATATTACATGGGATCGTTCAAAATCACCACCAAACTACATAATTATCTGGTCTAAGTAACCGATTAAAGCCACACTCTTACAAGCCTGATATCCTGTGTTAACAATTAACAATAAACAACGAAACTGTTGGGACCTTTTGTTACCTTCTCTAATTGTTACACGGACTACACCATACAATCTGGCTCCATTAAAGGGAGCCTTATGGGATTCTGAAACAATGGGAACCTCAATTCGTCTAATCTTTTACCTTGGTGGTCTCAGTGCTTAATATTATAATGATAATGATGGAAGTATTAATTTTATATTTGTGAAATCCGTGTAGGGTGGTTTTCCCTTGTTTGTACATAATGACAAGTTCCACTAATCTAAGTAACATAAGATATAGGTACTTGTAAAAAAGTAGCATGCTATCATAAAATCATTATCAAACTTTGTTATTCATAATTGGTTATACTTATAACTAATATATAGTTATTACGACTTGGGGTGGTTTTATTTTGACGAAGTTGTAAAAGGAAAATATCGCTAGAAAGATAAACAAGCGTGTTTTTTATGGTTCCGTAGTCAACTAGGAACCCTTATAGTTTCGCCATGTCTGCCCGTCCGTCCGTCCGTCCGCGGATAATCTCAGTGACCGTTCGCACTAACTAGAAAGCTGAAATTTGGTACTAATATGTAAATCAATCACGCCGACAAAGTGGTGAAATAAAAAGTGAAAAAAAATATTATACCTATACGTAAAGTGGGGAGTTTTTATTTTTTCATTTCAACCCTAACGTGTGATATATTGTTGGATAGGTATTTAAAAATGAATAGGGGTTTACTCAAATCATTTTTTTATAATGTAAATATTTTCGGAAATAATCCCTCCAGAAGTAAAAAAAAATCTGTCCCCCCCCTCTAACTTTTCAACCATAAGTTTTAAAAATATGAAAAAAATCTAAACAGTAGAATTTTATAAAAACTTTCTAGGAAAATTATTTTGAACTTGATAAGCAGGTGTTTATTGTACCTGTAATTTCTACAAAATCACAATGAAATGACGTGCTTTCAAATAAAGTAAAAACGGTGAAAATCGGTTCACGCAATAAAGAATTATCCCATAAAAATCATCTTCCATACTTTAAGCTCGCGCGCAATAGTTTCCTTAATTTGCCGATAGATGTCGATGTACGTGGAACGCTCATATCATATCCTACATGGCGGTGTTATTTTAACTCTTAAGTGGGGACACTTACTGTGACGGACGGAAAACTACGGAACCCTACACTGAGCGTGGCCCGACACGCTCTTGGCCGGTTTTTTTTTATTTAGTAGGGTTTGATATTCTATAGCAATGCATAGAGTCCAGTCAAAGTTTGGGAAAAACTTGGGTAAATTTTTTGCCAGCCGAAACATAAATACAAGAACCTTGTGTTCTCAGTCTCACGCACACGCACAATACGCACATGTCTCTATTGTTTTCAAAAACACAGAAATCGCTGATTGACTTCAGAGGATGAACTTTTTTTTGCATTTTTGGGCCCAGGGGTGCCTACATCTGCTCGACACATGCAACCACTAAATCGACCTTTAAGGAGTTTGCAAAATAAAATAGGGATGTCCAATTTGATGTCGACATTTTGGGTCGATATGTGCTGCATTATTTTTAAGATGCATAACACTGGCCGCGATTCGAAGAATAAACATACACGCTGGACAGACACAGCTCCAACCCAACTCAACTCAACGCTATAACGACATTGACATTTGCTATTCGAACAGATATTCATTCAACATTGGTATCACATTGGTCTCACATTGGTTTCACATTGGTCGCACATTGGTACAACATTGCTACAATGTGCGACCAATGTGTGACCAATGTGAGACCAATGTGATACCAATGTTGAATGAATATCTGTTCGAATAGCAAATGTCAATGTCGTTATAGCGTTGAGTTGAGTTGGGTTGAGTTGGGTTGGAGCTGTGTCTTTCCAGTGTGTGTGTTTATTTTTCGAATCGCGGCCCATGTTGTCAGAGTCAAGATAGTAGGGGCGTGTTGATAAGAAATATACAGAGATATCGCTCGATAAACCTAACATTTAAACGGAACTATGGATTATTTCATTGCAACATCTTTTTTTGGTGTTTTATTTTTGATATAATTGCAGTTATCGTCACGCATACTTTAGTGGACCGCTATACAAAGCGTCGCTAGTCGCCATTCTTCTGTCTTTTGCATTCAATTCATGTAGAATTTAACTCATATTGCTAAAAAAGGAGTGTATAGGTTCTTAAAGGGTAGGCAACACGCATGTGAATCACTTGGAGTTATAGGCGTCCATAGGCTACAGTAACTGCTTACCATCAGGCGTGCCGTGTGCTTGTTTGCCACCGTCGTGGTATAAAAAAACTATATTTATTTATTTATTTAATAAATAAATATAGTTATATCATACAACATTCAATAAGAAAAGGCTACATTTGGTAATGATACGTAATATCGACACTCGAATTATGTAGCGTTCGTCCACTGCCCTACAGGAGCCATAATTCACAGGCCACAAATCTCACTGCCCGTTAAAGTTTCAACCGCGTCCACTTTCAAAACAAGGCACAAACACTCTGTCGAAACGTTTACTATATATCTTTACATTTACGTCCTTTATATGTAACATTATGTGGATAACCGTTGATTATATTTATAAATTAGGTATTAGGTAGGTACTTAGGTTTTAGAAAACAAAATTTTGTTCCTGTATTTTTAGGGTTCCGTAGCCAAATGGCAAAAAACGGAACCCTTATGGATTCTTTTATTAGGAACGTACAATAATAGATAATAAATTAAATTTTGTACTTAATCATCGACATACTTTATATTTAGAAGATAGTAAATTACATAGATCTGACTAGACTCTAGTCATCTCTTGCTAGTCGAAAAATATTATTATTACGTGTACGTTGTGTACCCATATTTTAAACTAATACTGTAAAACTACCTTTTAAGATGGCATTTACATAAGATTTACAAGCCTTTAAAAATTACCTTATACATAGTTGTAAAATATCTTCAAGCTAATAAAGTTGCAACAAGAAACTTTGGACGTGCCGCACATGCGCGACACGCATATCACGGTACATTTCATTTAAAGTCGCCAAAAATTAAGACCTTTTTAAAACTTTATTGCTTAACAGTCGATTGTCCCAACTGTTTAAACCTGAACTTATAAATATATAAATAAAAAACTAGGTAGGTTAGGTTTCTGTAGGTCTGGGAGATACCTTAAAGGTAAAGTTTTAAAATGTTCTTCGTTAAACAGTTTTTTGAGTTCTTATTTCATACTTTGGACTATTACGATTTAAGTAGATTATTAACATTTTGTTTAAAATCCTATTTTCTTTGATATAATATTGCCAGAACTATTTCTTTGATATTTTCTACCAGAACTGAGACTTGATTTAAGGTGACGGGATAAGCAAACACGTAAAATGAGGTATTTTTCTGCAAGTTTTGTGATGAAATCAATGCACTTTTGAGCGTGAATGTGGCATGATCTGCAGGGACATATTGTCAGGTTGTATGTGAGGATAATCGTTTTTTCCTGTATATCATAATTAGGTATATACAGGGGTATAAAGTGAGGATATATTTTTAACCAGTTTGTATGGCAACTACTCTATTTTACGTGCTTGTATGCCGTCACCATAAGAGAAAGAATGTTCTCGAGATTCTTAGTTGCATTACAGCTACAGACATTGCTCGATTGATTTGGTTGCTGGTTAGATATAAATTATTATTTATTAACCCCCACTGCGTCATAATTCAAACAATACCTACCTACCCAATAAATGAATGTTCAGGGACTAACGTTTCACCAATAATCACCAAATGGTTTAAAAATATCATTATATCATAGGAAAATTACTCAAACAGTAGGTACGTGTATTCAGTATGTCAGTTTATAATTGACCTAACTTATGGTATTCGTAATGATATTGTACACGTTTTATCGGGTATTATATTCAATGATTTCCTTAAACGCAAATGTATCCTTGTTCAACTCAACTAAGGCCAAACGGAATGAAATGCATACGAATATAGAACTGCACGCACCTGAATGCAATAAATTTGCTTGCATATTATTTTAACCCGCAACTCGAGTCAAACTCATTACTCCTCTTTGCTACCTAGTTAAAGCGGCAAGCGAAAATAACACTAATTACCTACTCTGATTTAAATTTCACTTTTAAAGTGACCAAGATTTTTGCTGTAAAGCATCGTTATCTAAGTATTACCTCTCCGATGATCAATTGAGAACATGCGTGAAAATTTAAACTTCTCGAATAATTAAGCAATCTATCTATATCTAATAACACCAAATTATTATAAAAAAGTGGAAATCCTTAATAATTTAATATTTTTGTAAAGATATTGTGGTTTAAAAATGTAAAATTTTAACAATTTTATATACCCAAAATTCGATTACTTGTGTTCTAACAAGAAAACAAATGTACGACAACTATAAATATTGTTTGAAACGGGGTGTTTACCATGTATATTAGCGTTTTTGAGCACAATCTCATGCCGTATAAAGGAACACATCCGAGCGTACAGGAACAATGCTCCTCGGAAATCGGCGATCGCGGAACACCTGCTGGAGGCGGGAACAAATCATTGGATTGATTTGCATAATCCTCAGATACTTTCGACCGAAAGGTAGATATCCAGGATGGTCAAAGAATAAGCCATTGAAATTCTTAAATATAATAATTTTAACCAGGAAAATGGGTTTCGTCTGTCAAGTGTCTGGTATCCGGAAGTTCTCTAAGCCAAAATATACGTTTATGTTTCGCAAAAAAACGCGCGAGTTGATACTGTAAGTGTTGTGTGCAGCAATCGTAATCGAGTTACAAGTGAGAACGCGGACAGTAGTAGTAGAAGTGACAATCGACGAAAAAAGCGAACTCGAAAGATGGTAGATCGCTACGGTGTGTGGTTAGACTACTAAAACTCGCCGCAACGTCACTTACTTCGTGATGATGTTGCATGCAACTGCGCCGAAATATAGAGTACTCGAAAACGGTAATATACATGATAAATACCCTGTTTCAAATAATGTTTATAATGTGAATGACCATGTGAGGTTGAAATCATGTATTGTACGACAAATATGTAGGTAAACGTATTTTTTCGTGCCTAAAATGACAAAAATATTCCAAAAACTTATTCCTCCCAAACAGTTTTCCGCAACTTTGAGGCCGGTGACGTCACAAAGGTAACGTTTTTTGTATCGGGCTTTTTGAAGCGCGGCGCAGACGCCTAACGTATTTTCGCATTTTGACGTTTCAGGGCTACAATAGATAGTAGGTTTATTATAAGAGACATGTTAATCTAACGGGAAATATAATCGAATTAAGTCTTCCAAAAAAATAATAGCTGTTGCTAATTGATATAGGTTGGTTGATATAAAAATATCACGTAGATTTTGTCGTACATAGCAAGAATTAGAAACTACCTAAGTAAAATTCAATATTATTATAAAAATATTTAGCATCATTTAGCAGGCATTAGTTATGCAAAATATGATTACATGATTTCTGGATGAGCTTTAGCTTCTGGATCAGCACTATGGCTGCTACTTGATGCAAAGCAATTTTGGCCATTGCGCTGCATAGCCGCCGATGCTCAATACTCACTAGTGTGAAGTAACTAACTACGATTAAATGTTAGGTTACAAGGCCAAATAAAAATAGACTTTTTCGGAATCAGTGTTTTATTTTTATTTACGAGTAGTCGTGTTTTGTCCTCAGATGATACCAACCCCGTAAGAGAAGCTTCGACAAACGAGAACATCCGACTGGCGTGTGGACAGAAGCCACGAGGTCAGGTACAGACCATCAAATGGTACAAAGATGGACAACCTCTGGAGCTGCATGGACGGTTTATGCAGCAGAGGCAATGGTAAGTGCTCATTACCTAATTAAGTGGGCCAAATAGGACATATAATGTTATTAGTTGTGACTGTGGCGAGTATATTAAGTAAGCGCCAGACCTAACGATGAAATGTCACAGTTTTATAACATATCTGGCAGATGTACCATCGGATTTATAATTGCATACCCAATTTATCAATGAATTGATTCATAAATTGGGTATGCAATTATGAACCCGATGGTACATATGATGTTTTTGCTTCGAACTACTTTTTTCTATACTTATTGTACTCTCTTTTGTAAGATCTCTTGTTGCATTTCACAATCTTTTGTTTAGCAAACGCCGAGCATAATGTTACTAAATCAAACCATAGCATCCAGAATAGTAGAAATATTTGAAGTATTTGAATAATCGCCAAAGTATAGGCCATTTTAAACCGACTTAACCGATATTGACGTAGTTGAAAGAACGAATCGCCTGCGCAGGTCGTACATCATGCAGTTCAGTTCTATTCGAAGCATCGCATTTTGGCATAACATGGCTGGAGCAACAACAACCATCGCTCATGCGCATACACTGGATTATGAAGCTATTCATTATGCGATTGGAAATGTTTAGACAACAGCACTGAATTGGGAACCATTGCTTGTACTAGAATTAAACTGCATTCTTTGCAAAAGTAGCATATTTTCCGGAGCACATAAATATATTCATTTATAACTATTTTTTGAGCCCAACATTAAAGTAAAAACCCCTCCTCATTGGCATGTACCGGTTGATATTTTACTAAATCATATAATGATTGTACCTCATGTCTCTTTTCAGGTTAAGAATAAAAGGGTTTAGAGCCAAAGACGCCGGTGTGTACTCTTGTACCAACGAAGCCAACAACTCGAAGGAATATAATGTCACCATCAAACTCAAAGATGACGTCTATGATATAGAAGGTAAGCAACTAAATTATCTTATCTTTTACAACTACTACCTACTTCTATTAAATACTTACATAATTACCTATATTTATTGTGTAATTCGTATATGTATTTTAAGTCAGGTAGAGCAATGAGTCAGTTACGGGAACGGCGGCAATTTCAGGATAAAATATCTTCATAAGTATGTAGTTCCGAAATTTCATAAATATTTTTAAATATTTCAGTAATGGACTAAGAGCTGGCCACGATTCTCATTATTGTGTCATATATGACGTGGCTAGCTCTCCGTCTATAAGTAAATAAACAACGAATTGCAGCCCTTCAACGCAATGACACATTTACTTATACCTCCTATCAATTCCCGTAGCTAAATAATCAACTTTTGCTCCTTTTACTATTTAATGCGTTTCAATAGGTTCTTAGTTGTAGTCACGGTCATATTTTCTTACATAGGTGGTACCTACCTAAATCGATCTCTCTACAGTTTAACGTTTTCCCGACCCATTTCGATTTCTACAACCCTACATAGATGCAATATGTTCTAAGTAATATGGAAAATACATATTGTGTAACTTTATGGGTTTCGAAATCGATATGAGCAAATGTGAAAGTAGAGTCAACGTCAGAAATATGTATACAATTTTGAGATTTATTACAATCGAGTAAGCTGCAAAAGTGCACAGATATTTTTGGCGTTGACTGTACCTTGTACTTATTTTTAGGTTAATCGAATAGATGAGCTTTCAACTAGTGAGTGTAATTGCTCACATACAAGTCAGTCACAACCTCGAATTTCCAGAATGCATTTAGTTATTATTACATTTTATTGACATCTTAACGAGCGACCAGATGCGTAAACATTGCCCAGCAGGCATTCCAACCAGTGCAAAGATGCATCTAGAACGTCTTCAATATGACTTCAGAGTGAATTTACACCCTTTTGTAAGAATAGATCTAGTTCGAACAAGAACTATAATATAATATAATAAATATGCATCTAGTATAAACATAACGTACATGAGCATTTCATTTACAATTACGGTTATAATTGTTCAATAATTTATATCATATATTATCAATATCATGTTTCAGAATTCCAAGGTGATGCTGCGAAAATCGTAGACCAAACCCAGGCAGAGGCACTTGTAGAGAAGAACTCTATTGAGGAAACAGCTGCGAATAATAAGACGATTAGAAGAAATGTAGCAAAAGTTAATGAAAACAATAATGACTCTGACGATGAAAGAAAAGAAGACGATCATGCGTTTGCTGGTCACATAGATAATACTAAAAACAAATATGCTCCAAAATTTAAGCACCCATCAAAATTATACTACATGGATATGAAGCCTGCTGGGAGCTCAATTCAGTTGAAATGTGCTGCTGATGGTAAGTACCTACTTTTTATATTATATGTACAACGACAAAGATTCACACATTGGAACTATTGGATGAAATTTTAAAAATAGATATCCTTTGTCGAGTCTAATATTAACTAAGTACCCAAGAAATATCGGAGCCAATATGAATCCGAATGGTTCCGTATGATAAATTCATATATCTACAGATGAAGCTTGCGATACCTACGTTAGCATCAAAATCTATTCTTAAAAGCAAAATATATTACTTTCTCGCAGCCAAGTTTTTTGGACTAATTGGACGTATTACGTGAGTATTTAAAGTACAAATTAATATTTACAGGTAATCCAATGCCAAACATAACCTGGTTTAAAAACAACGGCTCTATAGAAAGGTCTTACTTCCGACCAAAATACGGAAAATGGTGGGTGTCCCTTGAAGAACTATCAAAGACTGACAACGGAAACTACACATGCCTAATATGCAACGAGCTAGGTTGCATCAGCCATACGGTTAATCTTCACGTGCAAGGTGAGTTTCGTATTTTTTAAGCAATTTTTTTGCAGGTATCGCTCTATAATCCAAAGTGACATACCATAAAACAGTAACGCGGGTCACGATTCCATTGCGTGTTTCGTTATTAAATATCCTAAGTTTCAATATATAGTGATAAAATAGTAATCACATCTGCAGAAAAAAGAACAATCAAATAGGAATTTTTTTTGGAGGATAGGCAGACGTTTGACCGCCATCTCACCTGATAGTAAGTGATGATGCAGTCTGCGGTGGAGCACGCTTATCATCATTAAAATACTTACTCGCGTTACTCTTTCCGCAAAATAAACCATTTTTTTTATTTAGCCTTATTTATAGGTCAGTACTGTTTTTTTTAACACATATATTATGTCGGTAATGAAGTTTCAATAAAAACTATTTGAACGAAGTATAATTATATTATAAAAATAATAGTACATTATTGTCGAGGAGGTGAAGTAGCACATTGATGTCTGAGTATTACGTTTAAACGGACGACTTTAGGAGTCCGTTTAATTTAATACGAAGCCAGCAATGGCCCTTCACGCCGATTCCAATATAGTGCTTTATTCAAAAATAATGCAAAACAGCCAACGTTGATGAACAACAAACAATATTGATATAAATAATATATTCAGGATAACTTCTAGGTTAAAAGAATGACCACTACCGCGAGCATCGAATTTCGATTCGAATCCTATAATTATCTCCATCTCCATCGCTTCTTATTTTGAGTGAGAGAGACAGATTTATTCGAAACTACAATTTTCTATGTTCTCGGTACACGCTCAGCTTTGCCGCCTTTATATCTTTTTATAAAAAAGTTTGAAGTGTATTTTTCTTCTGAATTTACCGTAAGCTATTTGAGATTACTAAAAAGTCGCGGTACCAACATTATAAATAACAAATACCGATGTTGTGTTTTGGCTGTTTAGGACCTTTGCCTTTATTTTTGTATGGCTGTTGAACTTTTTAAAAAGTTTGTACCTCGAAAAAAATGGAATTTGTATGCAACATTTATGTCGCGAAATCGAGCCTGCAATTTTCGTAACTTTTTAATTTTAATTTGAACATAAACTAGGAACTTCGCCGCCTAGTTTTTAACCGTAAACGTCAACCTTGCCGGACATTTTTGAATAAAATAATATTACATCCCGTAGAGCGCTATCCATCGAAGCCTTATATTAAAGAAGGATATCCAGCAAACATAACTGCTGTGGTAAACGACACCGTAACGTTGACTTGCCCTCCAATATCTGATCTGGAGCCTTACTTGTACTGGTTAAAGGCGTATGATAATTTCACGGGCATAGACGAAGAAGCTGGACAAAACGAGCAAACTATACCAGAGGGATATGAAATTAAGGTCTTTCTTTATGATAGATTCGGGTGGTGGTTGATATTCGTCGGTTACGGTTACTTAATAAACTGCAAAGGAAAACTTAACTTTTGTTCAAAACTAATTTATTTTAAAATCTTGTAATTTTTTGATTCCTTTGCAGTTTATCTTTAATTGGTAGTTATACGAGTAGTTGACGGTTTCATGTACTTATTTAAGGTATTGGAAAAATAGGTAAATTTTATTGGTCTTATCACATCTGCTCAACGTCATATTAAATTTTCATCGGGTCTGGTCTGTGGTTTATGTACTTACACAATAATTAGGGCCTACCGCGAACTCCGAAGCTTGAAATTTCGTTATCTTCCTCTTTATCGCACTTGCTAATTCAAGCGAAAGAGACGCAGGTAACGAATTTTCGATTTTCGAGATTCGCGGTTCGCCCTCTTATTAAGCTGATAAATTCATTAACTGGTGGAGGTTTATATGGTGTCCATTCATAAAAACATAGTAAATCTTTTATTACGTCTTCTTTCTTTATTGTATTGTAATAATTGTCTTTCATCGTGATATACCTATGTTATGTAAGTTTATACAAATATATCATCAAGCATTATTATTTTAGAACGATTGTTTTCGAAACCTGTCCTGACAAGACCCCCCACTTCGCAGACAGTGCTAATTGGAGACACAGCTACTTTTAATTGTGAATATCTGTCCGATATGCATCATTATGTTTTTTGGCTGTTTTTTAAAAACGAAACAGAGTACGAGAATATTACCAATTTCGATAACTCATTAGCCATTAAGGTGAGGGTCTCTTTAACTAAAGCTTGCATTATCGTGGACCATTTAGTTGTTGCATGTTAGAACGCCGTTATGGATACAATAACTGCATGCTCATCAATAGTCTGTTCATATGCATGAATAAGAAATTAATAATGTTTCTCTTAAATATGTATCTTAGAAAATACTAATCCAGGCTAAACTGTAGTAATAACCTGATTGTGGGTTTAAGTTAATTAGTGACAGTTAAATTATTTCTTGTAACTCTGAATATGGTGCCAATTGTTTGAAAAATATTTCAGAGTGATGATCCGACAGACAAAGCTGAAATGCTGACAATAACCAACGTCACCAAAGAGGACCAGGGTTATTATATTTGCGTCGCTATTAATACTCTTGGACAAGCTACAGCAAAAGGATATCTGACAGTTTTGGAATGTAAGTCAAGAATGTATATAACTAATACCGGAGCTTCATTCAGAGCGAAATGTCTTTGGCTCTACTTCAGTTGGCAGAAATCTTTCTTCAAGTAGTTCATCTAAACACACAGATTTTGGTGACCATATACATCGCGTTTTGATTTCGTTTGCTCTTTGACTAGCCTAAAATATCAATGTCTATTTATTAAGACAGACAAAGAAAACGGGTAAGTTTAATTTTATTTGTGTGGCGAAATTATTAATACAATCTTTATTTGTGTAGCGATGCCAGTCCCCGTGATACCCGAACATGGCAAGCACACTCTTCTCATCAACATCCTGACAGCTGTACTCGGAGCCATGTTCTTTGTAGCCGCCATCATAGTTGTAATGATATTTAAGAAACTTAAACAAGAGAAAATCAAGAAGCAACTTGCCATGGAAACTGCAAGGGCAGTTATAGTGACGCATTGGACAAAGAAAGTTACTGTAGAAAAACCTCAGATTGACGGATCGCCGAGTAGTCCTGAAGAGGCTTTGGTAAGTTTAGATCAAACTTTAGATATATTCTTAAGTAGAGTAGTTTGTACATACTAAATGATCAAGACATAAAAAAAAATACATTTGCATTTTCAGTTAATGCCTGTGGTGAAAATAGAGAAACAAAAACTCCAGCAAGTGCAAAGTAACACAAGCGAATCCATGGTAATGTCAGAGTACGAGTTGCCGGTAGATATTGACTGGGAGGTTCCCAGAGAAACACTCTCTTTGGGAAAAATTCTTGGAGAAGGTGAATTCGGAAAGGTGGTAAAGGCAGAATGTGTTGGTATTCTGAAACCGGGCGTTCAGTCGGTGGTAGCTGTTAAAATGTTAAAAGGTACTTTGGTTATAAATAAGAAAACAAATTACCTAACAATTATATTTTATCATTATAATATAAAAAAATATGCTTTAAATTTTCAGTCTAAGATAAGGTTTCATACTGTTACAGAGGGACACACTGATGCAGAAATGATGGCTTTAGTGTCAGAGATGGAGATGATGAAGATGATCGGAAAGCATGTTAATATCATCAACTTGCTAGGCTGTTGCACGCAAGAAGGTCCGCTCTATGTCATTGTAGAATTCGCACCCAACGGCAACTTAAGGGAATTCTTAAGGAACCACAGGCCAGGAAACAGGTAAATTGCAAAGGTGGAAGATAGAATGAAGCAATTCATTAAAATAATAATTGTTAAAATGCTTCTGGACAATTTATAACATAATCGTATTACAGGTACGAATCACCAACAGAAGAACTAAAAGATAAGAAAACTCTAACTCAGAAGGACTTAGTATCATTTTCATATCAAGTCGCAAGAGGAATGGAATATTTGGCATCAAGAAGAGTAAGTAACATTCATGTTACCATGCCTATAAAAGTTTGTAATATTGTTGTGTATTTAAGTTCAAGCTCCGTGTATTTTCGTGTAGGCCCATAACAAGCTAAGATATATTTTTGTGTAGGCCCATAACAAGCTAAGATATAGGTACACTGAAGACGGCGGGTAACTTTGTATGGAATTTTCTAAACTTAACGATCCTTGAGTATAGTTTTAGTTTCTAGCAAAATTAAAGTTATGAATTCACAATCACAATACTTAAATAGAACTTTTAAGCAGTATGAGTAACTATTATATTTGTTGACATGTAAAAAAAAAACTATTTAAGGAGTGATGATGCAGCAAACCCAACAGTCTGTAACATGAAATAATTTAGGTAATGTTGTAATTACATTTTAGTGCATTCATCGAGATTTAGCTGCTCGTAACGTGCTCGTGTCTGACGATTGCGTTCTGAAGATCGCCGACTTCGGACTAGCGAAAGACGTGCAGAGCAATGACTATTACAGAAAAAAGACTGAAGGCAGGTTGCCTGTGCGGTGGATGGCTCCGGAGTCGCTGTACCACAAGGTGTTTACAACGCAAACAGATGTGTAAGTGCAGTTTAATTATTCAACGTTTAAAAAAAATATTTTCCGCTCCTTGAAGTACCAATTTTTAATACCCTGTTGTTGGCTTTGAATATTAATTTTATACTCCGCTGTGCAGAACTCTCTGCTACCAAAATCACTTTTACAACTTTTAAAACCTATAAAATATATTATACACTGTTGTGCAGATGGTCATTCGGCGTACTTTTATGGGAGATCATGACTCTCGGTGGCACGCCGTACCCCACAGTCGCTGGTCAATACATGTACCAGCACCTCAGCGCTGGACATCGTATGGAAAAACCGCCGTGCTGTAGTCTTGAAATGTAAGTCAAATATCTACTTATATACCCTACAGTAATCCTTATTTAAATTGCCAAAGATATTTCCTTTCACTTTATAAACACTTGTTGTAAATGCTACAACTGCTACAAGATATATTATTTTAATTTCAGTTACATGTTGATGCGCGACTGCTGGTCCTTCAAGCCCGACGACCGGCCGTCCTTCGCAGAGTTGGTAGAGTACTTGGACAAGATCCTCACAGTCACCGCCAATCAAGAATACCTGGACCTTGGCCTGCCCCAGTTGGACACGCCGCCCTCCAGTTACGACGGCTCCTCAGATGAGGAGAGCGACAGCGAATTTCCATTCATTAACAATTAAATGAGGGTCCTCATTAAGAGGAGAAGACGACCTACACAAATCAAACTTCAAAATGGACGATGTTTTAAAGTATCTTTCTTCAGGCCTATAACTGCGAACCACTTCGTTCGCTCGTTCGTTTATTTGCATCACTCTTTCGAATATGCAAGATCGATAGAGAGGGAGATAACGAAAATTCGATTTTCGACGTTCGCGATAGCGCAGATGATCATTGACCATTAAAGGATGTTTGCAAATTGCTGGAAATGTTTGGATAGAGCAACGATTTCAGATGACAAAAGAGAAAAATTACTGACACTCAACGGTCATTTATCGAACATTCGAGTTGGGTTGAGTTGATTTGTTGGACATTTGTTTAAAAACGATTTTATCGAATTATGAAACCGTGCGTAGGTACGCTGAGTAATGTGAAGTGAGTAATCGGAATTATTCTGCCTGTTAAGTAATTTTATGGGTTTACCTACTCATTGCCTAGATCAAATGTAGTAACGTAACTTTATTGATATAAGTTATTTATGATTGTGACTGAGTTGTAGTTTTCTATACTTAAGGTTTATATCCTTCTAAATTTCATGGTAAAATTAAATATATTTTTACGTTGGATAAAACAAATGTAACGACAAAACCACGCAGTGTTATCTGTGCTTCATTGTTTATTGTACAAAGTTAAATTTAGTTAATCATTAAATAATTTGTTACAGTTTCCTCTAATGGAGGAAAACAACAACCCATCAAATCTAGATTTTATTTACGTACAATTTGTTATTAGTTGCTTATGCTTTACCCAGTAAAAAACCGTCTGGAAAAGCTAAGGTTCATTGAACTTAGGAATATTTTTACTGGTACATAGTATAAATTTAACATCGTGTTAACCTACCTATGCTATGTTATATAGTATACAATGTATAGGATGTCTTAAAATGTAAATAATTGTTACCTTTATTTTATTACGTACATAGGTATATTTATTTATTTTCATAAATACAAGAGTAATTTCACAAAAAAAATAAGCAACGCAAAAATGCAAAAGAGGATAAAATATCCATGACAAATATTATATGCGTAAAACTAAGAGATGTTATTAAGTAGAATCTAGTCTGCAATTTAGCATGTAATGTGTTGTAAATATTATTATTTTTATATAATAGTAAATATTCGTATAAAATCTATTAATAAATGTGGTCTGTATTATACTTGCTAAATTAATCTAACACGATCTGAATATAAATGTGTAAGTATATGATTTTATATATAACTGATCCTTTTATGTGGGTCAATATTTGTATAGAAAGTACAAAATTAAATTGTATGTAATAGTCACCGATCAAATAATACTAGGGATACCGATTGTGTAATCAGCCCAAAAATATGGCCCCACAATAGTACCGTAAGAACGACTCGGGTGGTACTTTTTTGACAGTCTTATTACGGTATAAGACTGGCCGGTTACAAATTTTCAGGAGCCATATTCTCAGTAAAATTGTTGCTCGAAGGTGTACACTTTCATAAAATCCCATTTCGTGTCGTCGTAGAAACACTCGCAACCTCTTGTTGTACAATGACTTATTAGGAATAGCTTACATTCTAAGTTGAAGTACTTTGACGGTCGAAGGGATGAAAATGATCCACACGGCCCTTCTCCCGATCCTCAAATCATTAGTACCAGTGCTTTAGACGAGGAACTTTACTAATAACATAAAATATCTTACTTTTCAATGTAAAATAGGTATGACAATAATTGTATTCTATAAATATGTAAGATATTTTAAATAAAAATAAAAAATGGATAGAACAATTTCAATGATATAACGCTGTGAATTAGGCGGTTTTAATCCACATCGGTTTTGTGGTTTGTCCGATGCTAATGAGGTGCCATTATTTATGTAATTAGCCATTTTTCCTATTACAACGCGGCTTGTTAAATGTCTTAATTAAAGGAATGTTAATATATCTGACTGGAGAAAGTTGATCATATGTGTCACAAAATGTTGATCGTATTGTGTTATCTAAGTTCCTTATACAGAATTTGAAGCAAGTTTAATATGGACTAGAACATTGCATTTTACCACCAAAAATTTATTATTGTACTTAAATGTGTTAATCCATTAAAATAGAAATAATATAACGTATAATTTAAACTAAGATCTATCAATTAAATTGATTGTAAATATTTGTGCGTAAGAACGCAAGATTTCACACCTCCACTTTCGCGTTTCGCGGCAATCTTCGTATATTGTCAACATTATTAAGATGTCTGAATAGGATGAGTTGTTTTGTAACATTCTGACATCTTAAAAATAATTACATTACATCTGTCTATAAGGTAAACGCCCTAGTGCTCGGCAAGCTAATGCCCAGTAGTTTACACCCTGTTGTCACTTTCAATGCTTGAAGTTTAAACATTACATGTATAGTCCTCCACATCGATTTCGATCGAGCGACCCCAACAATTAAGGATTTATCCTTCTATGAGCTCTTATGTGGATGGCCAGGCCAAACTTGCTCTTAAAAACTTTTTTGCAGTCGCGGCAGGCAGGAGAGTTGACCGGCAGTGCTGTATGTATATACTAGCGTTCCGCCCCGCGACTTCGTCCGCGTATAATAGTACCTTCGCACCCCTATTTAACCCCCTCAGGGGTAGAATTTTCCATAACGCTGAAAGGACTTTTATTGTATTTTAAAAAGATATCTTCCCACAAATTTAAAAGTCTCTAGCTCAAAAAAGTAATTTCCCTCATGCAAACTTAGCACCCCTATTTAACCCCCTCAGGGGTGGAATTTTCCAAAACACTGAGAGTAATTTTATTGTGTATTAATAAGTAATTTTCCTACAAAGTGTAAAGTCTCTAGTTTAAAAAAAGAAATTTCCGCCATACAAAGTTAGCACTTCTATTTAACCCTCTCAGGAGTAGAATTTGCCAAAACGCTGAAAGGACTTTTATTATATGTTAATAAGTTATCTTCCTACAAAGTTAAAAGTTTCTAGCTCAAAAAAATAAATTTCCCCGATACAAATTTTGCACCCCTTTTTAACCCACTCAGGGGTGAAATGATCCTAAACGCTGAAAGTACTTTTTGTGTATTCTAATAAGTAATATTCCTACAAAGTTGGAAGTCTCCAGCTCAAAGAAAGAAGTTTTCCGCATACAAACTTTGCACCGCAATTTAACCCCCTTAGAGGCGGGATTATCTAAAACGCTGAAATCACTTTTTTATTTTTATAAATATCAGCGAACGTACGAAGTTTCCAGTCTCTAACTTAAAATTTAAAATCCTTCACTTTTAACCCCCTTTTTACCCCCTTATGGGTTGATTTTTTCAAAATCGCTTCTTATTATTTATACACGTTATAAATGTACCCCGACCTGCAAATTACAAATTTTTTGCTTCAATTGTTAAGGCCTCGCTTTAATACAAACTTTTCAATCCCGTTTCAACTCCTCTTGGGTGGAATTTTGAAAAACGCTGAAATTAGTTTTTTTTACTTTTAAGTTAGTAAAAACCTAGCCTGCAAACGAAATTTCAAGTCTGTCACAAAAAAAAATGTAATCTCTAGACAAACTTTCAACCCTTTTTTACCCCGTTAGAGGTTGAATTTCAAGAAACGCTAAAATTATTTTAATTACTTTTTAATTATCAGTAAGCGTACAAAGTTTCAAACCTCTAACCTTAAGTTTTAAAGTTTTAAGCCCCATCCATACAAACTTTCAACTCCCTTTTTCCCCCTCTAGGGGTTGAATTTTTCAAAATCGCTTCTTATTACTTGTATACATTACAAATGTAACCAGACCTGAAATTTTCAACTTTCTAGCTTCAGTAGTTTCGGCTCTGCGTGGATCAGTCAGTCAGTCAGTCAGGACAAAGGCATATATGTATAGATGTAAGAGGGTTTCGATCTTTCTTTGCGTGATTGGCGCTTGAATAAACTATTTGACTTTGACTTTAACTTTGACTACGTCTAAGGTCCTGTGGCAGATTTCCTCAAAAGAACTGATGGATTTGAAGATGGTAGACCGCCAGGACGATCGCTTTGCAGCGAGTTCCTCCCAACATGCAGGATCGATAGCGCAAGGATTTAAATATCGTTTGAACACGTCCTTAAAACGCTTCTGTTTTCTGCCATGCCTGACACATGACAGATGACATGTACTGGGCCAGTGACGAGCACTCGGTCGTTTACCTGAGCACTTTATGAATATGTTCAATAAGATAGGTAACAGAACGAAATGCTGAGGATTTTTTCTTGTATCTATGTACCTAGATACCATTTTTGATTCTTGATTCACTTAATAGGTAATTTGCGTCAACTACTGACGTAAATACCTTTTTGTGGTCAGGGTATTTTGAAATGTAAACCGTTGCATATGCGGATAGCCTCAGGAATATCAAGCAGCAAAAAACCAATCATTTCTACTAAATGATGTTCCTTTTCAAAACAAAATTATACGTAGTCTTTGACAATTTATGTATTTTGAAAACTACATGTGTCATTGTAAAATACCTATGTTTTGTATATTTTGTTAGAATAAGAAGCAATATGAAAAACAATACATGTCATACGTATATTGTGAAAAGTACAATATTGAATATATAAATTACCTGAACGAATATTTTGTTTTAATTATTTAACCGAGGTTATCGGAACATTTTTCATCCTTTTCCGAGCCACACCAATCCAGAAGACCTTTTTAAAAATCCCTTATATCTTCAAAATAGTTACGTTTTGGTAAATAATTTAACAGAGAGTTACCTAAAATCGAAGGAATAAGGTTTAAACTCATTTGACACGGACGTGGTCAAGAAATCGTACTACCTAGTACTATGACTGGAAAAGTGTAAAGAAACCCTATTGCCCAGAATATAAGTGTATGGTAAGATCGAGGAGCTATCAAGTTTTTTTAACAAAAAAAGTAGGCTGGTACCTACTTGAAGTGTTGCATGTTTTGGCACGAGGATACGAGTAGGTACGTACACATCTTTCATAAAAAGTTACCTAATCCTAAAAACTGGAGGCACATTATGCAATATTTTTATTCCAAGGAAAGACCAAGGATCAAATACATCAGAATCAATGAAATATGTAATAAGTTGGTGCACAAGTAATAATTATAGCTAGTATGAACCTCCACTGCATTGTGTTACAGGCGTTACAGCACTTGCTGCTGTATCCAGATCTAGAGGCAATGCTAATGCTCATCTATCTCAGGTCAATGTAAGCTACGAGTATTTAATTCTCTGAGCTGGCAGCGTTGCGTTGCCTGAAAAACCGACCAAGAGCATGTCGGGCCATGCTCAAGCTAGTTTGTCATTTAATGGCGACAAAATCTACAGGTTTTGCAAATAGTTAAAACTGAAAATGTCCTGGGACATTTTTGATGGTATTTTGTTTGTGTTTGCATGTGTTTCTAATATAATTAATTCTATGGAATATAATATCAAATTTCGAACAGGCCTTCAAATCAACCCCATAAAGTTATCATTTTAAACTGGAATATATTCTTCGGACACAAAGTGTGTCTCGTTTTGGCTAAGGACGTAATGACGTCACTAGACAATAAAAATGTGAATGTTTGTTAATTTTGTAACGAGTGCGAGTTACTACTTTTTACTAGTCACCTATGAACGACTGTTTTGCTCGGTGATAAGGTTCAACTGTGGTTAGGGAAATAGAGTAAAAGTACTGTCCGGTTTCTATTATACCACACGTTTATAGCCGTAACAGCCGTAATGAACAGTATTGGTAACAAAACAAAGGCTGATTTTTGTTTAATATTTTTTTTGCAATACCTGAGTTTTGTTTGTCACCTGATGGTAGGTATAGAGTCTATCCGAAAAGAGAAGTATCGTAGAATGTATGACTTCCCATATAAACCACGACACTTATCTTTCCGGACAGACTCTAGTAAGACTAATAAAACGTCAATAATCAATTCGTCAATAGCTCAACCAAAGTTTTTGTGTTAGATAGTCCTAGACGGTCCTAAATCACCAAAATGTCTTCCGGAAATTTTAAACTTGACGAAGCAATTATTTACGAAACTACTATTTCATTTATAAATCCAAAAATTGTTTTGAAGACCTTTGTTCTTTTAAAAAAAATTATGCAACTACACCCCCGTCATTAGGGTTGAAGGGAAAAAAACACCCCTCCCCACACTTCATCTGTACGGGAGGTCACAGAATCCAAAGAAAAAATCCACTTTTTATTCTACCACTTTGTCGGCACATACCTAATATTATTATTAACTTTATTTATTTATTTAAACTTTATTGCACAGTATAAAATATACAGTTACAAAAGGCGGACTTAATGCCGTAAGGAATTCTCTACCAGTCAACCTTTAGGCCAAACAGAGAAGCATCATTGGTGCAGGGTATGTAAAGAACACAGAACTAATAACTAAAAATAGCAAGAACGTTATCTAATATAAATAAGCATTTAAATAAATATATATTAATAAGATATAAAATATACAAAGATAGTATAACATATACGTAATATATGCATAAATAAATATATATAAATAAATTACCTGCTACTGAATTTACTATGAAGAGTTATCAAGAAGATACTTGCGCTTGAACGTGAATTTTGTTTGAGCTTGACGTATGTTGAGGGGAAGAGCATTCCAAAGGCGGATGGCATGTATGGTAAACGAATTGGACATGGAAGTGCAATTGTGATCGGGCGCAGAGAGGAGTAGCTTACGGGTGGTACGAAGTTCGCAGCCAGGACGGGCAGTTACAAACCTAAATTTGGATCGCAAGTACTGGGGCGCAGCTGAGTCGTGTAAAATGGAGAACAGTGTACACAAAATTTTAAGACTTCTGCGCGCCAGTGGAGCTTTCGTCGGAAAACAGATACGTGGTCATATTTTCGAAGGCCAAATATAAACCGAATACAATTATTTAGAAGCCGATCTAATCTATCCAGAAGTCCCTCCGCCGCATTGGTACAGCACACATCACAATAAGGTACCGGAGGTATGTAAGGCCCACCTTATTTAAATTTTACTTATTTTCATAAAATACGTAGAGAATAAATAAACAAAATTGAATTCAGATTGTCTTTTTATTTGGTTACACAATGAGATCAACTTTTTGCACAATATTGTAATAATATTCTAGATAACATGGTCATTTTAAAATATCAATTTTGGGCTTTATTAAAATAAGCGCTGCTATTAAGGCCCAGTAAAATAATCAACATTAACAAACATTTGAAAGATTATAAACATGTCAAGCACTCGTTTCTTATTACTTATGACATTTAAGATCACAGCATCATAGAAAATACACCTTCTTTTTTAAAAAAATGGCCTTGGGCCTTATTAAACTAACGACTATGAAAAATATTAACATTTTGCTTTAAAATCAATTAAAATAAAAAAACGATAACAAACTTAGACTGAGATTTTTAGACACAAATCTTAAACTAAAAATTAGTAAAAGCTAACCCTAAAATAAAAATCTCTTACTTGTCTGGGCCTTATTGCACCTTAGGTTTTCTAACTAGATATCAACTAAGTACAAAACAATCTCGCGAAACAATTGTGTTTACGTAACAGTTTTAACAGAGAAAATCGACATTATTGATAGGAACTTAATAGTTTATAATCAGCTTACTGACAATTTTTTAATTGTAAGTAGTTTAAAAAAATAACTAAATAGGAATTAGCTTTCAACAAAGCGATCAAAACGAAGGAACTATTGTATACTTCAGTCATAACGCTTAAATACAAAAAATTTCAACATGCCTTTTGATGCATTTGAATGCAATCTGGACATATAAAAGCTTCTAAGTCATCTTTAGTTAAGCCCACGCATTCTTCATGGTACCATCTAAGACACTTTTTGCAACTTCTCATATCTATTTATATATAGCGTGTATTGTATAATATAAATGATGCCTAAAATTTGTTTAAATCAGCATTTTAATTAGTAATATTCGTCAAGAATAATATTGCGATACGAATCAACAAAAACTTCCTTTATGCTTGATGTGTCCTCCAAATTTAGTTTCATACGGGTATAAAGGCCACCACCCGGGCCTTAATGCCCTCAACAGCATATGGCCTTATTTGCTCTAGGACACTCCTAAAGTAAAACAACCATATTGCTCTTTAAAATAAGTAATTATGTTATCTTACCTTGTCAATAAGAGCGTAACGAGCTCCAGCACTATTATTAATAAGTAGAAAATACGTTTTCTCTGTGAAAGTCTAATAAATCGACTTCAACTTTTTTGCAAAACAGTAATAGGCATACCCACGTGAAGCTTCTCCGACTATTCGGCGACTCCTGACAAAATGGCGGCACACACGACGCGGCGTGCCGTTGCCAGCTCGCTGTATTCTTAAGGCCTTGACGTGTATAAAAGCATTTGACGAATTTGAACATTGTATCAGTAGTTTTTTTTAAGTGGGCCTTACATACCGCTGGGCCTTATATACCTCAGGTACCTTAATCAATTACAGGCAGCACTAGAGCTTGAATGAGGAGTGTTTTTGTGAAAATTGGTAAAAAGTGCTTAAATCTGTACAGTGAGCGCAGAGTATTAGTAACTCGTCGACAAACATCAGAAACCTGGGGTTCCCAGGTCAAAACACAGTCAATCAACAGCCCCAGGTCTTTTACTTCTGAGGAGAATGGTATAACACTATTATCGAAGAGAATCGGAGTCACTTGTGTAACATTGGTAATTGACTTTGAGCGTGGATTCCCTACAATAACAGCCTGACGTTAACGGCTATTCCAAAATCTCTAGACCATAATGCGATACGATCCAAACTTTCTAGTGCTGAGCTAAGCCACGACGGATGGACGGACAGACCGACAGACAGACGAACATGGCGAAACTATAAAAGTTCTTAGTTGACTACGGAATCCTAAAAAATTCAAAGTTCGTGCGAAAAGAGAAATTTCTTGGTTTAAGTATATGAGAACACCTTATAGATTGCTGAAACCGTTTTAAAAGTAAATAATGAACGAATTTAAGTGTTCAATGTATTGCAACGTTACTTAATAACCAAATGAGGAAACTCTATATAAAAGGAAAATATACAAATAATATTAATGATTAATTTCAACCATTTAGTTCTTCATTGTTCAGTTAGTGGTAGTGACGCTTGAAACGGGAACTAAAGGGTGAGCGTCGATTTTATATTTTATACTTAATTCATACTTTGAAACTTTTGAAAAAAAGCGCTGGTGGCCTGGCGGCAAGAATTAAGGATCTAGTTTCGCATCTTTTTAACAGACTTCAAGATTTCAAAAGAGGAGGTTCTCATTTCGGCGTGTATGTTTTTTTTGTTTCTTTTTTTTATGTTTGTTACTCCATAACTCCGTCATGTCTGAACCAATTTTGAAAATTCCTTTTTTGATTGTAAGTATATCTATACAGATTGGTTCTATTTTGTCAAAACGCAGTTCTGATGATGGGATCCATAAGGAATCGAAGGAACTCCTCAAATCTTAAAGGCATACATATAGTGATTTTTATATTTTTATCAACAAATCCATCATTTTCATTCAAAACAGTGACATTTGATAAAGTAGAACTGCTGATGATGATCAGAACGGAACTCTTCAACGACGCATAGTTCACGTTTGGCGATTTATCCTCTTCGCTGTGTTTGCTTAGCAAGTTTAATTGTCAGGACAAATTTTCGTCAAGCTCAAGTTCTGATGATGAGTTCCATGAGGAATCGAGGGAAATCCTCAAATCTTAAAGGCATACATAAAGTGACTTTTGTATTTTTATCAACAAATCAAGCATTTTCATTCAAAAGTGACATTTGATGAAGTGGAACTGCTAATGATGATGATCAGAACGGAACTCTTCAACGACGCATAGTTCACGTTTGGCGATTTTCTCTCCGCTGCGTTTGTTAAGTTATTTAATTGTATGGAATCTAAGTGCACCATCTACAATAATCCTTCACCGGCTACCCCCATTGAAGTCGGTTTTTTTTTCTTAAAAATTATTAAATTTTTATGCTTCTGTCATATAATTTGTTTTCTGTATAGTTAGAAGCACCGCCTACAATCTTTCTGCTTGGCCCTATGGCTATTGACTGGTAGAGAATGCCTCATGGCATTAAGTTCGCCTTTGTAACGATAAGTTTTCTTTTTGTGCAATAAAGATTAAATAAGACGTCCGACTTTCAATCCGAAGGTCGCAGGTTCAAACCCCCGCTCGTACCACTGAGTCTTTCGGAACTTATGTACGAAATATCAATTGATATTTACCAGTCGCTTTTCGGTGAAGGAAAACAACGTGAGGATCTAATCCCAACAAGGCCTAGTCTAATCCCCTCTGGGTTGAAAGGTCAGATGGCAGTCGCTTTCTCTCAATAGAGCAAAAAGCTGGGACAAACGCTAGGAGGAAGAAGAAGATACTTAACTAATACTTTATTTAGTAAGTTTTTTTCATGCCCCATGGTTATTAATATATTAGAAACTAGCTTTTGCCCGCGGCTCCGCTCGCGTTAAATTCGGGGTAACACGGTTCCCCTTTCCTGATTGCCCCCCGGAATGCTCCATACAAACTTCCACCCCCATTTTAGGGAAGTGGGGGGTTAGAAAGAAACAAAAAGTAGCCTATGTCACTCTCCATCCCTTCAACTATCTCCACTTAAAAAATCACGTCAATTCGTCGCCCCGTTTTGCCGTGAAAGACGGACAAACAAACAAACAAACAAACACACACACTTTCCCATTTATAATATTAGTGTAGATATGGATGGATTATACATTATATACTAATATGTACGAAATAAAATATTTTATACGTAACCAATAATGAGTGATTTGCGACCTTCTGTGCACTAACAATAATACTTACATACTCGTATACTTATACTTACGTTAATTCGTGAAAAATCTAGTTTATGGAAAAAGCTATGATTTACGTTTTCTAGAGATATATTTAGGTCTATGACATGTGATACAGGCACTAAAACTGTCTTGTCACTAGCAATTGTTATAGGAATGTACTGTATGCTCGGTTTAATGTAAATGGAAAATTCGTAGACCACTCTAGAACCTTGTCATACTTTTGTAGTTATTATTACGTTTCCCTCTTTTTTTATTTTGTTTTGGTTATTATAAGTTCATTTAAAATGTCTATGTCCGTGGCATTTACACATATGAAATATATGCATACTTTTGTTTGTAGAAGTAAAAAGTACTAAAATGTTTATTTATGATTCATAATATATTGTATTAAATAAAAATTTGCATTTAATTTTCATAAATTTGCGGTGATAATTTTTATGGACTATTATTCTTTAACATAATTAATTATATTTAATTCAAATTCTAAACAAAATAAAATCATTCGTGTAGCTATTTTATGTCTAAGGAAAAATTAACGTTGATTGATACAGATGACTTGTTACACAACTAATACCTATTAACAATCTAGTTTATAAGTACCTGCAACAAATACCCCTCATCAGTCCGAAAATTACTTACTTACTGTTAGTTTCCGAGGCAAGGGAGGGGGGGGGGGGGGGGGGGGAGTAATGGTTAACTCTTACCTTTTTCTTGTATGACAAAAATATTTAACTATCTTATATTCATGAAATAAAACAATTAAAAACGGATTTTATCGCGTGTATTGAGCTCAGTCGACTGAGGACATTTTTCCTCAGTCGACCCGTTGACCACGAACGCTGTAAAGTGTTCGAAACGTCGGGATGTAATTTAAGCTCAATACACGCGATAAAATCCGTTTTTAATTGTTTTATTTCATGAATAACTATCGCGGCAACCGAAGACAATATTATCTTATATTTATAAAAAAAAAAATTTAAGATACCATTCACGGTAAAAAAATTTAGTTAAAATTAGTTGTTGTTAACCGACTTCAAGATTTTAAAGGAGGACGTTAAAGTCTCCAGAATCTTTGTTGGTTTTGGTATTTTGTATGTATACGTTCATCGATAATTTGAAGATGGCCGGCCCGATTTGTGATTTAGTTTTGTTTGATAAGGTATGCTTGACAGTTGGTCCCATTGTCATTATAAGTCAGGATGTGATTATGGGATTCTGGACAAATCTGGAGACCTCTTCAAATATTCAGGCACACCTATGTATATGTCGCAGGGAAGTGATTAAAACAGAGATTTGAACAAATCTCTGAGGGATATGATCAAATTACGCAGGATGTTAAAATGGAGAATCCATATCACCATTCCCCTAGAAAAAATCAGTCATTTCACCTAATTACTGACTGTTTAGTGGAAAAACAAAATCGGCCAATAAACGCGACACGCTTTTTCAATTCACTAGATTTGTTTAGGAATTTGATAAAATCCCTAACCACGACAGTAAGTTTACGAAACGAACTCAAAAAGTCAAGTAGTTTTATCGTTTCGGTAAACAATTTTATCCTTTATCATTACTGATTATCCTAACGACGACGAACTTATAATATTAAACGATTTACAGTTATGCACAAAACACATAAGTACCTATCAAAAACTCGACAACTGCAATGATGAATTATGATGAGCAGTTTATTCAAATAATCAGACGGCTTCAACTTCTAATATTCTAACAACAACTGAAAATGCAATCAATGGTAAGGAAATAGTAATGTCCATGGTCACAGAGGAGCAGACACTAGAAAAAAAGATTTTGCTCACACGTGCGATATTTGTGAAAATCCAGTGCGTGCAATATGTGAAAGTACTGTTGGAGAGGAAGGTTATGGCCCAGTCGTTAAATGCCAATTATGCCAAATTGAAAACAATATTAGAGCTGAGAGGGAAAATGCGGCTAAATTTTTTGAAAATATCGGCTGAAAAAAATAAATAGAATTCTTCGCACAAATTCAAAAAGTTGCTTATCAAATTAAGCGAGTTGGTGGATGTCCCTAAGGTAGACAGAGGTTCATAAGATAGAAGTAATGTACCGGGGATTGTTTTAAATATAAAAAATAATTTGTACCAAATCGGGAAATCTGTCGGCATCATAAAAAACTGGCTGCTTAGAAATGCACTACAACCAACCACAACTTCATTTACTGCAGCAGTTCCCTCTACGAAGTACAGTTTACGTGAAATTGTAGTTAAGTTATCTGTATGGAGGTCATGGGTTCAAGAAGTGTTCTTGTGAAAAGTCCAAAGTATAATGCAAAACAAATAGATGTGCCTGTAAGGTTTTTGTCACTCAAGATACCACAAATCTACAACATGTTTTAACAAATAAGAAAATTATTAGAAATTAAACAATAATAGTTCTATGAAAATTACCGTTACGCACTTCGTTTTTCATTACTGTCAAAACTGGCAACTTTACCATCAGAAGGTAACTTTACCATACTCTATTGTAGTAAGAAAGTATGCTATAATTGAGAAGATAATCCCTCTTAATCATAAATAATTACGTTTCAGTTTATAATTCCCCTATTCTTGTATTCGATTAAAATAGCTGGTTTAATGAACAACTTTGATACCTACTTTTGACATTTCAGAGTCAGAGATTTGATCAAATCACTTAACTGTAGACTAAAATATTATATTCGGTACTTGCTTTCGTCATTTCACTAAACCAGTTCAAAGATTTAATCAAATCACCATTAATCACCATATACCATCTTCCAGTTGAGACATTATCACAAACTTGTTTAGCGAAATGATAAAACTAGTTGACTTTTTGAGTTCGTTTCGTCAACTTACTGTCGTCGTTAGGGATAATGTCAAATTCCTAAACAAATCTAGTAAAGAGAAAAAGTGTGTCGCGTTTATTGGCCGATTTTGTCTTTCGAGTAAGCAGAGTCAGTGATTTGGTGAAATGACTGTATTTTTCTAGGGAAATGATGATACAGATTCTCCATTTTAACGTCCTGCGTGATTTGATCATACGAGGTTGCTACTTATATATCCGGAAACAAAAAAACAAACAAACGTACACGGCTCAAAATGGTTTTATTGTTTTTCAAAGTATTCCCCTTGATGATCTATGCACTTTTGCATTCGCGTGAACCAATTTTTAAAGCACTTCTGCCACTCCGCCTGAGGTACCTCCATAACGTGTTGTTTGAATGCGTCGACAGCATCTTCAGCGGTCGAAAATCGTTGACCGCGTAATTTATTCTTTATATTTGGAAATAAATAAAAATCGTTGGGTGCCAAGTCAGGGCTGTACGGCGGATGACCCGTTAATTCCACATTTTGACCCTCCAAAAATAGAGTTGTTTCGCGTGACGTATGACAGCTGGCATTGTCATGATAAAGAATGATTCTTCGTCGCTGGTTAGTTTTACGAATTTGTTCAAATACTACCGGTAAGCAAATGGTCGTGTACCACTCTGAATTAACCGTTCTACGGTTTTCTAGTGGCACTGTAGCTACATGGCCATTAATACCGAAGAAGCAGGCCACCATTTGTTTCAATGTACTTTTTGCACGAGTAACTTTCGTAGGGTTCGGCTCATTTTGAAACACCCATACCGTTGATTGTTGCTTCGTTTCGGGATCGTATGCATAGATCCAGGATTCGTCACCTGTATAGATGTTATAAACGGCTTTTGAGTCACCACGGTTATATTTTTTTAACATTTTATTGCACCATTCGACGCGAGCATCTTTTTGCTCTTTTGTTAAGTTGTGGGGTATCCAACGCGAACAAATTTTTTTTACAGCCAAATAATTATGTAATATGCTATTAATGCTGGTCATAGAAATACCCAGAGTCGCCTCTATCTCGCGGTACGTAACATGTCGGTCGTCCATTATAAGTTTTCGCACAGCCTCGATATTTTGTTGTACAACGACCGATTTCGGGCGACCTGCCTTAACTTCGTCCGTAAGCATACTACGTCCACGATTGAACTCACTAAACCAGTGATACACAGTAGTTTTAGATGGGGCTTCATCACCAAAAGTTGAAGTTAGTTGATCTATGCACTGTTGTTGCGTTAAACCACGCCGAAAATCATAATAAATCATAGCACGAATATTTTCACGAGTGAGTTCCATTCTTGCTGCGAGATGACATTTAAAACCCGTCAAAAACAAAACACGAGCGTTAATAAGAAAGAAAAAATATACCGGCCAGTACTTAAAAAAGTTCAAATTTTACCATGGAGGTCAAATATGCTATTTAAGAAGATTGTAATCCCGGTTTCCGGATATATAAATAGCAGCCCTTGTATTCCTAAGAGACTTGATCAAATCTCTGTTTTAATCATTTCCCTGCGACATATATACTCGTACTGATTTGATTGTGTTTTATAGTGGCTCGGGTATTTGCCCTTGGAAAGGTGGGTGTAGCCTAAGAGAAGTCAGTTTTTTCTTTAAAATTATTTAAAATACATAATTGGCAACGTGACAAACAAAGATAAACGACCAAAATTATCCGTTAAAACTGCAGCCGAAATATGCGAAGGTAAGGAAAATGTCCGTCACCTTGCTCATCACTGACCCGGACATGACAACTATTAGGCATGAACGTGTCCAGTAGTAGTAGAACGTTCAACTTAAGTTAAGAACAAAAATGTACGAGATGATAATTCAGTTCTTGCTTTGATTACAGGAAGCTCTGTGGTGTTCGGAGGAGCGAAAATGTTTCGCTTTAATAAAAAGGGGTGGTCGCTCGAAACTCTCTTATTCAATGCACTCATCTTTGGAACTCTTTTTTCCGGGCTGGCTCAAATTATATCCAAAAGCTTATGTAAGTACAGTAGCTGCACTCTCAAAAATATAACTAGAATTCATTAGTAGGTATCTATATTTTAAGCGATCATAATAAATGCCATAAGCATCCCCGAATAGGGGTGTTAATAACGTATTAAACCTTTCATCCTAAACACCTACTTTTAATGAACTTATGAAGACGCCATCGCCAGAGACACGCATCATGTGACGTCACACTCTTTTTAACGAGTTTTTAATAATTTTAAGATGAAAGAAAGTGCGAGAATTCCTTTAATTCATGACCGCTGCGAAACAGTTTAATTTATTTACCTATGCGTAATAAAATAACCCTAAATATTGCATATATTCACGACCCTCCGCTATAATTTATTATAATTTTGTTATTTTTATTAATCCTATTTTTTTAGTTTCAGATGCGAACAAAGTGACTATATACCATGACCATCGAAGAGTAGCGATAACATTTAATAAAAAAAACGATACGGTCGCGGCGTGCGGAGAGTTAGGATGTTTCAAAATAAACAATATCTCTTTTGCTTCAAGTAAGTATTTTCCATATTATTTATTTAATTTTTTTTCTATCTTATTATTATTTGTATTTGTTGTTCCCTCTGATTGGGAGAAGAAGGCAGTGCGGAAGGAAGTCCAAATGGCGTCATCTCATTCACCCTGGACTTCATCTCAAACGGTAGTGCTTATCAAGTTAAATCTAATGAGCCCAAACGCGATGGAGTTGTAACAAGTAGAGAGGATGTTTTGGTGACTGACTACTGACTCTATCATGGGACCCTGAACCTCATCTCAAGCGGTAGTATAGCATAATCAAGTGACAAGTTTGCACGAATCAACGTCATCACTAAACAAGTTCTGTAAGAATTGAGTTTTCGGGTGTTAAATAATAATATACCGGGTGTTGCCTGTAACACGAGCAATAAATTAAAACATAGATTCTACTCCTCAAACAATACAACTTTTGTTCAACAACTTTAAAAAAATATGTAGTCTTTAGATTGTCTCTTTTTTAAACAAACTAAATAGTATTTTCAATGTACGTTAAAATCCTTCTCATTGACATTGCTTGTCAGTCTTGTCACCTTACAGACATAATCAATTTCGCAATACATAGCGTGTTCGAATAAACTTTAAAGTGTACTAAAAATTAGACCACAAGTTATTTTTCAAAGCCGCTAAACAAAGGTTGTTTACTTTGAGGAGTAGAATCTACATTTTAATTTATTGCTCATGTTACAGGCAACACCCGGTATATGTATGAAACGTATTTTTTGTAAGAACAGGACTTTAAACTATCTTATGAGTTTATGACATACAAGTCATGTGCGTTATTTAATTATTTACGATTTTCGTTTTCAAATCGTTACCGGACTTTTAAGATTTGTTTGCTAGTATCAATTATCTACAACAATGTCGATGGTGTACTGAAATGTGCAAAGTGCACTCGAATCATTAGCAAGAAGATTTGATGTGTAAGCCACCTAATGGTGCTGCAGAGATTATAGAGCTCCCATAAAAAGCAGAGATATTATGGGCCCGCACAAAAAGCCACATCAAAGATGCCTCAAGGGCAAAGGGATGGAGGTAGTGAGGAGACCTGTCCCGTCCATCCGATAGGGCACCTCCAGGAGCGGTCAGGAGTCACTACTCTCTAAAAGCGCGCCACAAACTGCCCTGCGTTGACTGATTGCACTAGTGAAAACCAATTTTATTATCAAACTGAAAAACAAAAAGTTTGGTATTTCAACAATAAACATTTTTGGAAATTGTAATATTGAATTTTCAGATATAGTTCGTATGTAGACTGTGTTAGGTATAGGTACCTACTCAAATTGTGATCGTATTTTTTATTTCTTCTTTTAAGTGAATACTGATAAAACAATTAGACGTTAAGTCTTCGTTTTAGAACGTACGTGCGTCACTGTCAGGTCAGTTTGTAATTTTTCACGTGTTTCTAACGTGATAATCAAAATGAAATTGTGTTTTTATTGTTGTGTTAGATTATCTAATCTGCAAATTGTTATTATTTATTCACAAATGTGAACTCTTAATCATGTTAACTAATCGGTTGTTGGTGTGCTTTCAGTGTGTTTAAATTGATCATTTAGAACAGGTTGGCAACTACTGTTTCTATGTTTACTCAATTTCTAATCTCAAAAAAAAACGAAGTATAGGGTGGATTGAAATGAGAATTGTTCGATAGAAAAGCAGCAATGTACGTTTAACAATATTTTTTAACGCCTGTCGCGCGCTTTCGTACGTCAGTCGTTTTGAAAATTGCAATGAATAAAATATTGGATAAATTCTGATAAATTTAGAATTATTTCCATGAAACAAGGTGCGAAGAAAATAAAATATCTAATATATAAAAAGGGCATAGAAGATTGGAGGTGGCATTATGCGACAAAATACAATAGTCGAAACCGAGAAAGGAAATAAACATTGCTAAAAATGATGAGGCCGGTCGAGGAAAACGAATACCTATATCTACCAGAAAATACCTACATCTTTCAGTTTGGAATGGAACAGGATTAGCTGCATAAGTCTGCACAAATAAGAGAGTAATGCATAAATTTCAGTAATACTCCTATTTATTATGTTTTCGTTTTATTATTCGTTTCATGACTACTTTTAGGTACTTACTTATATTGAATCTATTGTTCGAAGTGTATTATTAATAATAAGTGTATTAATAAACGCACGTGACATATTGGTGTTTATTTATTGAATACATGTATTGACTAGGTAGGACATGAAGGGAAACATTTTGATAAAAATCTGTTGGTAGCGGGCGGGGGCTTGGTGCTTATTAAACGTGTTAAATTTTCACTGCTTTCTTACTTGAAAACAATATTGGGCTCCTGATCATATGCAACAAACGTTCTTGGACTTCATTTGGCACTAGTCTTCGCTTTTATTATTTCAACACTGAAAGAAAGAACTTCAAATGAGACTTTAATACAAAACTCTTCATAACGTCAAATTCACATTTATCATGTATATATACATATAATAAAGCTGAAGAGGGTCGAAAGTCTGTACATGGAAGATACTCGTAATCGAAAAAAAGTTGGCTGGGGATACTTAGAATCGATAACAGAACACGTTCCAACAATTTTTAGAATTTTTGTCTGTTTATCTGTTTGTCTGTTTATCTGTTTATCTGTTTGTCTGTTTATTTGACCACGCATCACGTGAAAACGGCTGAACGGATTTAGATGAAGTTTTATATAGATATAGTTTGAGTCCTGGGAAAGGATAATATATAGTTTTAATCCCGAAAATCAACCCTGGTGGGGGTGAAAAGGGGGTTGAAAGTTTGTATGGAGAATTTTTAACCGCTGAAACGATTTAGATAGAAATGAGTATGGAGATAATTTGAGTCTCGAGAAACGTCATAGGATCGTTTTCAAACCCTTGTGGGGGTGAAAAGGGGGTTGGAAGGTGGTATGAGGATTTTTTTACCGCTGAACTGATTTAGATGAAAATTGGTATAGAGATAGTATGGGTCTCGAGAAATGACTGACAAAGGATAGTTTCTTCTTCAACCCCCCCCCCCCCCTTACTTTAGAACCTTAGGTCCAAAAAATTTGAAAAAAATAATGGAAGTGACGCCTGAAAGGTACTTTCAATAAAAACTATCTATACATATAATAAAGCTGAAGAGGGTCGAAAGTCTGTTCATGGAATATATTCGATAAAAAGTTGGCTGGAGATGCTTAGAATCGATAACAGAACACGTTCCAAGAATTTTTAATTAGTTAACGGCTGAACGGATAATGATGAAATTTTGTGTAGAGATAGTTTGAGTCCCGGGAAAGGACAAAGAATAGTTTTCATCCCGAAAATCAACCCTGGAAGGGGTGAAAAGGGGGTTGAAAGTTGGTATTGAAATAATTTGTAATGTTTTGGTCAAGGTGTTCATTTTTATAACATGTTACCCGTCGATGCTTTAAATTTACCTTTACCCGCTCTTAAGAAATATTTGAAAATGTCATGAATGTCAAAGGGTTATTGCAGGTTCGAGGACTATATATGACGGACAAAGATGCATGGCCCAAACCAAAAAACTACTACAAAATCATCTAACATTTATAGGACACAGGTTATAGGACACATTTATAGGTTTAGGTAGGAAAACATATCAAACGTTTTGTGAAGCAGTCAGATTAGGATTTTTTTTTTTTTATAATTAAACAATAGGTACATTATCTGTTTCTCAAGCTGTTTTGATATGTCTTCTTGAAGAACTACGCATTATTTTGTATCTTTAAGATCTAATAATGTATTACTGTTTTGAAAAAAATAAGTCCCGTCGAATTTCTTTTCGGTCATAATCATAATACTTCTTGGGCCAGAGGTGTAGGGTTAGAACCGGTGGTAGTTTTGGAACGAAGTTCCTTATCGGACGGTTCGCGGATGGGGGGCTAGGCGAAAAAAAGTCACGCGACCGTCACGAAAAAGCGTCACGTCACGAAAACGCGACACCCATACGATAGAGAAACATGTAAAATGGAATGAAATAAAAAATATATAAAATAGAATAAAGTGAAGTGAAGTGTAGTGAGACTGAGAAGTGACAAAGTGATAAAGTGAAAAAAGTCGAGAACCTTAAAAGTCGAGAATTTTAAAAATGTCGAAAATTTCCAAAATATCCAAAAGTTCCAAAATTTCCAAAATTTCCAAAATTTCCAAAATTTCCAAAATTTCCAAAATTTCCAAAATTTCCAAAATTTCCAAAATTTCCAAAATTTCCAAAATTTCCAAAACTTCCAAAATTTTCAAAACTTCCAAAATTTCCAAAACTTCCATAATTTCCAAAATTTCTAAAATTTCAAAAAAATGCAAAAAAAAATAAAACCACAAAATTTACGAAAAAGTCAAAAATTAAATAACAACGTTCCAATCGCACTCGATTCACACACTTTCCACGACACTCACGTATTTTATTTTTCTCTGACGTTCATTAGTGCATTGTAATGTGCTTACATTGACGAATAAATATCTTGATCTACACCAATATCATAAATCCTCTATTCCGCGTTCGGAAGCGTATGTAATTAATTACCAACATTATTGCAACCAGTAACGTAACATCAGTGTATTATCTGTGACAGTGTGGTAAAAACGTATGAAAATTCATTACCTATGGTAACGTAATGAAAATCCGCCCCCCTCGACCGCCGGCGCAATAATGTTGGTCATGGCGGTGTAATGGCGGTCATTCTAATGGTTTCAATGGATTTTTAATACGAGTGTAGGTAAAGCAGTGTATGCTTCTGTACATAATTAGGCCTATTACGTAACAATTACATCGGCATGTCCGTCCGTCTGTCCGCGGTCTAGCTCAGTTACCGTTCGCACTAGAAAGCTGAAATTTGGTGAGGCCTGATAAGAACTTTCAATAAAAACTATATTGAATAAAATCGGTTCAGCCGTTTTTGAATTATTAGTCAAAAACGCATAGTGAAAGGAAGTGCCGGATAGTAAAATGACGTAAGCGCCGCCAAATAAACGACCTTTTGAACGGATGTTTTGTAACAGGGCAGCATCTACGAAACTCTACACTGAGCATCGCCCGACATGCTCTTGGCATTGTTATCCCGCATTTTTTGCATTGTTATCCCGGAAATCACCCCTTAAGGATTACTAATTCCAATTCCAGAAAACCCCCAGCCAGGTTATACATAGCCTATAAAAATTCAACGTCTAAAAGGGGGGGGGGGGTAGCCCACTACACTCGAGTTAAATTTGCATGGGTCATGGACCCCCCCCCCACCCAAGTGCACCTCAAATAGAAAAAAATCATTTCTGCATTTGTGAGCCCCCGCCTGTTCTTACCTTTCATGCTTTGACTGGTTTGACGGGAGGATCGATTGCCGTGGACAAATATCATCCAAATATAGTATACACCTACTACTCTCTATGTCGTTTGAATCATGCAAAAAAAAAATATAATAAAAAAAAAGTATTCATTTATGAGTGTAGTTTCATTTACTGGTAATTGTAAAATATTGTATTAGGACTACTGTCCTCAAGCGTATCCATCTGTCAACTTTACTTCATGTTCCGCCTCTAGGGTAGCGGGAGAGAAATTAGGGGTGAATTAGCCGCTTACTGACACAGACCGAATTCCACGCGGGCGGAGCCGCGGGCACAGCTAGTAATTTATATCTTAGCTGTAGCTACATGAATATGAGGGGCTGGGCTTTGCATTGATTTAGTACATTTATTAAAAGGTGGTAAGCAAGTAAAGTAATATCTTTAATAAATGATATAAAACACAATCTGAAACTTAAGTACCATGTAAGTAAACAAAACTAACTTTTTGAAATTAAGAAGCTACATGCCACAGATAAAACAACATTTATGCACAACTTTCGAATTATTGAAACACCAACCCACGATTCTTCAAATTTGCCGCGCTCTTCTACTGACAGAAATGGTTTGCCAGACTATAACAAACTTTTAAATCTAATATAATCTTTTAGATAATTACATACAGTAACTAGTCAAACCCGTACGCTGAAGGTTCCGGTGCAAAAGTGCCCATAATGCTCGCGGTATTACCACGCTGGATCGCTGGACGCAATCTAAATGTAATTTTAACCCTTAAATGTATGACGTAGAAAGTACCCTAAATAACAAAAACTGTCAGTAAAACCTCCATAACTGGAACCTATAAGTGAGAAAACTTTTTAGCTGGGACTCATGCTGGAATTGGTGGAGTCCTGAGACTTTTGCACAAAATTACCTCTAGTCTGTTAGTGGGACAAAACATGCCTCTATAAGTGGGATTCGTTATTTCAATTTTATCGTCACAACTCTATAAGTGACATACTTAGTGACTGTTTTTACCGCTTTTAGTGAGACTTTTTTCTAATTAGTTTTCTTTGAATTATATACGTATAAACCTCTATAACTGAGACGCCGTAAAAGGAATCCAATAAATAGGACGCCAATAAATTTCCGTTTCGTTCACTAATTTATAGTCTATCGCAAACGGACTTGGCTGTTTGTGCCAAAATTTGGAAATGTCAACAATTGGTGACCAAATTGAATATGAAAAAAACAATACCATCGAAAAACATGTCATGGCTGATATTTCCTAATGACAAACTGAAATGGCAGATTTTTTTAATGAGTTTTTTGTACAGAAACACTAACTTGATAAAGTATTATTGTTGATTTTACCTTTTTGTCATTACTTATATTTAAAGATTACAAATGTATAATGTTTAAAAAAAGTTATTTTACTTCTATAACTGAACTAACCTGTATTCTGACCTCTATTAGAGGAACTCTCTTTAAGTGAGACAGATGTTTTTTGATACATGGATATTTGAAACACTAGATAAGTGGGATACCACCTCTAAGTTTTACAAAGCAGGCCCAATACAATAATAATTATTTTAGAATATAGATTCCATTTGATTTGTAACACACAAAAACAAATAAAAATCTTATATTACTAATGTTAGTACTTAATCCTAATTAATATCCTAATTCATATCCCAGTTATCCATGTTTCACCGTATATACAAACTTTCCCGGAACCTATATATGTTTATATCGTAATCGGAAGATTTATATGTTTTTTTATAGTTGTTGACAAGACACCGATCGACCCGTCTAAGGATTATGAGGACAACGTGACAATTGAGTGCGGGCTGTCTTCTATCAACAAAAACATGATATACTGGGTCGGTGTAAGAAAAGAAAACTTCAGTAATAACATCGATAATTTTTCCGTCACAGAGGGTTATTTTTACGAGGTATGTACTGTTAGTAACTATGGTTTTACGTCATTCACCACAATACATTTTATCTAGAGATATACTTAGACAATTCACAAGACATACAGACTTATCGCACATCTAATAATGCTTTCCGTACAGGGACAGGGACCAGCTTACCCTAATCGGGGCTTTTATTTATAGTTCGCACACCTTCCATCATGGGTTTTCACAAAAGTTTGATTAAGTTATTTCGATTCTAATGTGTCTGTATGTCTGCCTGTTACCTCTTCACGATTAAACCGCTGAACCGATTAAGATGAAATTTACTGATTTAAACTTACACGATTTTCACTCATTATTATGACAAAAACGGGACTTAATCGGGTACACTTACTTTTATTATTTTCCTGACGTTTCGAGCGTGCCATAACACTCGTGGTCGCAGGCAGACTCTAATAGAATAATAAAAGTAAGTGTACCCGATTAAGTCCCGTTTTTGTCATAATAATAAGATGAAATTTGTTATGGAGATAGTTTTAAATATGGGGCAGACTATAGAAAAGTTTTTTATCCTCAAAATCATCCCTTAAGAGGGTAAAAAGGAGGTAGATTACAAAAGCTAGTAGATCGATAATCTATTAATTTCAGGGCGATAAGGAAGACAGATCCAAGCTAACATTAACAAAATTAACGGGATACGAACAACGATACTACGTCTGTATTCTGGTTAAGGACAAAACAGTTGAGATTTCATACCAGTATCTAACTGTCAAAGGAGGTACCTACAATTCTACATTATTACTGTAAATAAACAAATTTATATTCTAAAACTGGAATAAAAACTCGTATAAGAATCACATAAGGTAGGTACCTACTCCAGGTAAGGTGTGGTTATATGCTGTAAATACCGATACCATTAAAAAATAAGCAACCTTATTTATTTCTCTAGTGCCGATACTGTTTTCTTACGTACAGTCAAGTGCAAAAATACGTATCGAAATAATAGCCTCATAAATATGGTACTACGCACTTATTACAACGGAATAAGATACTATGGGACATATTTTTGAGTAAGATGAGTATACCCATATTTTTACACTTGACTGTACCTAGTATGTAACTATAACGATTTTATTAAATACATACGAGTAATATATAATTCTTATTTATATATCGTATGGCATTACAAGTTACTGGATCATATTAAAAGATGTACTTTTAATATGTATAACATTTATGATGTAATATAGATTTTACCTATATCATATACCTACCGACTCAATCGTCTCAATCTACTCATAGTGTACTCATGTATGTTCAATGTTTACAGATCTTGATAAGAGCCATTATGTTGGCGAAAAATTCAACGAGAAGCAAAGGAAAGACGCTGAAAAAGAGAACCAAGCCAAAACCGCACAAAAAAACCAGCAACTAGCCGGTATAATCGCCGCGGCCGTCGTGCTGCTACTGACCATAATCATAATCATTGCTGTAACAGTCTACAGGAGGAGAAACAGCAATGTCATTGTTAAATATTGGCTAAAGAAAGTTACCGTGGAGAAGCCACAATCAGAAGCAGGAGAATTGGTAAACCTACATTCTTTATGGTCCCATTATTATAATTATAATGTTGCAGACGTTGCAGCTGGTACTTGCAGTCATGCAGTCGCGCAACAGTCAAATACGCGTTTGTATCGCTGCAATAAGTGGCAGTCTATAACCCTTTGCGTTTGTTAGGAAAAGTTAAAACCGGCCAAGAGTATGTCGGACCATGCTCAATGTAGGGTTCCGTAGTTATCGGTTCGTCATAATACACCCACTCAAAAGGTTGTTTTATATATAATATTTAGTGGCATTTACGTCATTTTACTTTGCGACACTTACGTCATTTTACTTTGCGACACTTACGTCATTTTACTATGCGGCACTTACGTCTTTTTTCAAAAACAACTCAACCGATTTTATTCAAAGTTTTCATTGAAAGTACTAATTATTAGGCCTCAATTTTATGAATTATTCCAAGTTTTTTGGACCCACGGTTCAAAAGTTACAGGGGGAGGAGACGCCCGTTTTTAAACTTTAGGAGCTATTATCTACGAAACTATTAGATGCATCCAAAAATAAGATACCGCTGAGAATTAGAAATTATAAGAAGACCGCTTTTCTTTTTGAAAGACTATCTTTCTACGAGACCCTACGCAATAGGGTTGGGGCGAACAAAAAAAAAATCAGCCCCCACTTTATGTGTACGGGAGGTAACCAAAAAATAGTAGATTGTACAACAAGTGCATACGCACTATTAACGCGAGACGTTTATCCATCAGAGCGAGCTTGCGAGCGAGGATTGATATAAAGTCGAGTGTAAAATGGGTTTTATGGACGAGTTTTACACTCTACTTTTCACGTCAATTGCGAGGAAATTATTTATCGTTAAGAGTCCAGTAACGATTTGACAACTAAAATCGCTAATAATGAAATTACGCACAAGAATCTCATTTGATAAGATAGTTTGAAGTCTTGTTATTGCAAAGAAGTTCTTTGGGTCTATATATATTAATATTTAATACCCTAAAACTGAATTCTTACAGAGCTTCTTTAGTGTGGACGTTGATTTGTGCAATCTTGTCGCTTGGTTATTTTATTAGTTATTATTTTGTATGGCCCCTAATATGTTTTATATTATCTGATTAAAACATGAAGTACAGTTTATTTCTGTATTCATATTTTTGTGAAATACTTTAATACCTTCCCAAAAATATCACCTAAACTTCGGCAATTTTTAATAAAATTGCTCTAGCTAGACTTACTTTCCCTTAAAATATATATATAAAAATGAAAAAAAACTGTTCAACTTATTCCTCAGACGACTAATTTTCCAAAACTATAACTTAATTTTAATAAATAAAAAACCGGCCAAGAGCGTGTCGGGCCACGCTCAGTGTAGGGTTCCGTAGTTTTCCGTCCGTCACAGTAAGTGTCCCCACTTAAGAGTTAATAACACCGCCATGTAGGATATGATATGAGAGTTCCACGTACAGCGACATCTATCGGCAAATTAAGTAAACTATTGCGCGCGAGCTTAAAGTATGGAAGATGATTTTTATGGAATAATTCTTTATTGCGTGAACCGATTTTCACCGTTTTTACTTTATTTGAAAGCACGTCATTTCATTGTAATTTTGTAGAAATTACAGGTACAATAAACACCTGCTTATACGGTTAAATTACAAACTTAATTCAGAAATTATTATGTAATTTTTTTTCAAAAACTATTCATTCTATCAAGTTCAAAATAATTTTCCTAGAAAGTTTTTATAAAGTTCTACTTTTGAGATTTTTTTCATATTTTTAAAACTTATGGTTCAAAAGTTAGAGGGGGGGGGGGGACGCATATTTTTTTACTTCTGGAGCGATTATTTCCGAAAATATTTACATTATCGAAAAATGATTTTAGTAAACCCCTATTCATTTTTAAATACCTATCCAACAATATATCACACGTTAGGGTTGAAATGAAAAAAAAAATCACTCCCCACTTTACGTATAGGAGAGGTACCCTAATAAAAACAAATTTTCCACTTTTTATTTTACCACTTTGTCGGCGTGATTGATATACATATTAGTACCAAATTTCAGCTTTCTAGTGCTAATGGTCACTGAGATTATCCGCGGACGGACGGACGGACGGACGGGCAGACATGGCGAAACTATAAGGGTTCCTAGTTGACTACGGAACCCTAAAAAGCCAAACTCGCGAAATAGGTATAAGATTAGGGTGAATCCATAATAATATTATAAATGGGAAAGTGTATGTGTGTGTTTGTTTGTTTGTCCGTCTTTCATGGCAAAACGGGGCGACGAATTAACGTGATTTTTTAAGACGATTGTCGCCAGAGTGTCCTTGAGCGTTTGGGCGCTGTGTACCCGCGCTACCCGCTTTACCCTCTCATTGCGATCGTACTAGGGTTTGCAATATCCGCCCAGTTTTTTAATATTCGGATAATTGAATACTTCAATATTTATTATCCGAATATTCGGATATTTGAATAATTTCGGATAATATTGGTATTTCATAAAATAAAACAAAATTAGCGTATTTAAAGGTGTGTAATGCATAAAATCAACAAGTCAAGTAACAAAAAACCTGAAAATTACAACATGCTTTTATAATCATTATATGATTTGTCATTATCGCACCACGTAATTTGTAATGTTTATAATAAAACTTAACACTGAGAAAATGTTTTATTAATTGGAAACTAGGATACTTAGCTTAATATAATTACATAATAATAAATCACATAAAATTTCAAGATAAAACTAATCAACTTTAACTATCACTTTTTTTAAATACCACGCGTGACACGACGCGAAACAATAACAGACAACCTACCTTCGTACGTACTAGTTACAGACTGACTGACTGACTGACTGAGCGAATGGGTTCTGTCTTCGGTCGGTTCACAGTAGGTAGGTAATACCAATAATTATTTTAGTGACAGGTAGAAAATCCGCCTGATCTGCAAGTGTTTTCGTTGCTCATTTAATAGTAACATTAATATCGTTATATACCTAATAATATATTTTTATAATATTATATAAATTATATTTTCGTTATAATACTTATTATGGAACATTTGTCTAAACACCTTATTTGGGCAATACAGATGGACATAAAACGTCATTAGTCATTAGTGTTTTTTCTCGTAATTTTTTTTAATTTTTCCTGCTTATAAATGATTTTATTAGTGTTTTCAAAATATCCGTTTATTCGGATAATTCGCGTTTTAGTATTCGGATAATTTTGAATATTATTTTCGGCGGATATTCGGATAATTGAATATTCGGATTATTCGGATTGCAAACCCTAGATCGTACGTAAATCCGCCACACTGCACCGGAACAATGTTCAAAGAATATTACTTTACACAGAGGCGCGCGGGCAGCTTTATAATAATTATAATCCTTTTGCGGATATTTTTTGATTTGAATACTGTGATTAAGTACTGCAATGGTGATATTTTTAGGAATGCTACTTACCTATTAAATAAGATAAGTAATAACGATCTCAATTAGTAGATTTTTATGTAATAGAATAAAACCTAGATTTTGAATTTGAAGTACAGTCAGCGGCAAAATATTGGTAAAAATATTCTGCATATCAGAAAAAAAAACTGAATGCACATCAAAGCGATGTTTTCATGAATTTAGTTTTTTTGCTGCGCAAGTGAGTTTAATAGATGGTTATTGTTTTGTAGCGATTTTGAATATCAACCGTAAAAATCACTTATATAATTACGAAAAATTTACAAAACTAAAAAAGATTTTTTAGTTTTGTAAATTTTTCGAAACATGTCCGTCTGTCCGTCTGTCCGTCAGTCCATCCGTATGTCACAACCATTTTATTATAATATATATATTGATGAATTTTTATCCATAGGTGTGTCTTGTGCCGCTACTTTGTTTTTAGCTAAATTGCTGAAAAAAAAACTTTAAGGGGAGGCACTCCATACATACATATGCCGAACTAAATGTCAAAACAATTTTTTTTTTGCAAATATGAACATTGTGTACATCTATCGATACGGGTTTAAAAATATCTTAAGTATATATAGAGGATTTTCAAAACCTTTTTTTATTGAGTCAATATTTTTAGACATAATCGCTTCGAAATTCTAAATAATAGTCCCCCCCCCATCTAACTTTTAATCCGTAAATCCAAAAAATATGAAAAAAATAAAGAAGATACGGCTTAGTACTTATTTATATGAAAACTATTTCACATATTATCGGTTGAGCCATTTTTGAGTTATCGCCAAGAAACTACTTTCTATGGAACCATACATTATGCGTGGTCCGATACACTCTTGGCCGGTCTTTTAAAGATATTTGATATGTAGTATTAACCGTTAGTAGTAATTTATTTATTTACTTGTGTTGATAATTAATATAAATTTGTATTTCAGCGAGATAGTAAAGCTTTTTTTCCTTTATTCTTACTTACATTAAACTCTTAAATATCAGCAATTTTTAATTAGAATCTCGATCAGGCTTCGCTCAGTGATAGTTAGTACACTGAAATTTGTATGTCTTTTAATTTAATCACGCCGACAATATGGTAAAACAAAATCAGAAAAATAAAATGAAGTGGAGGTGATTTTTTTTCACTCCAACCCACGCGATTGATACGATACACGATAGTGTGTGGTATTATTGGACAGGTCTTCCAAAAATAATAAGTCTTAAACAACTTTTGGATAAAACGCATATTTTCGTAAATAATAACTCCGAAAGTTACTTATTAGTCCATTGTATTATAGCAATAGCAGGTTTCCGCAACTCGACAACTAACGCCTATTTTGCGTGACTCATCAGAATAAGTACTAATACATAATAATTGTAGTGTACTTACAAGACTACATTTGTTTTCAGGGCATTATAAGATGCATGAGTTCTGTTTTTTCTCCATTTTTATTTCATATCTTCATTTAATTTGTAATATAGGTCATCTAAATAAAATACACTTTTTATAAGAACGTAAATACATGAACACACATACGGGTATATTATCTTAAAAGATAAAACGTCTATGCGCTATTGATTCCGACAAGACACGTTATGCCCGCACCGCATGAACCCTCTGCAGTTATTTAGTCTTTAGGCACAGTAAGTCCGATATTATTGCTCACGGGCCGAGCACAAGTATTTGTAGTACAAGGGAAGCACGGAGCGACGAGCGACACAGCCTCCTCGTCTCAAAGCTAGCTCACGACTGCCAGCAACGCCGTTTTCGAGCTACCAACGCACGAAATGTGGAATTATGATCAAGTTGTTTAAGAAAATTTAATCAATTTAAATATCCTACGTTGAGTTTGTAGTGTTCTGTAGTACACATTTTTTAGTTCAACAATATTTTAAATCGAATGAGCCGTTCAGTAGATAAAAGCAAAATTAACCGTAAAACGACATTTCGTTACATTTAAATAACGGAGAAACTATACCACTTCCCTAAAAGGGGGGGTGGAAGTTTGTATGGAGCATTCCGGGGGGCAATCAGGAAAGGCGAACCGTGTTACCCCGAATTTAACGCGAGCGAAGCCTCGGGCAAAAGCTAGTTATTTATAAATGAAATAAGAAACTAAAAAAGCGTTCCACTTATACAATTTAAAAAGAAACCTACTTTCAAAATATGTATACAAACTGATAGAAGTTTCGTTAGTTACTGCAAAATAGTATCATAAAGAAAGTTGAGCGAATTTGAAAAAAAAGTTAAAACAATTTCAAGTTGTAATAAAAATATTACACTGAAAATATACTTGGCCAGAAGTGTTGAGCACCCTTGCGATTTTCATATAAACTCGAAAGTTTCGACCGGCGTTTCTATCTTTTAAGTTATTTTATCAAATAATTCAAACTGAACGGGAAACTTTTGTTGAAGTTAGTAGTAACTGCATAGAATATTTGCAATTTGTCGCACCGACTTAAATTCGCATTTTTGGGACCTCCACTTTTCATATTTTATAGGTACCTTGAAAGTGTTATTAAGTGAAGTTTTCTAGATATATAAATAAAATATAACATTTACGTCATCGTACATTGTTATGATAGGGAAATAATACTTAACATCGAAAACGCAAACAAAAAACTGCTATGGTCAACACTTCTGGCCAAGGCTCTGTATGGTGTCGCCAATTAATTTTTTCATGTTTTTTTTTTAAATAATATGTGAATTTAGACTTAGATACTTGTTTTCTGCCCAGTCATAAAAACATTTCGCGGCATTTTAAAACAATAATTAACCCCTATTTTATCTGATTTAATTAATTTAATTATAGAAAACACGGAATTCAAATAATTTGATTTAACAAGAATAAAACAAAACAACAAAATTCAGTATTCTACGAAATTTTACTGCTCAATTAAATTGTGCAATATATTTTGACTGTGTTTGGCTGTTGAGCCTCATTATCTTAGTTTTAGAAGAAAATTTTACTTCACTAGATATTAAAAAGGGATTTTATGTCGTCTACGCACGACTTAAAGTCGAACTTTACGAGCATGAGAAGTAAAATAGTAGATTGTGCAACAAGTGCATAAAACGTACGATTTTACGCGAGGCGTTTATCCATCCGAGCGAGCTTGCGAGCGAGGATTGATATAAAGTCGAGTGTAAAATGGGTTTTATGGACGAGGGCTACACTATAATTTTCACTTCAATTGCGAGGAAATTATTTATCGGTAATCGTAAAACTATTTCAAGTTGTAACAAGAATATTACAATGAAAACAAATATGGTTCCCACCAATGAATTTTTTGATGTTTTTTTTTAATTCTCAACATGTGAATTTAGACATAGATACTTGTTTTCTGCCAAGTCATAAAAATATTTATCTACACTCACATTGTAAGTCCTCTAAAACGTGTTCAAAAACGGTAGGCAATGGCTACCATTACCACAACCCATTTTACTATGATAAGCTTTTTATCTGTGGCAGTAACGTAATTTTAACTTTACATGCTCATATATTGATACGTTATGAGTTTAAAATTCCGAACATCGAATTTGATAACATAATGTAAATCCTGTCCTCCTTCCTGACCAACGGCACGCGTCCGCGCGACCGCCGGCACAATCGAGTTGGCCATGGCGGTGCAATGGCGGTCATTCTATGGTTTCCGAACACATTCATTTAGGATACATAATAGGAGTGTAGATAAAGCAGTGCATGCAACTGTACGTAATTAGGCCTTATTACGTAACAGTTACATAAACGGGGCATTTCTAAACTATTATCAACTCCTATTTTGTTTGATTTCATTTATTTAATCATAGAAAACACGCAATGGAGTTGGCAGCTGTCAACTGTTTGGCTAGATGGCGCCAGCATAGCTCGTACCTGTCACTAGTTTCGTTCTATGGGATTTGGCTTAAAAGGCTAGCATCCAGTAAAAAAAATTAAAAAAAAAAACATGAATTTGACACTGTTGGTAGGTTTGACAGGTACTAGCTATGCTGGCGCCATCTGTAAACACTTTTGCCCGGCCAACCCCATTCAAATAATTATAGCAAGAATATGATAAAAGAACAAGTTTCAGTATTTTACTGCTCAATTAAATTGTGCAATATATTTTGACTCTGTTTGGCTGTTGAGCTACATTCTTAGTCTTAGAAGAAAATTTTACTTTATGCCCTAGAGCTTAAAATGCGATTTTATGTCGTCCACGCATGACTTAAAGTCGAACTGTACGAGCATGAGAAGTGAAAAGAATATTTTAAAAATTTTTATTTTACCACTTTGTCGGCGCGATTAATACACATACTCAAATACTCATACCCAGTTTCAGTTTTCTAGTACTAACGGTCACTGAGATAGACGACCGCAGACAGACGGACAGACGGACTAATTAACTACGGAGCCCTAAAAATAATACCCTCTTTTGTTTGGGCAGTCGTATAAAACATACTAATACTAGTAGAAGTTTGTTAAATAGTATGAAATGAATAAGAGCGTAAGTGCTATAGCATAGTGGTGGACTGGTGGAGCTGTGATGGATACTTAATGGAAACGTGTGTTACAAATGCAATAAATTAGTTAGATTTCTAATTGCTTGGTTTTTATCTATTAGGCGTACTAAGTGGAGTAGTAACACTGACAATATATTTATCATTCAGGTGATGCCCGTAGTCAGAATAGAAAAACAAAGGTTAACGCAGGTTAGAATCGTAGGAAATGACACCACGTTGATGTCAGAGTATCAGATGCCAGTAGATGCACAATGGGAAATACCAAGGTCCAAAATATCTCTTACTGGACAACTGCTTGGAGAAGGTGAATTCGGAAAAGTAGTAAAAGCTGAGTCACATGGAGTAGACTCGGAAGATGCTAAGACTGTTGTAGCTGTGAAAATGTTGAAAGGTAAGATATAAAAGCCAACAACCAGGTTTTCCTTTTCAAAGTCCATAAAGATAAATGTATTTCGCGTATTACAGACGGTTACACGGACGCAGACATGATATCGCTGGTGTCGGAGATGGAAATTATGAAGATGATTGGCAAGCACGAGAACATCATCAACCTACTGGGCTGCTGCACGCAGGATGGCCCACTCTATGTCGTTGTGGAGTACGCACTCAATGGCAGTCTCCGCGAACATCTTAAGAAACACAAACCCTACAAGAAGTAATCTTAGTATATTTACGAAAATAATTTCTAACGTTAACAAGTGTTCTTTGCTGATACATTATTTTTTGTTGACAGTAATGGTTCTGCGGAGAATTTGCTAAACAAGCCCTTGGCACAAAGAGAGCTGGCAGACTTCGTTTTGCAAGTGGCGAAAGGGATGGAATACTTAGCGTCACGTGGAGTAAGCTATTAATAATAAATAAAAGTTTTACGTAAATATTGAATAGAGAATGTTTGATAGAGGTAAGAGCGTCGCTGGTAAGTAGGTGAATATAGTACAAATAGTTTAAGCCGGCACTACATCGACATAACATTCTATCTAAGTATTATGAAGCTGCTAATAATATTATCATTACAGTGCATCCATCGTGACTTGGCAGCTCGCAACGTCCTGGTATCTGCTGATCTGGTCCTGAAGATCGCGGACTTCGGGTTAGCGCGTGACGTACGCGATTCTGACTACTATCGCAAGCGCACGGCTGGCAAGCTGCCTATGAAGTGGATGTCTCCTGAGTCTATAGCACAGAATTATTATGACAAGCGCTCTGATGTGTAAGTAACAATTATTTACAACAAGTATTTTCTTAAACATGCGCGTAAATATAAGTACATTGTATCATGTTTTTCATGATAACATAAATTTAACTATTAGATATTATGTACAGTTTGTGATGTTTCCGAGTGTTTAAAAAAGTAGTTACTTACCGTGGCTGAAATGTTACGTCAGTGTGCAGTGTTGTTATAGTGTAGGTACTAGATTTATTAATAAATATTTAACAGAACCGGCAGGCATAATTGACGTAATCCAGGAACAAATTTCATGACCAATCCCGTCCCATGCAATAACTTGTGAAGTGTAAGTGCGATGTGTAATGAAGCCTCGTGAAGGTCTTAGGGTCCAGTATAATATTGCTTTCCGGGTGTTGATGGGGCTGCCGCGTTTCTGTAGCGCGTCAGGAATGTTCGCGGCGTCGGCACGCGTGGACTGTTTCAATACGACCACGCGTGCGCGCGCAGCATCCCTGGTGCGTTGGGTGCGCCGTAGCCCCAACAGCATTCTGCGCATGATAGCGAACAGGGTTGATAGTCCCTACATGTCGCACTGCATGGGATTACACGTCCCTTTCAGTGTTGTTTTGTTTTAAAGCGTAACGGTAGCCATACCTACTAAGTCTACTAACCACTTACCCCTTTATTCATAAACGACTCTCAGGCTATATTTATTTAATTTATGTTTTGTCTGTTTCTAACAAACAACTGTCAAAGTGACAGATAAGGACAATACATAAATTAAGTAATTGATGCCCGAGAGATGTTTATAAGGGGGTTAGTCTGTAAGTTCTACTAATAAAATTATGTGTCCTTGGTAATATGCATGAAATAAATTTATTCTATTCTATTCTATTTCACAGGTGGTCGTTTGGCGTTATAACGTGGGAGATAATGACTTTTGGTGAAATTCCTTACTCCAAAATTTCAGTTTACAAGTTGTACAATTACTTAGAAACGAATAACAGGCTTGAAAAACCGGATAAGTGCAGCAATGAAATGTGCGTTCCTATATCAATATTTTTGCAATACACCATGAACTTTCTATTTCAATAATTCCATAGATGCAACTTGCATATATGTATATATATGTAATATACATATTAACTAGTTTTTCCTAAGGTATCTCCTATTTATCTATGGACCCTTAGGTATTTCATAAATTCATTCATTGAATACGTATAAATTGAAAAAATTTAATTACCATTTCAAAAATATATTCAGTTATTTATTGAATATTTAGTTCAATTTGCATTCCCTAAGGCCACTTACTTAACTTTAAGTAAGTACATATTTTAATTGGTACTAAACTATTCTTTTCAAGGTACGATTTGATGAAAACTTGTTGGGCCTTCAAACCCGAAGAACGGCCAACATTCGAAGAAATCGTCTGTTCGATGAAGACTATGCTAAATCTTCCGTAAGGCTCATACAATATTTGCTTATTTTTTTTATGCCTTCGCATAAGGGCGGATTACCCGATCATCAACGATATTCTAACATTTTTCGATTTTTGCTCTAGATCACCTTTTCTTTATTTAATTTCAGTTATTCTTGTATAGGTACATAGTTACTTATTAATTCTAATAAGTATATATGATAAACAAACTAACTCCAAACCTTTGTTAAATTATTTTAGGGTAAAATACAGTAGCTGCACTATTACAATCTCAATGTTCCTAAATTCCTCCTTTTTTCCAGTGAAAATGTGCCGCCACCGCAAAACTTGAACGAATATGTGACAATGCTGTCATAAGTCATTCATTATTAACAGCGCAACATGACGTGTTAACTCCAATATAAAGAGCTTTTTGACAGTTGTGAAATAAAAGAGGAATATACAAAAATGGGTACCTACTAAAAGCTCAGAGAACTAAACTAAAAGGCATTGTTCCTCTAGACGTGTAATTTTTTAATTGTCTATGCGAGCTAAAGATATTATACTCAATTAGTTACATAATGATACAAGAGTGCTAAGTTCATCACCACATATGAAGCGATATTGTGCGCACGAGAGAACGCGAGTGCGCAATAATTATATAAGCTGAGTTTTATAATATAATCATTTCATACGACGTTGTTTAATTTAACACACTTGCGAGGAAAAAAACAGAATCGTGGTAGTTAATTAATAGTATTTGATAAACACATTAATAACCAGAATGCGTACAGGAGAGAAGAATTTACGAATTATAATTCATTTTAATAGACCTTTTTTATGACTAGGTACTGGAAATGGAACTCTATTTCAAAACATTTCATAAAACAAAGTTGAATACTTCACATTTATTGTCCAATAAGTTCTATTTACTAATAACATTTTACTAGTAAATATGTATGAAGAATTTTAAAATATATTCGGAGGTCAAATTATTAATACTAAGGTTTGCTTCTTGTTCACTTAAAAAAAACATTGTTAATATTAATAAAACACAATTAGAAAAATCGAACAAAAGAAAATTTGTTAGATTTTTCTTATCGGTACAGGCATATCGTCGTTACGCTTTCCAAAACATACATGTGTTTCGACATTACTTTTCAGTAGACAAAAAAAAATGTTTTACATCTAAACCACCAGTCGAAAGTCTGTCAAAATTTGACATCAATTTGAAGAAAAATCTGTATTTTCCTATTAGTTAGAAATATCCCCTGAAATATTACTAGTTTAGTCGTTATTTAATTTTTTAAAGTTTCTTTGCACATATCAGGTTTGGATTGAGTCAATAAAATTGTATATGTGTAAAAAATGCACATATCAGATGTAGTTTCTATAACTTTTTATAATTGTTTGTTAGACATGTGTCTAAAACTATTTGAAACTAAGTGATCATCTAATTATTCATTTATGTTAAAGCAAAATAAAACAATGGGTTAATTAGAAAAAGGGTTTATTACAAAAAAACGTATCAAAAATAAACAAGAACGTCTTTTAAGTCAAAGTATATACCAATGTTATTGTCACATTAGGAAAGCTTTCAAAAACGGTTTTTTATTGTTTTAGTTTAATCGGTTTAATATTAGTACTGCATGTATGGATCTATCTTTACATATGTCCGATAATAATTATTTTTAAGCCGGTAGTCATTATTCTGATCTAAGACTATTCATGAAGCAAGTTATCATAGAAATAATGATAGTCTCGGCGCATGTGTTTCTTCAATGACTGTAAGCTGTTATATTTCGATTTCTCAAGCTTCTTAGGCATGTCATACATGGCAGAGAGTAAAACACTAGAGTTGAACACTAGACGCACATACTCTTTGAAACAACAGTTGCCAATCGTCTGGATGTCGTAATTTATAAAATACTTCGCCATTTTTATAAAACGGCCTCCTGATATCGGTTACGACGGGATCTCCAACCTTTTTTCCGTGTCTGATAGACTCAAACTTACTCACCAATTCGTAATTTCACAAAGCAATTAGTCGGTCGAGCATTAGACTCGGCACGGACAAGTCCAAACAAGCATTAGTAGCTAAAGGCTGCCCCCAAGGGGGCGTCCTATCGCCACTGCTATGGAACCTGGTGGTGAACGACCTGATCACCAAACTAAACAACAATCACTATTATACAATCGGATATGCTGATGACATAGTGATACTGACAAGCGGTATTCACGCAAGTACAGTATGCGAGGTTACACACTCGGCACTGGCGATAGTTGAACACTGGTGCTGCAACAATGAACTATCGGTCAACCCAAGGAAGACTGAGATGGTAACATTCAACAACAAATGACCTCTGGGAAACTACCGCCTCCCAAAACTGTCCAATACTGAGCTCCAACTGTCATCTGAGGTAAAGTATCAAGGGGTAATACCTAATCGACAGCAGACTAAACTGGAGCACTCTCAACAATAAAATTGAAAAAGCAACGGTTGCCTTTTGGCAATGTATTAGAATGGTAGGTAGGACTTGGGGATTGAATCCCAAGATCACTCTGTGGCTATACCAGGCAGTAATTCGACAAATCATATGCTACGGCGCGATATTATGTTGGCCACGCACCAATCTATCCATGGTCGAAGCCAAACTACAACGACTACAGAGATTTTCCTACATAGTAACTACGGGCTGCATGAGGACTACACCAACTGCCACTGGCTTGCCGCTCATAGAGGCGGTAACTGATGCGATATCTAGACAATTAGGCGTTTTCGACAAAAAGTACAAGATCCAGCTGTACGAGGATCCATACGAAGGTCTCAACCCAAGGGAGCTGAGGATCTTCACAGAAAGGTCTAAAATAAGGTCTGGCACTGGCTCTGGAGTTTTCTCAGAGGACCTAATCATACATATCTCAACACCATTAGGAGCCCACAACACAGTCTTCCAGGCAGAGTGCTTGGGCATAATAATGGCCACTCGTGCAATCGCCTCTAACGGAAGGTAACGGAATACCCCATCCGCATGAGTATGCGGATCCGACAGAGGATCGGTTCTACAAGCCCTGCAGAGTCAAAAAAGTACCTCAGGTAATACAGTACTAAGTAAGTACAGTACTAATAGCATAACCCTGCAGTGGATTAAAGGGACAGCAATTCACGTGGCAACGACGCAGTTGATGCTTTAGCGAGAGGTGGCTCAGAGGCGAAAGTGGTAGGTGCGAAGCCCATAATACATCTACCTGCAGGGCCAGCAGAGGGTCGTACTGTCCGGCGCGGCGGTGGCAGAATACCGGGCGAAACATCTTGGTTCGCTAAGGGCCAAGTTACTACGGGTTTATTATCATAATTTATTATAAAAGTATAAAAATTTACCTGTTAATTCGCACTTTTTTGGAGTTTTCCATTAATTTTATACTATCTAACCTTCTATCAACTCAACGTACCCTCAGAATGCATAAAGGAGGAAAAAGTGACATGTGCAAATCAAACCTGATAAGTGCGACTCGCCTAATTTCATAAAACAGTTAAGTGTTGCGCAGGCACTTGTATACTTTTTTTATTGGTTATTTCACATGTAATAATTGTTATCTCCGTTTCTATTAGCATTTTAGACACATTTGCTTTTGCATCAGATGCGGCTTTGAAAATTACCAACGAATAGCAAATAATAAAAAAATCACAAAAAAGCACATATATGTTTTAGAAAGCGCAACGACGATATGTACTAAAAAAATTCTAGGTTTTAGCGACTAGGTAGCAACTTTTTATATTGTATATGGATTTAACATTTCCAAACAAATGCTTTTTTTTAACTATTGTAGCACCATCTTCGCATTGCTTTTCGCATTTATTTTTATTATAATTTGTGCACTGTTCAGCAGTTATTTGTAATAATTTTGAAACTATTTCAATCCCGGCTGTATAACGATAGGGCTGTACCCTTTATGTTTCGCGGTACGGTATCAATATTTGATCTTTTTATTGTAGGTAGGTGACTAGCATATATTTTGGAAAAAGTTTCCAAACATAATAAGTAGGTATGTCTTTTTTACATTTGTGATAGAGTGCTATAATGATATTATTATAAGCTGGTACAGGAAAACAGAAGAAGGTTATACAGGAATAGTACATTACTTACCTAGGGCTGTAAAAAAAAGAAAGCCCGAAATCGCAGGTATTTGGGACCCGAGCCGCAGGCGAGGGTTGTAAATATGCGATAGAGGGCTTTCTTTTTTACTGCCCGTGGTGAGTACACAATTTTACGTCCCCACCTGGCCATAATGCGAGTTTTACCGTAAGCGTAGCGAGCGGTAAAACTCACATTATGGCCAGGTGTGACGTAAAAAATATTATTTTTGGAGGCAAAATATGTACATCAATGAAACTTTGTTTACAACTTTATCCTGGCACTAGAAATGAGGATCTGCCGAGTCTTATCAAAATTTATGCCCCCATCGGAGAGGGGTTTGGGCAGAGGGGAAGTTTAAAAAAATGCACATTTTATAATAGAATGAGAACATGCTCTCGATCATACTTATAAGAACAAATTTTACCGGCATATAAAGGATTTTTGTTGGGAAATTGTTCCCTGTTCGTACAACCCTATCACCAGCTTCGGATGAAATAATGGCCTTTATATTTTATTCCTCTTAACCGCTCATGCGTAAAAAGTAGGGAATGCTCCCGGTTCTGATTTTGTATGGCGAGAATCGGGAATTCCCGGATCCGGTACTGGATTTGTATAGAAAACGAGTACCGGGAGCAAACCCTAGTAAAAAGTGGAATACCCTGCACGATTTAACATATTTTATAAGCGCGCGTTTGTATTATTCTATAGTCTCTGGTCTTACTTTACCTGTAGTATGTTAACATTTAGTTAAGTATAATTACGCATTTCTTTATTAGTAATCGCATTATGTACGTCATTATCATGTCATAAGTATTTTTAAATAAAACATGGAGTTGTAAATTTGTTTTTGTTTCATATTATTTTATACTAAGTAGTAGTACCCATACCATACCTCTCTTTTGGACATAGTTTAAGGACATACCCGGCTCCAGACGTAATTTAAGGACATACCCGGGTCCAAAACCTACTTATTAACCGACTTTCAAATTGAATGGGAGGAGGTTCTCAATTCAATGCGTTCCGGATTTTACAACTGACTAAGTATGTAAGTACTATAAGTACATTTACGCAGTTAAATTAACCGTTTATAATACGTATAGGATGATTAAAAATACTCCGAAAATTTTGATAACTAAGCATGACGATTTTTTCGTACCTACTATGTCACGAGATCCCGATTGACTTGGCCTAGGTCCGTCCGATTTTCCAAGACTGGATTCATTAAAACATGTATAGTAGTGGATCTACTTTGATCGTTCGCGTTAATAATTTACAATTATGTCGTAGTCATGTGCATTTAACAAAGTACTTGGAACGAATAAGTATTCTACTGTTGAAAACAATTGAGCACTTAAATGCGTAGCTATCTAGCAGCTGGGTGGGGACGGATTTAAGGGATAATATAACATAAACGCAACATTAAACGTTTACGTCACAGAGGTACATAAAAGTTATAGAAATATACAGTACCTAAATGCGAATCCACAAGGTACATTACAGAAAAAAACTGAATAAAAATGTTACATAAACTACATAAAAGTTTCATAAATGCGTTACATAGTTATCATAAAAGTGGCGAAAAAGTGTTAAAAATCAAAGTTAAAAGTGTTAATCTTAATTTTGAAACACCACAAAGGACTTAGATCTAGCTACGACACGTTAAACATTGCATTAGACGTAACATTACAAACCTTACTATATTATTAAGTAAATAATGCACACTTATCTCGAAAACCACCAAATAATGCGTCACATAAAATGGCGATAGTAGATACCTATAATTTAGGTGAAACCACAGTGAAACACACAGCAGTGTCTTAAAGCCTCTATTGACCTCAGAACTAACCCGTGATTTTTAATGTATGGCGGCATTTGATCTCACGATTGACTTCGTTGCACGTAACTACAAATACGGCAATGTATCTAAATTTCATTAAATATTTGCGTCGAAATAGCTTTATAAATAATAGGGACCTTCCACAACTAACAACCCACTAATCCTTCCGGTGAGTACCTAACCGTTTGGAACATTTAAAAGTTATTTGTTATACAAGGCTGCAAAGTTGTATTTTAACCGCGAGTGTGGAATTGAAGCACGAGCTAGCGAATGGATTCGATGGTTGAACCGCGAGCGAAGCGAGTGGTTCGAAAATAGAATCCTGAGCGAAGCGAGTAGTTCAAAAATAGAATCTTGAGCGTAGCAAGTGTTGCAACACACGAGACGTAAAAATAACTTTGCAGCCGTGTGTAACACAAATCTTTTCACCTCACTAAAGCGAGGAAAATATAGTCTGGCCAGCCAACGAACGTAGTAGCAATGTACATCAAACAAAACTTAGTATTTTTTGGACGCCTGTCGCGCCCTTTAGTACGTCATTTCGAAAATCGACAGAAGATTATGCGGTCAAAATACAATAGTTGACATCCAGGAAGGAATGAAACATTGATACTTACAATGATTGCTAAAATCATAAGGCCAGTCGAGGGAAACGAGTAACTACCTATATCTACCAGAAAATACAACTTTTCAGTTTAGAATGGAACAGGATTAGCTTCATTATCTGTATAAATAAGAGTCATGTTAATTTACATATATTATATCACTCAGTATACTCCTACTTATTTATTATGATTTCCTTTTATCATTTCGTTTGACGACTATTTTAGGTAGGCACTTATTTAATCTAATGTACGAATCGTATAATTGAATAATCAGTAAACGCACGTGAGGTTTTGGTGTTTATTTATTTTATACATAGCTTAGGTAGGTACATAAAGGAAAACATTTCAAAGGCTTGATAAAAGTCTGTTGTAGAAAGCGGGATGCTTGGTGCTTAAACCTGTTAAATTGTAGTGGTTTCTTGCTTTGTGACAATATGCAGCAATTACTCCTATACAACAAACGATCTTGGACTGCATTTAGCACTAGTTTTCGCTTCAATTATTCGATTTTACACTGAAAGAAAGAACTTGAAATGATAATTCGATACAAAACTCTACATAACCTCGAAGTCACATATATCACGAAAAATGTATTACACCTGTCGTAAGTACCTACATAAATATCTCAGCTGGTCTTTGCGTTGATTTAATACATTTATTGAAAGGTGATGGCAGATATCACATTAATAAATAATAATAGGGCACGTTCCCGGGAATTCCCTACTTTCCTGGGCACGTTCCCCAAACAGGGGAAAGTTGCATCCAAGATAAAAATGTTCCATAAGTGAAAATTAAAAATGTTATAGATAAAAAGCATACAGAGTACATTGTACAATGTACACCCTTGTGTACCCGAAGTTGCAATAAAAATTGTTTAATTTTATTATTGTAGACGAAATAAGATAAATATTTGTAAGTACCTACTTATATGTATTTCAATTATATTATTTTATCAGAAAATAAATTATTTATTGAAAAGTAGTAGTAGAAAAAACTAAAAATTCAACAATGTCATTAATAGTCATTATTGAATTTGAAAATAAATAATCTAAAAACAATAAATTCAATTAATAAGAGAAATACCATTATTTTTTGTATTTTACAGTATAAATATTTAAAAAAATATCTATGGGGAAAAATAAGAATATTTTATAAATATTTTTTAAATATAATATTCCCTGGCGTAATGATTGCTGTACGATTTTTACTTCATTTCATTTGATTTTTTTAGCGTTGACAAATCTTTAATTTTATTAAAATATGTGGTTATTAAAGATGCGAACTTCTGTGATGATTGTTTTTATTTCTTTTGTAATATTTATTTAAGTAATGGTAAAAAAACTGATTTTTTAAATGTTACCTTTTTAAAGTACTAAATTACCTAAGTCTGATTGCTGTAGGATTTTAACTATATTTCATTAGATTTTTTTTTATTTTGAGTTGTCTAAAATTTTAATTTTACTAAACTATGTGATAATTTAAAAAATACAAAACGATTCGCTGAAGTTTTTGTAGGTTTTTATCACATTTATTTAAGTGATGATAATATGTGATTTTTTCAATGTTGCCTTTTCAAACTACTAAATTACATAAGTCTGATGTTTATTGTACAGTTTTTACAAAAGTTTACCAGATTAGATTATACATTGACATTTTATGGTGAGACTTGTTCGTTAGAATGTTTTTTTCGTATCTTATATAAATAATACAAACTTACATTTGAAGTTTAAAAACATGTCTTCTAACAAATCGTATGGACTTCTTAAATTACCAACCGCAAATAGCGTATTCAAAAATCAATCTGTTTTAAATACTCTTTGTAACGATTAGTATTTGTAATTCATATTACGTGTTAGTATGTGACTAATATGACTAATGACTTTTTGACTTTTTTGACTTTTTTGACTTTTTTGACTTTTTTGACTTTTTTGACTTTTTTGACCTTTTTGACCTTTTTGACCTTTTTGACTTTTTTGACTTTTTTGACTTTTTTGACTTTTTTGACTTGTTTGACTTTTTTGCCTATTTTATTTATTTTTTTTACTTTTTTTACTTTTTTGACATTTTTGACTTTTTTGACTTAAAATTTTTGACTGGTACGACTCATTTTTACTTTTTGGCTTTTTTTGCTTTTTTTACTTTTTTGACTTTTCACTTTGTCACTTCTCACTATTCATTTCACTTCACTTCACTTTACTCTATTTTATTTTATTTTATTTAACATGCTTTTCAATCGTATGGCTTTGTGTCGCGTTTTCGTGACGGTCACGTGACTTTTTTTCACCTAGCCCCCCATCCGCGAACCGTCCGATAAGGAACTTCGTTCCAAAATCTGTGATAATGCATTAATATAAGTTTCTTTATGATGAAGAAACTTATATTGCTTATATATATTTATGCTTCGCTTCCCCGGTACAATGGGGAATTGCCGGAAACATTGGGGCACGTGCCCGGGAAAGTTGGGGAACGTTCCCCATCTTTCCCGGGAACACGGGGGAATTTGCTTTTGGAAAATAAATACATATATTGTCATGCTAAATATTGTTATTATTCCTTTTATAGTGGATACCATTCAAAAAAATAATGTAGCTATACACATATTCAACTTTCCCCAGTATTCCCCACGGTGGGGCACGTTCCATCACTAGTTACATGTCACAGATTAAACAAAAAAGAAATGCACAATTCAATTCGAACTATTCTGAAACAGGTAGACATCAATTAAAATTTAAAATGGATCGATCAAAATAATACTTCTTGAAAGATTTAAAGCGTTTTATAGTAAAATCATGAATCAAATTTGTTTACAATAAATGTTTTTAATTGAATACAATTAAATATAAAATATTTTTTGCGTCCACAGCACCTGATTTGATCAGACAATTTAATCAGATGGGCAAAGATTGTCCTGTCTGGAGTGGCCTTTACATGTTATTATGTTTAAAAAAGTGATTAATATCACGTTCGAATTTCAAATATTATTTGCACTGTTGTGATTAAAATGCAGTTTTGCTATCTGTTTTTAAAGAATAAAAAGCTTTCCGAGCCAGTGAGGTGAAATAGTACATTATGATACGAGTGTGCTAAGTTGATCATTACATACGAAGCGATATTGTGCGCACGAACGCATGTGAGTGCGCATAAGGAAGCTGAGCTTATGTAATGATCAAGCACACGCGTTTCGTACGACGTTTTTCAAGACACTTGCGAGGAAATAACAGAATAGTTTATACTATTAATAACTTTTGATAAATACATTAATTGTCAGAATGTTTACAGGATAGAGGCCTACTTACGAACCTAAGATAATTAAATTTAACTAACCTTTTTGTGATGTTATTGAGTATCTGGAACTCTTTTACAATCATTTCATAAAATTAAAGACTTCACATTTATTGTGCAATAAATTATAGTATTTTTTTCTTACGTATTTATTGCTCACTAGATTTTTATGATGACATTTTACTTGTTTATTTATATCACAATTTTGTAATATATCCAGAGGTTAAATTAACGCTAAAGTTGTCTTCTTATTCATTGTAAATATAATTTGTTTAAATTAATAAAACACGACGAGAAAAATCTAACAAATAAACAATGATTAGAGGTTAACTTATAAATGGCGCGCAATTTTCTTTTTTGGATGTGCGTGCAGCTTGAGGCAAAGGCGCGGACGTATAATGCCAAACAGCCAATATTAAAACAGACAATTCGTGTTTAAAACGTAATTACGAGTAATATAATAAGTTGAAATGATTCTGATTCACAATCAGGATTATATAATTTGTATTCTATCGTAAATGTGTATATTTTAAATATATTTACTTTTTTAGAATGTAAACTCATAAAGAGTTAAAAGAAGTAAAGGTAGTACCCGACTAAATTACAACGATTGGTCTGCGTACGTACAACTTGGTACTAGAGTACAAACGTCACTTGATCGGATTATTAAATTATTCCACTAGTTGGATAATTATTGTGAAATGCACGTGTGTTTAATATCTAGGATTATGAGCATAAAAGCGATGGAATAAGAACCTCGTTACGAGCAGGTGTGTTGAAAAGGTTTTTCAATTTTATTTATTTATTATTCACATTACGTCATTACGTAAGAAGATTAAGGGCGGGTTGCACCACGCACACTTAACGAACTCATCATGGTTACAGTAGACGTCAAGTCCGTTTTTCCGTTGCACCATGCACTTTAGCAGTCAGAAAGTTACGTTAACCTTAACCAGCCATCGAGCACTGGTTAACTCAAATCTACGTTTAAATATGGCTGACAGTTTGCAAAAATGTCTCGTATTTCAAGGATAAATGCATTATTAGACAAAAAGACAGTGATATTTGATGAAAAATATTAAAATATTGTTTGCAGTAATAAATATATGCGAGTATCTGAACGTAAAAAGGCGTATACGATTGACGTTTGGTTTTATTCACAATTTTTAGATCAGATAACGGTATTAAATAATAAGTACATAAAATTCTTTGTAAAAAGTGCGTTATTTAGTTAAAATCGAGTGCCGAGTGACTTCAGGTTGAAATAGTACAGACTTCTGTTATGTATCACAAACATACCAGAACCTACAGTCATTGTCATGAAAGCCGACAGCCGTAGAATGAGCAGGACCAGAATCATGACAACCATTAAAAAACCACTCTGTTTTTGTCAATGAAGACCAAATCTTTGGAAACAACGGTTGACTTGAATACTGCAAGGTAGAAGACAAAAGGGAACGTAAACCTCCGACGCGGTGGAATGACCAGGTCAAGAAGAAAAACAAGTTTTATGACACGGTAGAACAGCCCACGAACGGGACTTGATGGGAGCAAGTCATACGATTCAAAAGATGCCAGATGATCAGAGAGGTTTCTTTAATGCTTTTAATAAGGGCATGAAGTTATACCACCAAACATTTATCGCCAATGTCCTACAGAAATCGAGCCTCGACACCTAACTAAACAATGTTCAGAACAGTACATGTAAATAAAGTGTGATGCGGAATTTACAATCAAGTAAATAAGAGTGTCATGTGTTGTGGGACAATAAAAAAATAGTTCAACAATGGTTAGGTATCCACAAATTCAAATGTGTATGAAAATTCATTATAGTAATTCATATAATTCTTGTTTTTTATTTGATTTCATTATTTGCCTTAAAACAAGCACAGTAGGCCTCTATTTAATGACAACTTGTGATAATGTCACAAAATGTCCGGTCCCTTGAGTGTTGATAAAGAGCTTACACTGTATTTCAGTTTAATTTGTGAAATAAACACAAAGATTTTACAGATCTATTGAAACATTAAACCCATATAAATAAATAAACTATCTACTGACAACTAATTTGACTTCATGTGTGTCGCTCTTCTATGGCAATTGTTACCTACCATTTGCTGCTCGTCGCTGCAATCAGGATTATGGCCAATCAAGTGTTTACAGATGGTGCCGGCATAGGTTGTAGTCTCAGTCCTACCAATAGTGTCAAATTCTTGTTTTATTTGGAATTTACTGGCATTAATTTTAGCCCTTTAAGCCAAATCTCATTCAACAAAACTAGTGGTAGGTGCCTACTTATGCTGGCACCTCCTGACTTTTGACAGATACCTTCCCCATTAGTATATTTTAAATCGGACATTATTATGAACATGCTTTTTTTAATCCAAATTGTACTCACTGTACAGTTCATGTAGGAAGATACTATTGCCGGTGACTGTACGCAAAATAAGTACATGCATTTCATTTTGTAAGTATAAAAAGTAGATATATTTTCATACTTACATTTCTATAAGGGAAAAAGCTTCCTAAGATGATGTATGTATGCATGCATTTTTGATTAGTCCTAGTCCTATCATCAGTGCTCAAAATCAATTATAAAATATGTGTTATGTTATGATTTTACTATGAATTTATTAGTAATAAATAATAAAGGTCTCTCTTTATCATATATCTTTCCCAACCAGCATAGGTACCTATTTACAAATAAAACATAATAGTAACTAGGTACCTACCTACATGGCTGTTGTATGACTTGTAAACATATATCATTACAAAGAAATAAATGATTATGATTATTAAGATACAAGTGATAAGAAAACATTTTTGGAATCCTAGCCACACTGTTTTATGGTCACTTTTACCTGAATAATATTTGTAACATGTATCAAGAGTAGAGTATTGTTAATAACCATTATCAAAGATCTGTGGTTCAGTATATGAAGTTTTTTGTCCGATCAATAAGCTGGCTCACTTTGGCCAAGGGTCCGCTTCACACTATCTAAGAACTGATTGATCTGACTTAAAATACTTCAAGTGTCAAGTTTCATTGATTATTTATGCCAAGTGCTAGAAAACTGGTGAATAATATTTGCAGTAGAAATATGTTTGGAGGGGGGAGGATCTTGCTTCCATCTACAAAGGAAACCTATGCCAGTGTTTGAATAATAAATAAAACAAAAATAAGGTAACTAAATAAATATAATTATGTATTTTATTATCAAAATTAAAATACTGATTGATTAGGTTAGTATAATTATACTTTATTTTTACATTGAGATTCTACCAATTTCTTGAAATCACTGCATTTTTACTTTCAAACATCCTGGAGTTAGGCACTGAGTAGCATAACAAGCCTCGATTTCATCTTGTCTTCAATACCAAAGGTAAATTCAAACCTGAAATAAAAAACATTGTGTATCATTATTCATTAGTGTAACATATGTGCTACTCATCATTTGTTAACAAAGATAAATATTATAAATAAATAAATATTATAGGACAATCTTACACAAACCGACCTAGTCCCACAGTAAGCTCAATAAGGCTTGTGTTGTGGGTACTAGACGACGATATATATAATAGATAGATATTGATAAATACTTAAATACATAGAAAACATCCATAACTCAGGTACAAATATCTGTGATAAAGACACAAATAAATGCCCTTACCAGGATTCGAACCCGGGACCCCCTGCTTCGTAGGCAGTGTCACTACCGACTGGGCTAGGAGGCCGTTAAGATACTTTAGAACACTCATTTAATAAGTAAGTACATGTATAAGTTCAATATTTAGGACGTTGGTTACAGTGCCAGCCATAATCAACCAGGTTGGAGGGATTCAGTACCCTATTTTTACGAATTTTCAAGAGTTAAAACTAGTGATGCCTTTGTTTTGCGATTGGACTCCTTCTCGCCATTTGGTGCTTCCAGCAACGGCTTTACTTGTTTAGGGTTCTGTAAGTAGTAATAAACTAGCAGGATGATTTACTCACTATAATATAATGCACAATACACCAGCCGACTATTCTGGCTTTCGCTTTAAACTCCACTCTCAGCACAAGTTGCATTATCCTTTGAAAAAATTTCCTCGTAAGGCGCAATGGATAGCCTACTTTTTGATTGAGTAATAAACATGTTCAGGAATGGCTAAATGTTTGTATATTCTTGATTTTCAAGCTGCAGAGTGCAAAGTTAAGTTTAGTTCGCGCTCCTTTCTTTAGATTTTTTTCTTCGTGTGACGATTTTGACAAGTTTAGTTTGGCATTTATGGTTGTGTTGCCATATTGAATAAATATTCTACCATAAAAATGTGAGTAGAAATGCGTTTAGACAGTGGCATCCCGCTTAACTCTTACGTTCTGTTATTTTGCACTTGGTGCAACCCATTTATGTTAGCAATCGTTAAGTAGCTCCGATTAGCGTAACATTTGGCTTACTTTTACAGGCGGTTTGGTGCAACCCACCCTAAATTAGGTCCTTATTTTATCCGTTTTTATTATTAAATATTGTTTTTTTTTTACCTTGCAGTACTCGTATTATTTCATTCAAACATGGCGCTCAGCTCAACACACTTAGCGGAATTCGCTACCATATTTATAGTCAAAAAACCGGCCAAGAGCGTGTCGGGCCACGCTCAGTGTAGGGTTCCGTAGTTTTCCGTCCGTCACAGTAAGTGTCCCCACTTAAGAGTTAAAATAACACCGCCATGTGATATGATATGAGCGTTCCACGTACAGCGACATCTATCGGCAAATTAAGTAAACTATTGCGCGCGAGCTTAAAGTATGGAAGATGATTTTTATGGGATAATTCTTTATTGCGTGAACCGATTTTCACCGTTTTTACTTTATTTGAAAGCACGTCATTTCATTGTGATTTTGTAGAAATTACAGGTACAATAAACAACTGCTTATACGGTTAGATTAGAAACTTAGTTCAAAATTATTTTGTAATTTTTTTTCAAAAACTATTCAACCTGACAAGTTCAAAATAATTTTCCTAGAAAGTTTTTATAAAGTTCTACTTTTGAGATTTTGTTCATATGGTTAAAAAGTTACACATTTTTATTTACTTCTGGAGCGATTATTTCCGAAAATATCTACATTATCAAAAAATTACTTTAGTAAACCCTTATTCATTTTTAAATACCTATCCAACAATATATCACACGTTAGGGTTGAAATGAAAAAAAAAATCACTCCCCACTTTACGTATAAAGGAGGTACCCTAATAAAACATTTTTTTCCACTTTTTATATTACCACTTTGTCGGCGTGATTGATATACATATTAGTACCAAATTTCAGCTTTCTAGTGCTAACGGTCACTGAGATTATCCGCGGACGGATGGACGGACGGGCAGACATGGCGAAACTATAAGGGTTCCTAGTTGACTACGGAACCCTAAAAAGCAGCCGGAAAACGGAAATCCCGCTGAATATTGTATAATAATATGGGCTCCATACAAAAACTCAGCTCCCGTAAAGAAATATTCGACTTCCGGCAGATTTTTAGGGTTCCGTACCTCGAAAAAACGGAACCCTTATAGGATCACTTTGTTGTCCGTCCGTCCGTCCGTCTGTCTGTCTATCAATACCCTTTTTCTCAGGAACGCGTGGAGGTATCAAGCTGAAATTTATATCAAATACTCAGGTCTAGTGTCTATTTAATAAAAATATTTTTAATAATTTTAAAGTTACTACCCCTATATACCTACAGGTTTGCACCGAACTCTCGGTGCGCGAGTCCGACTCGCACTTGGCCGGTTTTATTATTTACTAGCTGTACCCGCGACTTCGCTCGCGTGCGTTTGGGAGGTTTGTCATTTTAATTTACTATCCAGGCCATTTTTGTAAAACTTACGCTTTTTACGATGTCAATGTCCATCTTTGTAACTGAATCAAAATTGATTCGTTCAGCCATGTTAAGATAACCTGCGAAGATCTGCGAACGCTAATAGCCGAGTTCCTGCTGCAGAATAAACTTCGAAAAAAGAGGGCCTAACGCCGTAGCGTGTGAGCGCAACGTCCAAGCGGAAGGTACTTCTCCTGCAGCAGGACAAATCTACTAAGGCCGACGGAAGCGAGAATTGTTTCAGCAGCAGCATAACAGAGTGGCAATTTATGCGTAAGCCAAAGGCCGAGTACCGCTTAGGGCCCAGGCCCGGAACGTCGCAGCAGGGATTGGTTCAGCAGCAGCATGAAAGGGACCAGAATAAACTCAACGGTCAAGTGTCTTAAAAGCGAAACCGAGGGCCAAAGGCCCGAGGGTTAGCGGCTATGTCAGTGAAGGCCAAAGGCCGAGTACCGCGTAGGGCCCAGCCTCGGAACGTAGTTGCGAGAATTGTTTCAGGAGCAGCATGACAGGGACCGGAATAAACTTAACGGTCAAGTGTCTTAAAAACGAAACCGAGGGCCGAAGGCCCGAGGGTGAGCGGAAATGTGTGCAAAGGCCAAAGTCCGAGTACCGCTTAGGGCCCAGGCTCGGAACGTAGCTGCGAGAAATTCTTCAGCAGCAGCATGACAGGGACTGGACAAAACTCAGTGATCAAGTGTCTTAGCGAATCCGAGGGCCAACAGCCCGAGGGTGAGCGGCATTGTCTGCAAAGGCCAAAGGCAGAGTACCGCGTAGGGCCCAGGTTCGGAACGTAGCTGCGAGAATTGCTTCACCAGCAGCATGACAGGGACAGGACAAAACTCAGTGATCAAGTGTCCGCATTGTGTGCAAAGGCCAAAAGCCGAGTACCGCGTAGGGCCTTAGGCTCGGAACGTCGCAGCGAGAACAGTTTCAGCAGCAGCATGATAGGGACCGGACAAAACTCAGTGATTAAGTTTTTTAGCAAACCCGAGGGCCGAAAGGCCGAGAGTAAGTGGCAATTTATGCGTAAGCCAAAGGCCGAGTACCGCTTAGGACCAAGGCCCGGAACGTCGAAGCAGGGATTGGTTCAGCAGCAGCATGACAGGGACTGGACAACAACTCAATCAACACTCAGTGATCAAGGGTCTTAGCGAATCCGTGGGCCGAAAGCCCGAGGGTGAGCGGCAGTGTATGCGAAGACCAAAAGCCGAGTACCGTATAGGGCCTAGGCTCGGAAAACCGCAGTGAGAACTGTTTCAGCAGCAGCATGATAGGGACCAGACAAAACTCAAGGGCTAAATATCTCAAAAGTGAAGGAAAGAGAGCAGAAGCTAAGGGCCCGAGGGTGAGCGGCAATGTCTGCGAGAGTCAAAGGCCGAATACCGCGTAGTGCCCAGGCCCGGAACGTCGTAGCGAGAATCGCTTGAGCAGCAACATGACAGGGACCAGACAAATCTCAAACGCCATACAAACGTCTTACAAAAAGGGTAAAATTACTTTGTTAGATCAATGACTACCTTTTATGTGTATTCGGATGTTAAAGCGAAATAAAACATGTTGCATCCGTAAAATTTTTGCATTCGTGTAAATCGGAATCAATAAATCTAACTACCTATTTTATTTGTTTATACGTATACTTAAAAATTTTCAAAACGAAGTGTTTTTTTTTCTCCTTACGCGTTTATTGTATGTATAGAAGATAGCATGATTATGGGTTGTTGGGTACTTATACATATGATCACTTTTAGAACTATACATATGAATATATTTTTTTAATAAATTAGCGAAATAAGTACTACCCTAAATGTTGCTCCGGAGTATAAACAGTTAATATACAAAATTTCATGAAGTTCTGTTCAGTAGTTTTTGTGTAGTGCGCGGACAAATTCACAGACAGACAGACAAGAATTCCAAAAATCGCTGAAATGTATTCAGTCAACGTCAGCCCCCCGAATTAGTTTTTCTCAAATACCTTCAATGTTACTTTTTTTTCTCCTTACGCGTTTATTATATGTATGTATAGAAGATAATAGCTGGATTCCGCTCAAGTGTATACTGCTCCTACAACTTCGACTTCTACTCCACTCGCATTCGTACGAATAAACCCGCAAATACCAGACTACACTTGCATGCGATTTTAGCGTCAAAATTGTACCATGTATAAGACACTATTAAAGATAAATGAAGTGTGCCAAAAACTACTACATACTTTATTTTTATTCTTTATACCACCACGGTGGCAAACAAGCATACGGCCCGCCTGATGGTAAGCAGCAAAAAGGAGGATTCACTGTATTGACGGCTAAAGGAACAAGAGGGTCCCTCATCGTCAACACACTGGGTCCTCTTTGAGCTCTTTGGCTTCCTTACTCACCAGCAGGATCACAACACTATGAGTAGGGTCTAGTGCTATTTAGCTGTGGTTTTCTGTAAGGTGGAGGTACTTCCCCAGTCGGGCTCTGCTCCAGATTTGAGCGAGATGGCATTTGCTGGGCTGTGCCGCATCACACATAGCGAGATGACATTCGCAATACCCATACCTCTCTTTTGGACGTAGTTTAAGGACATACCCGTGTCCGGACATAGTTTAAGGACATACCTGGGTGAACACCACCATACATATGAACACTCCACAAGTGCGAGAGTGAAAGTTGACAAATCTAAGGCGCTCCACACACATTCAGCGCTGAATCCAGCTATTTATAAACAAAATCAGCCGAAAATTTGGAAATTTGTCTATGGTAGCTGAATTTTTGTATGGAAGCCACATACAAATTTCCACTACCCTTAACCCTTAACAGATTTCCTGGACTTATTTCTTTCTCATTTATGGAACTTTTGCATTTCTGTAAGATGTAAGATTATTAGATTACATAAGGCATACCACACAATAGAGCGGCATACAGCTATTCATAGACAAAACAGCGGAATAATCGAACTTCCGGAGTAAATTTGTCTATGGCCTCCATACAAAAGTTCAGCCGCCATAGACTAATTTATTTATTTTTAGATTTGTTCCATATCTATTTGTAATAACGGGACTTAACCGCGTATATATTTTTTTAAATTACCTTCGACGTTTCGAGGACGACATTGTCCCCGTGGTCCCGAAGAAAGACCACTTTTGACGCTTTGAGTTATTACAATTTGAATAGTGGAGTGGCTTATCGAGAAATCTTTCAATAAAGTCGCTTTATATATTTATTAAGGAACTTTTTTGTTCAATATTGTTAAATATAATTTCCAACTTCTCCTTAAGTTCACTGAACGTCGGCCGGGTATCTGGGTTGAAGGAGCAGCAGTGCTTTATCAAATCGTACCTGCGGACAATATCAGAGACATTAACACTTCAACATACTCATTTGAAATGACAGAGATCGATTCAGAATAGACGAAGGAAAGGTGGGTATAGGTATCGCCACGAGAGTTGAGGTGAATGGTTACACACACTGCTACATAAAGTACTAATAGCAAAAAAGGTAGCGAATGAACGAATGAGTGAATGAAATTTAAATGCACGATCGAATTATATATTTTAGAAAAATAGGTAAAACAAACAGCCAGAAAATAAAAATATGCTTTAATAGTTTTACTAGTCACTTGACATATCTTCTTCCGATTCATTTAGATTTATTTCAAGGGTATGGTTTTCGGACAAACTATCAATCTTACGTTCCATTGACCTGTATCTTTCTTCTTGTTCTTGAGTTTTTCTGAAAATACTGTGAAATGTCTCTTGATTAAGTGCTTCAATTTCTTCTTCTAATTTTCTCATGACGCTGTTAAAGGTGAACTCAGTATTACTGGCCGCTACTCTTCCTTTTATGATTCCCCAACAAAGTTCAATGGGATTGAGATCGGGATGGTACGGTGGCAGACGTAATACCGAGTGCCCATGTTCTTCCAGTATTTTATCCAGAACGTATTTCTTATGTCGTGGCTTATGAAGCTGAATAATATCATATAAAACGGGCTTCGTGTTCTTTTCAGGGTATGTTATATTCTGCTTATTGAGCCAGGCCAACATTTCTGCTTTGTTTGAGTTTTTCGTTGGACACTGTACATACTGTACATTATGATAAGAAGCATTATCTACAACTAAAACTGAATTAGGTTCTAGATTTGGCAAAAGTTTCTCCGTGACCCATTTTCTGTAATTGGCAGAGTTCATAGACCCATGATAATCGCCAGTTTTTATTTGACTTGAACGTGATTAGTGCGTTCGATAAAAAAACATTTTTAGTACATGCATGCACAATAAACAATAATACAACGTTGACCTTTAGATATGGGCACTTTACATCCTTTATTTGTTTTATCAGTCCAAGCCTTTGCTGTTGAATGCGAGCTATCAATGTAGGATTCATCGGTGTACACGATAGGACGCCCCTGCTTATTATATTCCTCTAACTTGTTTAGATATAGCGTCCGTTTTAATCTAATGTCATGATTTTCAATAAGACACTGTCGGTTAGATTGCGATTTATTCCAGCGAAAACCTAACTTACGTACAATTCTCCTTAATGAACGTTCCGATCCTGCGAAGTTCATGTCACGTTTTAAAACATCGTGAATTTTTTTTATTGTGGGTAATGTTTTGTGTACTAAATGGAAGTCATATATGCATCTTCTTATGACATCGTAATCGAATTTATCTAAATTGGTTTTTGGTGATAATCTTGGTCGCTTCAGTCCCGGTGTCGTAAACGTGGTTGGTTGAGGTAATGACGGAGTAGATTGTTCAGTTGATGATGGGCTGTTTGCTCTTGCAGTTTCCTTACACACTCCAGTTACGATTCGTTGAATGCTTGACTTTGATACACCAGTTACTTCTGCCGTAACATCATATAATTCTGTCATTGATAAATGTTGTTTATCAATATAAGTTATACCTAAAATGAGAGAATACTCTGAATATAATTTCCCGACTTTGACCATTTAATGTTTTCCCACGACCCATCGTTTCGCTAAAAAAGAACTTGTTTCCGTAGTTATTTAAATGACCACCCGTTTTCTTACTCGTGGAAAATGCAAATGTCAATATATATGACAACGATAAAACAAGTGCCACATAATGCAATAGATAATTGTCTGAAGAGGTTTGATAACGAAATGACGAAGTAATGAAAATGTATGTAAAAACAACATGACATAATCCGCCGGTCTCTTGCCACCATCAATGTGCCTGCTCTTCTTGAGCCGTCTGATATGGTCAGAGATGATGGTAAGAGACCTGATGGGGTGTCTTTAGTTCCTTGGAGCATGGGACGGATGTTGGTGTGGGATGCTACCTGTGTAGACACACTGGCTCCGTCCCACCTCCAACGAACTACTGTAAAAGCGGGTGCAGCGGCGGAAAACGCCGAAAATCTAAAGCGTAATAAATATAAAGGACTCGGCAGAGAGTACCATTTTGTACCCTTTGGTGTCGAAACTCTAGGTCCATGGGGTCCCAGCGCGCACAAGTTCTTTATTGAAATCGCGAAGCGTCTGGTTGACATAACTGGTGACCGAAGAGCTGGCGGCTTCCTCGCACAACGTATCAGCATTGCGATACAGCGAGGAAATGCCGCCAGCATCCTCGGTACAATCCTCAAGGCCTCAAGGGCCTGTTTTAGATTTAAACTAAGTAGCTTTTATTTTAATGTAAATAATGTAATATTTTCTTGGTTAATAACACTTGATTGTGTAACAAAATACATAAATACTTTTAAAGTAAAAAATAATTTACGATTAATATATTTATCTGTCCTTTACCTATTCATTCAGATAAATATTCATTTAAATAAAACTATTTTAATTGGACAATGTTGCGTATATTATCAGTTAGTACGTAGGTATGAAATATATAATTACTAGCTTCTGCCCGCGACTCCGTCCGCGTAGAAGTCGTTTATTCGCTGTTCCTGAGGGAATAGTGTAGCCTATGTATTATTATGATGTATAAGCTACATTATTGTAAAGTTTCATTAAAATCGTTCTAGCCGTTTAGACGTGAAGAGGTAACAAACATACACACTCACAAACTTTCGCCTTTATAATATTAGTAGGATTATGATCTGTTTTAATTCAATCGGATATTTTTGTCTAAAAAAATAATTGTAACTAAATAAATTGGAAAAATCTTTAGTCAATCTTGCAGTTTGCTATTTTGCTATCGGTACGAAAAAAGAACACTAATTTTAAAACCTCGCTATCATTGCATGCAATGTTGAATGTGTGCCCCCTCAACTCTCGTGCCGATACCATAACTAACCTTTTTCATATTACATATCATATTGTTGATATTTTACTAAAGCATCACTAAAGTTATGAAATATAATTTTTAGGAAAAAATAACCGACTTCAATGGGGGAACACGGTGAAGGATTATTGCAGATGGTGCACTCTTAGAATCCATACAATGAAATAACTTGCTTAACAAACACAGCAAAGACGACAAATCGGCGAATGTGAACCATGCGTCGTTGAAGAGTTCCGTTCTGATCATCATCAGCAGTTCTACTTCATCATATGTCACTGTTTTGAATGAAAATAATGGATTTGTTGATAAAAAATCCTATATGTATGCCTTTAAGATTTGAGGAGCTCCCTCGATTCCTCATGGATCCCATCATCAGAACTACTTTCTGTCAAAAACGCTTTGATAATTAAACCAACCGGATGCGAGACGCGCGCTAATTTCTATCAGAAAAAGTCTGCCAATTTCGGCGCGGGGGACGAGGAAACGCACACAAATACTGTTAACACTAATGCATTTTCCATTGACGTCGCTACACACGCACACGATAAAATTATCAAACACTAGCATAAAATATACTCACACAAGTATAAACACAGACACAGACAACCTGTCCGTGAACGAGATAATGTCACCTTTAAGTAAACGTACACAGTGCGAGGAACGCGTCGATAATAATATACTTAAGTATCGATATTTGTGACGTTTTCAACTCAAAGGTACATCATTGTCGGTTGTTAATAGAGTTAATTTCTAAATGATTTTTTATGGTAACGCCTTATTGACAACCGATAATGATGACACAAATGATGAACCTTTGACTTGAAAATGTCACATTTTATCATAGATTTATTTATCGTATGCCTACATGTCACTGGATATAGATAGGCATTTCTTCTCTAGGGTAGTGGGAAAGCAGATGATGAAGAAAATCCAGTGAGTGCTGCGAGGTCCAGGTAGGACAGTAGAGCTGCCAAGTTTGTAACTCTTTTAGCACCACCCAGGGATTACGTGTAGGGTTGTCTAAGGTGTTTCCTACGGACGCAGAGAAACATTGATCGTAGGTTAGTTATATATTTTTGTTTCTTTACCAAGTATAAGGTTTAGCTATTGATAAAATTATAATGTTAAGTTGTGATTAAATATCAAGTTTTTCTACCAGCATATTACTTACAATGTTAGTATTCTACGTAAGTTAGTTTGTCTATTTATTCAGGACAAATCTTGCAAGCTGATTTAGAATAACTTTTATATTATCAATTTAATATTTTGATGTGTATTTGCTTTTAAATTTAGTGGAAAATACTACAAATTGGAAACAAATAACTATTACAATGAAACATTGAACTGCAAAGAACTCTGGAACATCACGGGATTCGAACCCACGTGTTTAGATTACCGTTCCAATGTGCTTCCAATTACACTAGACGTTCCTCTATCCACCTCAGTGAATTTTTCACTGTAATGAACAATGATGAATCAGTCACTAGCGACATCGTGATGTTCCAGAGTCCTTCGCAGTTGATATTTTGATTGTAATGGGCATCTGTTTCCAATTTGTGTTTCTATTTATATCATCTCTTCTTCATTTTCTATTATAAATAAAAAGTATAACATACTGCTAATGTTAATATCGACATTTATTTTTGTGCTGTCGCATCACTAAAACCTACCTGTTAGGTACAGTGATACCAGAGTCAGAAATTAAAAGTGCCTATTTAAGGGGATAAGTGTGTACCTATAACGTACCTTATAATAAATAAAGTATAATCCATACAAAATTAAAATGCTACATAAAATGTATGGTGAAAATAAAGGAACGAATTAATTTCTAAACAGGAATATCGTTATTTCAAGCATCTAAAAGTATATTTCACTTAAGGGGCGCCACACATTAGAGCGGAATTCAGCACACTAGCTGAAATTTGTCTATTAAAACGGAAATTTGTTTATGGTAGCTGTATTTTTGAGACCATAGACAAATTTCAGCTATTGTGCCGTACTACAAGCACACATACGCTGAGTTTCTTACGCTGGTTCTTCTCAGTTGGGGCTCCTTCCCGAACCAGTAGTAGTTTATTGCCCTTCCCATAATACGGTTTTAAAAAGATTTGATTTCAATACAGTTGTTAAACCAGTTTTATTTCATTACCGTGCGTCCGTGCGTAATGTGCTATAGGCTAGTTTATCCTGATAGTGTCAGTTTTTTGAGTTCCAAACCACCTTACAGCCCTGCCCTCGGCGGTCCTCGACGACATATATAATTTAAAAAGCTATGCGTGTGAATGAGTTTTACCTTTGAAGTACTGACGTTAATCTTTTCATTTTTGTTAATGATTAAAAATAATATGTAATTTGAATAATTTAAAAGTAGATTAAAATATGTTTAGAAACAATTTAATAACAACACACACACACACAGACACACTGCTATTTTAACAGAGCAATGCTTTACAATTATGGCTGTATGCCGAATGGGTCTCTGCCTAACCCACGGAGTATCTTTTAAGTGTATTGCCTAACCTGTCATAACAATGACAATGAATGACATAATGGCGGACGTATTTCTGCCGCACTGGAGTCGATTACTCTTGTTTGCAATATTTCACTTACCTCCCTCGATGTAATCGTGTTCATAATTGCATACCCAATTTATGAATGAATTCATTGATAAATTGGGTATGCAATTATGAACCCGATGGTACAATGTACTATGAAGAGTCAAGTTTAAAAATTACCCTAAAGCAGATGTAGTACCATTAAGTGGCAACACTTTTTGATTGACAATATTTTTTAGTTTTTTGCTAATTTCTTGCACTATTTGATGATATTTAGACGTAATTATACTTACAGATGAAAAGAAACGTTATCCTTATGTAAACTAGATAATTCAGATCTTTTCTTACATGAAAACATGCAGCAATTCGGCATTTTTACCTCAGATCGTTCTGGGCTGACTGACATTCATTGAATGGCGTTTGACGCGCGACAACTAGTTTTATATAACCGCTACGACCAGTGGTCTTCTCCTTTTGGCAGAGGGGGACGCCTGACAATTACCACTCCATTAGTTTATTTCTCTGAGCAAAAACGGGACCAATATGTATGTACAGGGTGAAATTTAAGTCGTGAATCGTAATATATTTTTAACTCCGTAAACAACAAGCAATTTAATGCCCCAACTCTTACTAAAATTAAACATATTTTTTTTGTCGGTTATTTTACTTTTAAAAGTGATTATTTGCAATGAAAACAGCTTTATAAGATATTTCAGATGAAAAATTAAGTAAATTTCATTTCTAACGAGGACAAATGACAGATTTGATGACAATGACAGTTCCGAGTCAAAGAGGCAATTTCATTAATTAATTTAAATATCTTAATAGGCCGTTGTAATATCCTAAATCCACTTTTAAAAGTAAAGTTAACGACAAAAAAAAAAAATCTTGTCTGATTTTAGTAAGAGTTGGGCCATTAAATTGCTTTTATTTATGGAGTTAGAAAAACATATTACGATTCACGATTTAAATTTCACCTGTATATAGTACAATAAAAAAAAAACAAAATCGGTTCAGACATGACGGAGTTGTGCAGTAACAAACATTTTAAAAAAACATACACGCCGAATTGAGAACCTCCTCTTTTGAAATCTTGAATTCGGTTAAAAATGAGTAAATTGCTGAGCTTCTATGTAGGTACTCATTCCACTAAAATAAAACCTTTTGTTTTAGGCATACGGAAAAAATTTGGCAGATTCAATGACGCACAAAAAGTACGTAGCCTATCTGAAAAACTGCCTTAAAATTTGTAATCTCCTTACCTCCGTTGTACTCGTTACTTGTAAGAGCCGATGGCAGCGATGGCCTACTGTGAACACCGACATTCGAAGATCGTCTACCTCCATCTCTTATATTATAAGTACATCCTTTATGACTTTCGAAATTGGTGGTGGTGATTTCTGAGTCAAATGGAGCTTTCGTATAATGGAGCTTATTAGATAGGCTTACATATCCTCGCTGCAGTTGCTCGGCCGTTGCATTCGCTTGCCCTGTCTCAGGTAGTTGTAAAGGAAGTGCACAGGGATCTTTGCATATGGAGTGTCCCCGTATGTCATTATTTCCCAAGTGAGCACCCCAAAAGACCATCTGCAAGGTTAATTCACACTTTTAGTTACACATGACATGACGCAAAAGCGAAAAAAATAAAAACTTTAAATTCAATTCAATGTACGGGAAAATAAACTATCTATTATAAGATTTTTTTAAACTTTTTGATAGCTTCTTCTCCACTTCACCTTATTTCATATTTTAGAAATTTGTGATGTCATCTCTAACAAATACCACAGCCAAATAGCACTACACCCTACTCATATTAGTGTTGTGTTCCTGCTGGTTAGTAAGGTTGCCAAAGAGCTCAGTGAGGACCCAGTGTGTTGACGATGAGGGACCCTCTTGTTCCTTTAGCCGTCAACACAGTGAATCCTCCCTGTAAAGGGTCGGCAACGCGCATGTGATACATCTGGAGTTGCAGGTGTCCATAGGCTACGGTAGCTACTTACCATCAGGCGGACCGTATGCTTGTTTGCCACCGTCGTGGTATAAAAAAAAAAAAAAAAATCATCGCTCACACATCAGACTTTGTGGTGTAGTAGTTATGGCACAGCGACTCTGGCGCCATCCACCGCACGGGCAGCTTGCCAGCCGTGCGCTTGCGATAGTAGTCGGAGTCGCGGACGTCGCGCGCTAACCCGAAGTCTGCCACCTTCAACACACGCACGCCCGATACCAGAACGTTGCGCGCCGCCAGGTCGCGGTGGATGCACTGAGAAACACAAACGACTACAGATTTATCTAATATACACGGTGCTCGCGAGGAAACCGCATAATTTTAACAGCGTTATCCCGACCTTATTTAGAGACTAAAATGTCAAATAAACTTTTCTGAAATTCATCTTGTTTCGGAGTTATAACCAATTAAAAAAATAAAATATTTTGATTATAACTCAGGACTGAACGCTTTCTTTACGCGGCAATTTTACCACTATGGAACTCATAATAGGCATCCCTGTTGACAGACATCAAAGTGACAGGAAACACGTTGCTTTAACTTTGATTTTAAGAAAAAAAAAGGAGTTTTATTATAGTTTTGTCATTAACATTTATTTTTAATTTAAGAATACGTTCAGAAAACAAGAAAAAAAAACAAAAAAATTTTTTTTTTGGCGGAATTGTCCAAAAGTCATATGATATTTTTTACTTCTTTTGGCCTCAGGAGTACGCTGTTAAAATTATGCGGTTTCCTCGCGAGCACCTTGTATATACCAGAACAGAAGATAGTTACCCTCTAACAGCGCAGTCGTGGGCTTAATTGTAACGTGGAGGAACCTCTTTGATATATTAATTAAATATCTGCAAAATAAGTAGGTATCTAGTAAATCCCTTACGTCTTACATCTTCCATTAGCTGTAGTCGTTTTGCAAAAATGAACCAAGGTAATTGCTGTGCATACTTACACCTCGAGATGCCAGATACTTCATCCCTCTGGCCACCTGCAGAGTAAACTGCACCAAATCCTGATACTTTAGTGGTAATTGGTCTTCTGTTAAACCATCACTGCTCATGGAAAACAAAACGAATAAGTATAGTATATATTTTTTTAGTTTTGGTATATGTTTTAGGAGGAGGCTATTTGAATTGAACTTACTTTGTATCAGGTTTGTGTTTCTTGAGGTAGTCGCGCAAGCATCCGTTGGCTGCGTATTCGACTACAACGTAAAGAGGACCACCTTTGGTGCAGCATCCCAATAAGTTGATTATGTTCTCGTGCTTGCCGATCATCTTCATTATCTCCAGTTCCGAAATAAAAGATATCATGTCTGCATCTGAATGACCGTCTTGAAAAAGTAAACTTGTTTTTATTGTATGTCAGTAGGAAACCTTTATTATTTCTGTATGATGATTTTTGCTACATACCTTTCAGCGTTTTAACAGCAACAGTGTTTAGAGTGTTGCTCTGCGATGCTTTACGATATTTTGCCTCGACAACCTTTCCAAATTCACCTTCACCAAGCACTTTTCCCAAAATTAGGCACAGTCTATCAATTTCCCATTTATTGTCAGGTGGTAGCATATACTCTGAAGCGTTTTGGATATCGTAATCAGGAAATCTGTCAATTACGTCTGAGAGCCTTTGCTTTTCTATTCTAACCCTAGGGACTAGCTAAAAAACAATTGTAAAAAAATTACTGATGATTCGGATTACAAACTTAATTAATATTCGTGACGGTGAACTAGCATAATACATGAAACATATCACATGACATGCCCATTCAAATTGTTTGTTACTGTTCTTAAACACTGCCGAAGCTGTTTTAACCATAATCCATATTCATATTATTCATAACATAGGTAGTTTTTACAGTATTGCAAAGAACAAGCTTTCAAAACCTACATAAATATATTTCGGTATCTTGAATGAAGTAGCTATCAAAACTTACCAGAGTACCTTCAGGAGTGTAACCATTGCTCCTCTCTCTTTCTATAGAAACTACTTTCATCCATTGCTCAAACATCACCTCTCTTGCCGTATCAACGGCGTGCTGCTTCATAATTCTCTCTCTTCTGAACTTTAATAATACCACCAGTACTACTATCAGGCTGATAATCAGCAATGTGGACAAAACACCTGTCAGCCATCTTGAAATAGTGTTCCTTTTCTTTTCTGAACCACCTTAAAACAAGTCAGAATTAAATCCGTAAGCTGTATGTTTCAATTGACTAAATAGCTTACATAATATTTGTTGACATTTTACGCATCTTACCACCACCCAAAACAGCCACTTGAAGATAACCCGTAGCCCGATCTGTCCCAATAGTGTTATTGGTGATGCACATGTACCAACCTTCATCCGTCTTCGTAGCATTATTTATTGTCAATGTGTTATCGAAAATTGTATATTTATCCTGAAATTACACCAGGATAAACTTGATTGATAGTAAATGACAAATGGTGATAAGTAGTTATATTATAAGGTTAATTAATATTATTACTAAGTATTTATTAGAGCAAAATTTTATTTAAACTAAGTACCTACCTACTACTTCAGTTTCTAATTCATGTGACAACTCTGCCCCACCACGAACCGTAATGGTCTAAGAGCTGGCCACGTCAGATATGACACAATAATGAGAGCAATGAAACCTGTCTAGTTAGACTGCTTTACCATCCTTATTGCTGGATGTCAGAGTGACAGACCAACAAAGTTTTTAAGTTGAAAAAAAGTAATACTAAAATAGGTAAAAACTGCCAATGTTATGTTATTTATAGAGGACAGGGCCTATATTTTAACATTAGATTAAAAACCATTGTCTATTATTTATTGCGGATACAAAAACAGTAGGCGACTAACTAAAAATATCATTATACATCATTTGGCACTACTTTCCCCCAACAGAAACTTTTGAATATGATATAATCTAATTAATTACATAATTTACCATAATATTGCATCAAACCCAGAATTCTAGGATTTGATTTCTTCAAGTTATTTGCATTCTTTGACCTCCACCATTTTACAGCTGCCAGATGTCCGGATCTACAAATAAGCATAGTATAGCAAACTAACTAGAGGGGTTTCGTTGCTCTCATTATTGTGCCATATCTGACGTGGCCAGTTCTCCGTCTATAAGTATTATGGTACGTTGGAATATAAACTAAGTAGCTTGATTTTGGAATTTTTGTGCGAGTATACGTAAAAAATGTAAGGAGTTTTTTATTGGCTGAAAATAACCCATATACGCGATGGGATCGAACCTTCATTCATCATAATCAAACTCATTTTAAATGACTTAATTTTCAGCGTACAATGCAGAACAAAGTAACTGATTTCCAAGTTATATATTTTCATGAAACATACTGCTATAGACCTTTTTCAGAAAAACATATATCCATGAACAAAATCCAACGTGACATTGAACCAATACAATACCTATTCGTCACAATAACTAACCGTCTCAGACAACAAGTCTTGTGTAGCGTTGCGGTCAAATCCTGCAATCAGCTTTGCCCATTCGACAGAATAGTCCGTAAGGTTCACCGTCGGGCAATACATTACAACTGAATCTCTGATAACGGCTGTCGTGTTGCCAGGGTAACCTTTTTTGATGGACGGAAACAGTTTTGGGTAGCCGGCTAAAAAAGCAATGCTGTTGTAAGTTGTATTGAAGGCAATCACAAAGTCGGTACATAGTCATAGTCACTAGTCACGTCATGACCCTTCATTTCAGATGGCGCCAGAATATACTAATTGTAAACTACTGTAGATCAATTAAAATATTTTTATGGTAATTGTAGGTTTTCTAAAAGGCCAAAGATCACTATTAGCGAGAAACCGGACTGTAACAAGATTGTATCGTTTTCTTTTAGGCACTGTGCAATGAAATGTAGGTAAGTATACATATACGTATTTCACAAAATTAAATTCAAAAGTGTTCAATGGATATGATATAGCACTATAAAGTTTACTCAGTCTAAAATGATTAGTCTTACTGATTATAAGTCGATGAACGTGCTCAGCACAGCCCAATGGGTTGCAGATGCGACACGTGTAGTTGGCACTGTCCTCGGTTACTAAGTCATTAAGCAATATACTCCATATGTCATATGTTACGGGAAGTATTCCACCACGGTCAGTCCTTTTGACTGGGGTTACATTATCTTTATACCAGGTAATGTTCGGGGTTGGTGTACCTGAAGCATAAACAATAATACATATACAGTTGAATGTAAAAATGTCTATATGAGGTATAATTAACATATCAACAATAGCGAGCGACTAGCCGATAATCATTAAAATGGTGCAGTGCTCAATGAACAAATTATCTTAATTTTCCTACTTTGAAGGCGATTTGAAATGGGTAATTGGGTACATGTCAAATTTTATTTAAGGATATAATATTTAATGCTGGATATATGAAGGATAAATATGGTTTAAGTAATTGTTTATTATTATTAGCATATTAGCAGAGCTTGGCACTTAGGTACGGAGATATACACTGAGCTCTTCATAGTACAGAAAAATGTTAACAGGAAAAAACAATTGACTTGATTATGACTCATAATCAAGTCAATTGTTTTTTCCTGTTAACATTTTTCTGTACTATGAAGAGCTCAGTGTATATCTCCGTACCTAAGGGAGTACCGGTGGCAAATTTCACACCAAATGTATGGAGTCGTATAAGTATTCTTATGAGGCGGAGTACCGGTGGCAAATTTCACACTAAATGTATGGAGTCGCCTAAGTATTCTTATGATTAAATAAATAACGAATAAATGATTAATTTTGCATAATAATTTTTAGGAACTTATAGAAATTATCTTACGAGCATACAAATATAATATGTTGTTAATATCTATAATACATAATAATATGTTTTCTTATCAAAACATTATCATTAGGTACTAAATACTAGACTAAGAAGTTATACCTGCCAAACGATATATTATTTTCAAGACCATTCAATTACAATTGAAGACTGGAATTATGTGTTCGAGGTCCTCCTCACAATCTACACTTAAGTGGGTATCCATGTTATAAAATGAATGGACTATGGCCACATGTTCCTGGTTTTTCGGAGTGAATCGGTTTCTTAATTTATTGAAGATCCATTTATGAGTGGAAAACGATCGCTCTACATCTACCGATGTCATGGTTGCATGTTTAAGGACTTGTTTATAATTTTCCATTGTAATCATATTCCTTCATTCGTCAGCATCTGGGTTTCTATCTAGAACCAATTCGAGTTTATTTCGCACGGTTTCACTTCCTTGGAGGCTTAAAATACTCCCAACTATATATATTACCAGAAAACTTTCTTCTATCGGAATATTAGTGCATTCTAATTTTTCTATCGATTCAGGTATAATTTCGTAACAATTTTTTATAAACAGGGCCCGGAATTAGGTGAGCTAAAATACCTAAAGTTCGCGAGAGGACATAATATAGAGTGGTTACAACCGGATGAAAATAATATTTTATTTGAATTCCGGGTATTCGATATTCATCCGGGCACTGCAAGTAATAGTCGTAATGATGAAAAATGGTTACATTGCAGCCATAAAGTTAACATTATAATAATAAATCTGAAAATGTGACATATATTTTAAATTAGTAATCTGTATGTTATTCAATCAAATACAAACATTGAAAACATTGAAAAAATAATATGTCAACATATTATGTCCTCTCGCGAACTTAAGGTATTTTTGCTCACCTAATTCCGGGCCCTGTTTATAAATCTTAACTCGTTTTTTAAATTTTCATTTTCAAACAACTTCTGGGCTTTTCTAATGGCAATAGCTTCTTTACTGTTCGATTGCATCACAACATTTTTAATCACGTCAAAATGTCTATCGTAGTAAAAACTTGCATTTAACCAGGTGCCCCAACGAGTGATAATGGGTTCCGGCGGTAAAGGCACATTCTGCGCATGGTCCCTGAAAAATCGGACGCGGTGTGGTGATTTAAAAAAAATCTACTTGACATTAGATATTAAAGAATTGACCAATTTATGTTCAGATCTTATCTGCTCCGCGACTCTGTGTAGTCCATGAGCGAAACAAGTTACGTGTCGTACTTTAGTGTACTTTTTCTTCAAAATCTTGCCGGCAGCAAGCATGTACGCTGCGCTATCCGAACAGAATATTAAAAATTTGTTCATATTATCTGTAAAATTATCCTCCCACAAAAAATTCAAGCTTTCGTCAACCACCGCTGCAATTGAGTTCGCTTTTACAGTACTAACGACTTTACACGCTAACAAATATGGCCTTTGTAAAGCATCATCAAGTGATTTTATAATTACATTTACTACGCAATTACTGAAATTATCTAAATATAAATTGGAATCGAAAAATGTATTTCGTATTTGCTTGACGGTCGCATTGTATATTCTGGTAAGATAGTATTTTCTCAAAACACTTTCTTCGGGAAGTTTTACGCCTTTATCTAAGTATTTTCCAAAGAACTTTTTAAATTCTGGATGGTTAACTCTTTTCCATGGGATGTTACACGCTATAAGGAAAACGCATAAATCATAGGCAAAGGTGCCATTTTGGTTTCCACAGTTAATTTGGTGTTGTTTACTGTTAACGTGTTTTTCGACATTATATTTTTTCAACTGCTTTAAATCCACTGAGCAAGAAATACAGTGAATGCTACATTCTTCTTCATTATATATAAGATTTTCGTACGGTTCTATCATCCGCAGAATTGTTGCTTCACATGGCTTATTCATCTTGATATTTTTCGGTTTTAAATATTTAGCCGACGCAATAATAATTCAGATAATATAGGTGTAAAGCAGCTGTCTAAATTGACAATGTCAAATAATTAGTTTCTAAATGTCTCATAAATTTGTAAATTAGTAACTTTTTGAAAAGAAAGGTTGCATATGGTAAAAAATATTATATCGATGAATGGTGACTTTGTTAAAAGAAATTGAAAAATAACCCAAAACATTTACGACATACTTAACATTTAGGTGTTCCTGAAATCGATTTATGAAAATAAATGTTAAGTACTTACTTCCAATTTACGAGTAGATACCATACTAAGTACATTAGGTAAATGAATAATTTTATTATTCAAGCCTAAAATAATAATTATAAAAACGACTCCATACCTTTTGTGTGAAATTTGCCACCGGTACTCCGCCTTATGAAGTTATTACGTACAAATAAAATAGGAAAACCACATTTGAGCTACGCATGCATCTGTGTGGAGCTCAATTTATGGGGAAATAAAATGTTGATGTTTTTACATATTTGAAGAATTCTACTACTAATTCAATACAAAAATAAAACTGGTACCTTTAGGTTCGCATTTCATTGTGGTTGATTGTCCAATAACTTTGTATTCTTCTTCAAATTGATGAACATAATCTTTTATAACTGGAGCTGTCTCTGTCTGGGAGTGTCTCTCCATTTGTCTTTTGCTTCTTGTATTTGTATCATTTGTACATATTCTCAAATCATTGTAAGATTTATAATATACTTTCAATGAAGTGTCAACTGTACTCCTCAGTAAAGTGACTGAATATTTTAAATCAGAATTAGCTGGAATCAAAAAATAATAATCTGATGGTACCTACATTGACCAACAAAATACTTCACTCAACTCTACAAAACTCTCTACTTAAACTTAAAAAATAAAATAGATCTAATTATTGTGTTAAAGATTAAGATTTTTACAATTTAAATAATAAAGAACAATATTTTACCTATACAAAGGAATATTTGAAGTGTAAATATTAGTATATTAAGTATCTACCTACTCGTATGAAGAAACTTACCCAAATCACCAAGACCAAGACTAATAAAACTAAACCTTATTATAAATACAAATAGGAACAGTTTCCTTAAAACCATTATAACATTTTTAAACGTTAATTTAGAAGATCACAAAAACATTAAAAACAATCACAAATAATATATGTTTCATTCAGAAATAAAACACGAGAGCAGTAAGACATGCTGCAACTTTGACATCTTATAGAAGAAAAGGAGCATAGATGACGCCTTCGGTACAAGGAAATTGTAACTTAGCATGCCTGATTCAACCCAATAATGAACCAGGGCAATTCTCAACATAAATCATAATTCAAGGAATTTACAAAATGTCCATAAAAGTTTTTTCAACACACCTGCTCGTAACGAGGTTCTTATTCCACCGCTTTTATGCTCATAATCCTAGATATTAAACACCCGTGCATTTCACAATAATTATCCAACTAGTGGAATAATTTAATAATCCGATCAAGTGACGTTTGTACTCTAGTACCAAGTTGTACGTACGCAGACGAATCGTTGTAATTTAGTCGGGTAATACCTTTACTTTTTTTTAACCGACTTCAATTTCATAGAAGGAGGAGGTTCTGTATTCGGTTTGGGCTTTTTTTTTATGTATGTTCACCGATTACTCCGAGACGCGTGGTCCGATTTGAATAATTCTTTTTTTGTTTGAAAGGGTCTACTTCCAAGGTGGTCCCATATTAATCTGGTGCTGTTCTGATGATGGGATCTATGAGGAATTGAGGGAACTCCTCAATTTTTAAAGGCATTTGTGATTTGAGTGTTTTCTTAAGCAACTCGAGGATTTTCTCTCGAAAACCACCAATTTGATGAAGTGGACCTCTTAATGATAGTTGTTTTGATGATCATGATGATGATTTTTTTTAATGTAGGATGTTGAGCGATTACTCCGAGACCCGTGGTCCAATTTGAGGAATTCTTCTTTTGTTTAAAAGTAACTACCTTTAAGATGGTTCCACATTAATCTGGTGCTGTTCTGATGATGGGATCCATGAGGAATTGAGGGAACTCCTCAATTTTTAAAGGCACGTGTATGGTGATTTAGGTGTTTTCTTAAGCAACGCGAGGATTTTCTCTCGAAATCCACCAATTTGATGAAGTGAACCTCATGATGATGGTTGTTTTGATGACAGCTCTTGATGATGGTACCTCTTTTCATCAAAATTGGATTCGTAGTTTAAACGTGACAATGTAACAGATAGATTCACATTCACCTTTGCAATATAAGAAGGAATCGAAATGTTATGTGATTTTCAGACTTGAAGCTGATTTGCCGGTATTGTAACTTTTTGGCTTGGCACCGACTTCAAACATATCAGTTTGTAATGCATAGAAATAATATAATAGTTTATTTTATCCTTTTTGAAGTCGGTTTATCTTTTTTTTGTAAAAAGTTTTTATTAACTCTTTAAAGTTTACATTCAAAAAAAGTAAAAAAAAAAGTAAATATATACACATTTACGATAAAATACAAATTATACAATCCTGATTGTGAATAAGAATCATTTCAACTTATTATATTACTCGTAATACACAATAAATTACGTTTTAAACACGAATTGTCTGTTCTAATATTGACTGTTTGGCATTATACGTCCGCGCCTTTGCCTCAAGCTGCACGCACATCCAAAAAATAAAATTGCGCGCCATTTATAAGTTAACCTCAAATCATTGTTTATTTGTTAGATTTTTCTTGTCGTGTTTTATTAATTTAAACAAATTATATTTACAATGAATAAGAAGACAACTTTAGCGTTAATTTAACCTCTGGATATATTTCAAAATTGTGATACATACTAGTAAAATGTTATCACAAAAATCTAGTGAGCAATACGTAAGCAAAAAAATACTATAGGGTAATTGTGCTAGTTTTCGTCCACTTATCGATTTTGCCAGCTTTGTGATGCAAAAAGTATATCTTAAAGAACCCTTACTTAAATGTATTATATTTCATTTTATAGCTTATATAGTCTAGTTTATGTTAATATTACGCGATAATTATGCATACTTGCGAGATTTTGTATAAAAAATATTATTTGAAAAAGTGGGGTAATCGTTAGTTTTCGTCCATAAATGTCTGTTTTCCGTCCTAGGCTCTGCTAGTTTTCGTCCACTGAGTAGGGCGATTATTTCTGAAAATATTCACTAAATCAAAAAATGATAAAACAAACCTCAATATTATTTTTAAAATCCTATCGATTGATGTGCAACATGATGATTTTTGGTAAAAAAAATTGTTACATGTATGGAAAACCCCTTGTGGCTCCCCCCTAAAAAAATACTTTTCAGCAATTTTACTACAATACTAAGTAGGGGTATACAAAATACACCTTCTGTTATAATTTCATCAATATTAGTTATAGTCTCCAAATACAAAATGGCCATGGCATACGGACGAACTACGGACATGACGAAACTATAACGTTTCCGTTTTTGCTATTTTGGCTACGGAATCCTAAAAACGAACGATAGTAAGGATTAACACCGTGTTTCTTTATTTCCGTTAATACTAGTATACAGTTAGGTACGATTAAGGAAACGAAATGGCGTAATTAAATTTGTTTTTTCCATACAAGTATGTATTGTTAAATCGATCACGGTATTATATTTAACTCAACCAAACAATCGAATATTAGAACTAAGGCATTTTATAACCAAACAATGATATTGTAGGCCTTTAATGTTAACCACTGTGAGTGCTTGTACTATTAAGCCTTGGCCAATCAGCAAGCGTGGCGCAGCGCCGAGGTCGCGCGGTGCGACCGCGACACATGTTAACAGGTTAGCGACGTCAAACAGACTGCTTCCCGCCGGCGCCGCGCCCCGCTTCTGTCGTACCCCGCGCGTCCACGCGGCGCGTGCGCAGCGCTGCGCGGCGGGACGCGGCGGCACGCTGCGCCGCGCTGGGTCACATCAGTCGGACGTTAGGCAGCGCGGTGCGTCGTGCGAGCGTAGCAATATACTGTGATTGCAAGAGTGAATAGCAAGCGTGGCGCAGCGCCGCGTCCGCGCCGCGTGACGCCGACGCGATGACTGTTCAAACAGGGCGCGCGCGGATCGCGCCGGCCTCGCGCTCTCAACACGCCCTCATCGCGCGCGCGAACGCGGCGGGGCCGCGCGCTATGCGGGCGTGACTCGTGCCCGATACAGCATGCGCGCGCGGAGGGTCGCTCATTCCTTCCGAAGCCAAGATTATTTTTTCGAAGAGAAGATTTTTTTTCTATATCCATAATCACAATCACAGTATATTGCAGCGTGCCGCCGCGTCCCGCCACGTAGCGCTGCGCCCGCGCCGCGTGGACGCCAGGGGCCGCGCGGCGCGGGCGCGACAGAAGCGGGGCGCGGCGCCGGCGGGACGCAGTCTGTTTGACGTCGCTAACCTGTTAACATGTGCCGCGGTAGCGCCGCGTGACCGCGGCGCTGCGCCACGCTTACTGTTTGACCAAGGCTTAATGCAATTGACACGACTAGCGTAGTCAACCGCGCATTGGATCGTTCATTATTGGGTCGTTCCTTATAGAATTCAACCCGGAGTAGCCATGTCTGCCGTTTTCTTTACAAAGCAAGTCTGCCGATTTTTGCGGGGGAGGGGAACGTCAAGTGTATTCTGTGGCTATTCGTACGTAACGTACAAATAGGTGTATGCATGACCACTGGTCATATGTTTTCGGCAGAGGGGAACGCCTGTCAATGGCGACTCCGGTTGGTTGAATTCTCTAAGGGTTGTGCATTACCCGGAATCGTGCCGCCGAAGGTTTCCGATTGGTTCCGACCAGATCCGAAGGTTATGCGACTATTTAAAAAAGTAGCTTTTTTCATAGTAATCAGCTCAAAACACGAGACTTCCTTTTTTCGGATGTATTTGTTCAAATATTTAACAGCGCATGTTTTTGTTTGTTAGTTTTCGTGTGGTTTTAATTGCCGGTAAATAGATAAAGGTGATGTGATATATTGCTTAGTGAAAATAACGGATAATATTCATTGTGAAAGATGTACGGGTGTGTGTGCGTGTGTGTGTACGGACGATGGCAATGGCACGATCACAAAGCTTTCTTTTGAAGTGAAATAAGCAGAGCACGCCATAGTATGGAGGTTATACTTAATTGTTATTCTACTACCATTTGGTCATTCTAATGTTAATTATAGTTTTGTCTACTCACAAATAACTCGTATATTAACGATAACAATGCAACAGAAGAGCTAGTTTTAGTCTGTGCTCAAGCCATTTAAATGTTTTATTTATTACATTTGTTTACGTAACATTATATGAGGAATGGACAGAAACTAAAGTGTGTAGGTAATCAAATATAATATTACAATACTACTATATACTATAATATTACGTATTAATTAAGTATTTTGAAGTAAAATAACCATTAGAAATATTTACCTAGCTGTCTGGGTTACCGGGATCAGGTGGTCGCAAAACTGAAATTTATACCAAATTGCTCTGCTAGTTTTGGTCCACAAAGTTTATATATTAATTTTATTCTAAAACATTAATCTCCACTTAAAATACTGTACAATTAACTTTAAAATAGATACTCGTAATTCGTGCCAAACATATTTAGTGCACTGCCTAAATCATTAATAAAACTCATCATAAACTTTTCCCGCCACAAGTTTTTTTCTTCATTGCGATGACATTTGCTAGGGCTGAATTCGAGGCGGCTATTAATGTTTCATTATTAAAGGCACTACTTGTCAAATTACTTTTTTATGATAGTAGAATTGTTTCTTAGATATTATGGATCGCAACAAGACCAAACTTCCGCAGGAAAATTCATTTACGTTCAAGTTTTCCCCATATATTTGTAGCAGAACCGTCAGGTGGACGGAAACTGATCATGGACGGGAAACTAGCAAAATCACCCTACTTTATTGCACAATAAATGTGAAGTCTTTAATTTTATGAGATGATTTGAAAAGAGTTCCAGATACTCAATAACATCACAAAAAAGGTTAGTTAAATTTAATTATCTTAGGTTGGTAAGTACCTCTATCCTGTAAACATTCTGACAATTAATGTATTTATCAAAAGTTATTAATTATACTATTCTGTTATTTCCTCGCAAGTGTGTTGAAAAACGTCGTATGAAACGCGTGTGCTTGATCATTACATAAGCTCAGCTTCCTTATGCGCACTCACATGCGTTCGTGCGCACAATATCGCTTCGTATGTAATGATCAACTTAGCACACTTGTATCATAATGTACTATTTCAACACACCTGCTCGTAACGAGGTTCTTATTCCACCGCTTTTATGCTCATAATCCTAGATATTAAACACGCGTGCATTTCACAATAATTATCCAACTATTGGAATAATTTAATAATCCGATCAAGTGACGTTTGTACTATATAGTATCAAGTTGTACGTACGCAGACGAATCGTTGTAATTTAGTCGGGTATTACCTTTACTTTTTTTTAACTCTTTATGAGTTTACATTCTAAAAAAGTAACAAAAAGGAAATATATAAAAAATATACACATTTACGATAGATTACAAATTATACAATCCTGATTGCGAATAAGAATCATTTCAACTTATTATATTACTCGTAATACACAATAAATTACGTTTTAAACACGAATTGTCTGTTTTAATATTGGCTGTTTGGCATTATACGTCCGCGCCTTTGCCTCAAGCTGCACGCACATCCAAAAAAGAAAATTGCGCGCCATTTATAAATTAACCTCAAATCATTGTTTATTTGTTAGATTTTTCTCGTCGTGTTTTATTAATTTAAACAAATTATATGTTCAATGAATAAGAAGACAACTTTAGCGTTAATTTAACCTCTAGATATATTTAAAAATTGTGATACATACTAGTAAAATGTTATCATAAAAATCTAGTGAGCAATACGTAAGAAAAAAATACTATACTTTATTGCACAATAAATGTGAAGTCTTTAATTTTGTGAGATGATTTGAAAAGAGTTCCAGATACTCAATAACATCACAAAAAAGGTTAGTTAAAATTAATTATCTTAGGTTCGTAAGTACCTCTATCCTGTAAACATTCTGACAATTAATGTATTTATCAAAAGTTATTAATTATACTATTCTGTTATTTCCTCGCAAGTGTGTTGAAAAACGTCGTATGAAACGCGTGTGCTTGATCATTACATAAGCTCAGCTTCCTTATGCGCACTCACATGCGTTCTTGCGCACAATATCGCTTCGTATGTAATGATCAACTTAGCACACTTGTATCATAACATAATGTACTATTATCTACTGATCCCTACACCTAGTGTTGCATGGAACACTTACAAAGTAAAATAATATTTAAAATATTTATTACACACACATATATATACATATATATGTTCCTTTTGGGATCCCCTCTTGAGTCTCCTCCAGTGTTTCCCATATATCTCGATCTTGAGCTATAGAGAACCAGCTCCTGACGGCGATTGCACGAATATCGTCTGCCCAACGCTGGAGCGGGCACAAAATGTGAATATAATACGATTAATTTATTCACTGTAATTTTTTGGAAGTAATAATTATAATTTTCATATCGAACAGTTATCGATAAAAGTCCCTAATGTTGGCGCACCAAAATGGGCCGTTCTTGGGGTTCCTTCAGTTGCTTTTCAATGATAAAACGTAGGTCTTCTTCAAAGGTTTAATTAACAATTAGCTTTTACAAAACTGTGTCCCCTCTAGCTCTAGCGTCGCTTGACAATTAATAATAATATGACAGTTGTCACCGATAATATATATCAATATTGCGCGCCAAAAGTACTCTTTTGGCGGGTTACAACTACTGTCACTGTTGCAATTATTTTATGTTGGTACACTGTGTGACCCGTAGTATTTTATTAATTAATTAGACCTACCTTGAGATGTACTATTAGCTGTTATAATTATATGTTTATAGTTGTCATAGAATACAAAAACGCTAACACTAAGTACGAGTATAACGTTTTCTCAATCCCTAGCGTAGAATCACAGAATAACTAATAGTACTACGTAGAATAACAGTTTCGATTTTGACACAAAATAATCCAGAATATTAACTATAGTCTGGCCAGCCAACGAATGCAGTACCAATGTACAACACTAAGAATCAGTGAAAAAAGCAGCAATGATCATCAAATTTTATGATTTTAATTTTAGGGGATATTTTCCGACCCTTTCATTAGGTGACATTTACGGTGTGTATAAAGGAGACGGATATATTTCGTCTGATCTGTCATCAACTGCGACAGATAATCTGGTTGAGGCAATTGACATATGGCTTAAAAATTAATTTAAATTTAATTGGGAATGTTCCAGGAGTTCTATCTCACTCGCGCTTAAGATGAGAGAGTGAAATGCACTAGAAACAAATTCAATGTGAATTTAAATGTTCGTCATGAAATACGGTGTCTCATCACAAAGGGTTGCCACATGTACGTATTTTGAATTTGCCGCCCGTTTCTACTGACAGAAATGGTTTGCCAGACTATATTTAACATTGGAAAAGAAACACTTATATCATTGTATCTAGTACACGATACTTACACGATTTATTTTGCTAATTTGATAAAATATTTTTTTAAAGATATCTATTGGAATATCATGTTAACCTGTGAAATGAATAATTACCTTGGTTTTTATTATATGTAATAATCCAATCTGGAACACAAATCGACACCATCGTTCTCCTTATTCATTCCAGGTTATATTATTCACGATTGTTTTATATTTTCCACGCTAAAGTATGAGCTGTCACGACGTGGGTATGTAAATTAAATACCCAGATTCAAAACTTCGTCTATCTCTTTCGCCCTCGTTGAATGTTCATATACGATTGGTTTCTCTTGCATATTGTATGCAACGTTGTTGTATACCTGAGTCTAAAAATGCTTGTGGTGTCTACCTATATTCACGCCACTCGCCTTTTTTATCGCTCTACATCGGTTGCATAATAGTATTTTATCTACACTCACATTGTAAGTCTTCTAAAACGTGTTCGAAAACGGTAGGCAATGGCTAGCATTACCACAACCGATTTTACTATGATAAGCTTTTTATCTGTGGCAGTAACGTAATTTTAACTTTATATGCTCATATATTGATATGTTATGAGTTTCAAATTCCGAACATCGAATGTGATAACATAATGTAGATCCTGTCCTCCTCCCCGACCAACGGGACGCGCCCGCCCGATCGCCGGCACAATCGAGTTGGCCATGGCGGTGCAATGGCGGTCATTCTATGATTTCCGAATACATCATTTAGGATATATAATATGAGTGTAGGTAAAGCAGTGCATGCAACTGTGCGTAATTAGGCCTTAAAACACTTTGACTACCGAGAACCCGCCTGGTAGGCACTCGTAATGTTTGCCGGGCACGCGGCGTGCGGCATTGCGTTGCACGTCGTAGCCCGCCTGGCGGGTTCTGTCGGTTTCTGGGGTATTGTTCAAAATTTTGCCCGGTTGCGAAAGTGTTAAGGACCTTTATTACGTAACAGTTACATAAAATACTATTATTCAACAGTTGTATAAGAGGGGTCAAAAAAGGTGAGTGGCGGTTAACAATTTGAGCCGTAGGCATAGCCGGAGCCGGACATTTTTTTACCTACTTATACGACGTTGCATACAATACTTTTTCTACGACTAACGCTTACTTTGACATAAAATGCGAAATTGAAAACTTCATGGATATCGCAGTTATTTTGTGAACATAATCAACAATCATTTAAGTTTTACCTTTTAAAACTTAAAACACTATTTATCAAGAATACAAACACTACTAACACAAATACACACCGTCGTTATTTGATCAATTATTAAAGAGCTACAGAGATTATTAAAAATACCTAAATTAGTTTCAAAGTTTGCAATTTGCCCCAACAAACGAACGGGAAACGTAAAAACTACAAAGTAGGTCTGTGGTTCTTTTTTTTTTTAAGTAGTTTTTTTCTAAAAACGCTGTGTTTATTTAGGTTTCTTAGGTTGGCAGTAATTTATTTTATATTAATAGTCGTGTTTGCACTTGCACGCGATTACGCGATACTATTTTGGCACTTTTATAGAACAAGTGTTATTTTGGGGAATAGACTAGATATATTTTTCATCGAGTATATTATCTATTATATGTTCTGATAAAGGTGTTAAAAAATGTATAAATGACAGAAGTAGAAGTCAGGAGTAGAAAAATACTATAAAAAAATATACTTAGGTACCAAATTGAAAACTCCTCTTTATTTAACTATAATACACTTCTTCATAAAATTTAAATTCTTATCATATAAAACTAAAACTACTATTAAAATAAATTGAGTAAAACTAAAACCTAACTTATAAATAAAACTAACTACAAATTAAATGTACGTAAAAGGAAACTTAAAGTCTAATCCCCGGGCCGGCAAGCACCTCGTGGAAATGTGCCTAATATGCTTGCGGCATTGCCTCGCTGCACCGCCAGGGATATTTGTTGCACGAGGTAAGAGCCGGACCGGGGATCGCCACCTCTCTCCCTCAAGCGCTGTCCTAGTTAAATTGAAAATACACATATTGGATGCTCAACTTACAAGTTTAGCTTCTTTGTTTTTTTTTTTTTTTTTTTTTTTATACCACGACGGTGGCAAACAAGCAGTGTTTCTAGAGTTTGTGCGGAAAAAGAATAGTGATAGAATTCTTCATACCTCCATATTACAGATAAGGTAATCGCTCTCTGTGCTCCATATAAACCAAGTAAAGTAAGTACTTTTCTTTCCGTACAAACTCTATCAATTGTGTTTGATAGAAAAAGTAAAAGAGCAAAATGATAACCTTTAGCTTTATAAAACGTGACCAACGCACCCGGGTTACTGAATGCTGAGCGTTTAAACTCTTTAAACACTTTTATGAGCATGTCAATTTTCCATTGAGGCAGTTGCAGCTTCCATAGGGATCTAGTTGGAAGGTTTGTCCATCCTCAATCCTCATCCCGTTGAACCAACAGCGAGCTGAAAGATCATAAAAAACATTGGAAAATTATACTTTTGCGAATCCCAGTAGGAATACTTAGGAAGTCAGATTTTGTTTAAGATTTTCCCTGATACAAGTGTTAGCATCCTGCCTAAATATATTTAATTTAATTGTATCGTATCGGGGGGGCGATTGTTGCTCCACGTCCGTAGGAATTACCTTAGATTGACACGTGTCCCCCGGGTGGTGCTAAGAGCGCAACAACTTTGGCTGCTGCACTATCCTTCTGATCTCTGAGCTTTCTCTACTTGAAAATGAATTCGAATGCACACACAAACAGCACTTCTAAGTGCTCCAAAATTAAAACAAAGGACATAGGACCATCCGTCCGTGTACTGCAGCTAAATATTGAAGGCACAAGTAACTCCAAAATAGAGTGCCTTAGTAAAATTTTACAAGACAACGGTGTTGACATAGTCCTCCTCCAGAAAACACACACCGTATATGATGCCCAACTCGCTAAACGAGGTAAAATACCGGGATTTGATCTGGTAGCGGCCACATACCATGGCCAATACGGAACAGCGACGTATGCTCGGTCACCCCTATCTGGCCAAGTCAAAGTGATTTCGAATAAAATCTACTGTAACAATATCGCTACCACGACTATTGAAATCAGCGAAATCAAGATATGTAATATCTATAAGCCCCCACGTAGCATCTGGCCCACACCACCTCTGCCTGATTTAGAACATCCATCCCTCTATAGACGGAGAGCTGGCCACGGCAGGAATGACACAATAATGAGAGCAACGAAATTGATATAGTTAGACTGCTATACTATTGTTATTACCTAATCTGGCAATCTGGCAGCTTTAAGCCGGGGGGTTCAAGAGTAGCAGACCAGTAAAGTTGTTTATAAATCTAGGGAACGACGCAATACTGAGAGTTCTTGCTTTAGTACGATATCGTGGCATTTGATGTATGTAATTGGAATATAACGTGGAAGCTCTCGCAGTGGGGGGGAAAAGAGGCAGGTTGAAGTTAAATGCATTTATAACGGACGCCTGCAGTTTATTTTATTCTGATCTGTGAAAATTAATCAGGCGCTCGAATAAAACTTATTAGTTGACGGTTTTCGATGCCAATACGATATTACCGATAGTTATTTCTAAATAGGAAATCGACTTTAACAGCCAGGATTCTCGGTTTAAATTGTTATGAAAAAATATGTGACATATTAGGTTTTGTTCTGATAATGAACTTAGCTTACAAAGCCACATCATAATACAGCTACTCGTTACTAGATTGCGCTTATATCTACTAAACATAGACAGAATATTACATTTGAATTCCAACTGCTGACCCAGCACGGGTGAGCAGTAGATAATAAACCAATATAAGTGTGCCGCATTTCTACGAATCTCGCGGTCCTGTTACACTGGCAGTTAGAGAAATTGGCTCGCCAAGGGGCGCACAACCATTAGGAAATTACAAATATATGGCTGCCTAATTTGTCGATAAAAATATTAACACTTAGCCATACCTGGCAATATTTTGATCATTAAATACTTAGAGAATTCAACCAACCGGAGTCGCCATTGACAGGCGTTCCCTTCTGCCGAAAACATATGACCAGTGGTCATACACATGTATGGACTGACGTTTATCTGACGTATCATCCCGTCCGGGTTAAATCTCTAAGTTGAATACCGATTCTGATAGCCATCAGCATTAAAATAAAAGTTCTTATTTTATTGTTATATTCTCTTTATTTATTACAATATCAATATAAAAGTAATGTTGGAAATGTCATTGTGATAGTTGCCTTCCCCATTCATTTTAATAATATTAAGTAAGATTTAAACAAGGGTGTACATCTGAACGAAGTGACAGCTACGGCCTTGGAACGTATCGGATACCGTTTCGGGGTTGTCAAAATCTCCTTTGTTTATTTGCTGCATGACCACAGGTAAGATAAAATATTTATGTAGTTTATTGTAGTAGTTTCGTTCTAAAATAACGGTTAGATTGGGCAAATTAACTAATAAATCTTACATTAATGTATTTTTGTATTAAAATTACTGAAATATCAGGTAGATTAGGGCAGGTCCAGCAATCAAACTAATCGCGTACTTGTCAACCCTAGATAATCAAAGTCAAAGTCCAATAGTTTATTTGTACAACATGGGTATATATAGGTATATAGTGCAAACAGGTCAGGACAGGTCTTACAGAAATGACGCTTCAAAAATGGGTATTTTATAGGTTAACAAGACATGAGACATTTTATTTTTGTAAACCTAAAAATGGGTTAAGTTTTCACATGAGCATTGTTTAACTTTACTCGTTTTAATATTATATGTCGATGCTTATCCTTGCCTATTAATCATGAACTTGTATCGATATAAATATCGACTTTGCGCAGCATTTGAGTAGCGAGTATTTGAAGTGACAGAATGATAGAAAGTTCTAGATAAATAAAAATTTACTTGGTGGTACTACCAATGAGCAACATAGATTACCTCACTAAGATCCCGCACTTTAGCGTTTATGAAGGCTTGCAGTCGTTATCTATATGCTGTTTTGTTTATTAAATATTGAGCCGCCTGTCGCACCAGCGGATTGTAGGTTATGACAATATTTGAAACTACAAAACCTAACGCGTACTCAATGAACTCGATTCATTTCTCGTTTTATAAGAAAGATTGGTGCCATTCGTATGCGGGAACATTCATACTTTGGCCATATCTCGATTTTAAAAACACGCTGATACATTATTTTTGAACTTATGGAAGATTCCTTCTCATACGCTTAAAATACTCTCGAAGAATGGTAACATTAACACTGTTGGTTTCCTTGAAAAGAGAGTTTTTGTGTTTTTGATAACTGCGGACTCTGCATAGGTTTAAAAACTTCCTGCCTGTGAGTACCAAGAAGCTGCTTGTGCAGGCTTTAATATTTCCTACTATAGACTAAGCTGATGTGTGCACTACCAACATTTCCCAGGCTTCCCTAAACAGACTCGATCGTATATTAAATAATGCCAAACGCTTTATTTTCGGCTTGCGTAAATTCGATCACGTCTCAGGTTATCGTTACCAACTCCAATGGCTGCCTGCACGTCAACGCAGGACTCTTAGAATTCTCTGTAAGTACTCTCTTCTCTATTTTGTTTGATCTCTCTGTTCCAGACTACCTTAAGTCCAAATTCAGTTTTGTCAACCCCCGTCCCGGGTGTGAACTTCGCTCCTCCCAGTCTCTTAAGCTTCTAGTACATCCTCCCCATAGCGGTTATCTCTCTTCTTCTTTTACAATCCAGACTATTTGTCTCTGGAATGCACTTCCCCTGACAATAAGACAAGCCCCAAGCAAGTTCGTTTTCAAACGCTTGCTTCACAAGCACCTGCTGGATCATGACCAGCGTGAATGAGTTTTTTCCCCTTTGCGCATATGCATTATAATATATACGTATGTTTATTAGTATGTATATATATTGGTATTTGTGAAGTTTATGTAGCATATATCGAAGTATATTTAAGTAGGTACAAATAAGTTATAGGATAAATCAGCAAGTTTTCTCTTACAGCACCCACTTTAGCGAATTTCTGTTTGGCCCTATGGTTGACTGGTAGAGAATGCCTTGAGGCATTAAGTCCGCCATTTGTACTTATTTTTACTGTGCAATGAAGTTTGAATAAATAACTAAAATTCTTGGGTGCATAATTAGATGCACCTATCTGTAGTAATGTTTGTTACAATTGCAGAGTTATTTTGCATAGTTTATGACCAAATACCAAACAATATAAAATGTCCATTATTTTTGGGATACTTATCCCAAACCTAATGTACCATCGGGTTCATAATTGCATACCCAATTTATACGTAAACGTACAGTACGTACAGTAAACGTAATGCTACAAAAAAAACGTATAACATCCTAGTAACTATTTTTATGAATATTTTTTTAGTATTTACTCAATTCCGGAAAATATTATAGGGTAGATGCCCCGGTTGTGGCCACTGTGCCTGTTTTGGCCATTTTCAAAATTACTAAGGCATAGACAAATTTACAAGTCTATGGTTTATAGAGTTGATATAAGAGTAAATTATGGCAGCACAGATGGCCCTGTCATCTGTCATGTATCAGTTGTCAGCGTAGCACTATCTATGTGGCTGCTAAAGTGTTTAATAAGTTACCCGTAGAAATTAAATCACTCGATTACTTAAAATTCCTGACAGCACTTAAAAAACATGTTATTGACTTATGCCCCTACAGCTTAAGTGAATATTATAATACTGGTCACTGTTAGTTAATAAGTATGTATATATTATAAAATGTTAGTTCATAAGTACATAAATATGTAGCTACACCCACTGGATAAAATTGTATTGATACTATCTGTATTGCTTAATATCATTATGTACACATACAATTTATGGCTAAATAAAAAAATAAAATAAAAATAAAATACCATGAAAAAAATGGCCAAAAGTGACTCTTGGGCTTTTTTTTAATATTTCTCAAAAGAAAAAAAGATCAGAATCTTAACAGCGGAAGTTCATATAAATATAGTCATACATATTTTATTGAATTTAAACTTTCGTGAGACATAGTAACAATGTATAAGTTTCAAGCGGCTGTACTTACTTGTGTTTAGTCACTACAAAATATTTTCATCATTCCTTATTGATAAAAAATGACAGACGTCTGAATAAACAAACTCTCCTTAAAGTACCGGTAAACCGGGGCATTTGCCCTAATATTTTTAGATGATCGTTTTCAAAAAAAATATTAGCCGTTTTAAAAATTGTTTTCCTAGTACCTGCACTCAATTTTCTACTCTTTAAAACAATACATTATTTTTAATTAGTAGGTACAGTCGCCATCAAATATATTGGAGAGGCCAAGGTACTCAAAAATATCTGAACATACACTTTATCGCCTTGACAATAGAGGCGTTGTTCAGATATTTGTGACCACCTTGCCCGCTACGATATATCTGATGGCGACTGTACTTAAATTTCTAACGCTAATATATGAATATATGTACCCGTAGTGATCACGCGAGTCGTTTTGTATGCTCAATCTAATATGTACATACGTTGTGCCGTTTATTCCCACCAATAGTTGTGCGCACCTTGGCGAGCCAACTGCTCAAACTACCAGTGTAACATGACCGCGAGATTCGTAGCAATGCAGCACACATATACTGGTTTATTTTCTACTGCTCACCCGTGCTAGGTCAGCGGTTGGAGTTCAAATGTCATTCCCTGTCTACGTTTAGTAGATATTAGCGCAATCTAGTAACGAGTAGCTGTATTATGATGTGGCTTTGTAAGCTAAGTTCATTATCAGAACAAAACCTAATATGTCACATATTTTTTCATAACAATTTAAACCGAGAATCCTGGCTGTTAAAGTCGATTTCCTATTTAGAAATAACTATCGGTAATATCGTCTTGGCATCGAAAACTGTCAACTAATAAGTTTTATTCGAGCGCCTGATTAATTACAAACAGTTTTCACAGATCAGAATAAAATAAACTGCAGGCGTCCGTTATAAATGCATTTAACTTCAACCTGCCTCTTTTCCCCCCCACTGCGAGAGCTTCCGCGTTATATTCCAATTACATACATCAAATGCCACGATATCGTACTAAAGCAAGAACTCTCAGTATTGCGTCGTTCCCTAGATTTATAAACAACTTTACTGGTCTGCTACTCTCGAACCCCCCGGCTTAAAGCTGCCAGATTGCCAGATTAGGTAATAACAATAGTATAGCAATCTAACTATATCAATTTCGTTGCTCTCATTATTGTGTCATTCCTGCCGTGGCCAGCTCTTAGTCCACTATATCGGGGACTTTAATAGCCACCACACCAGCTGGGGATATCGGAAATCTGATGCCAACGGAGAGGCGATCATGGACTGGGCCGATAGGTACAACACCTTTTTAGCCGTCTCCAACAGAGGCAAAGGGAGAAGCGACCACAACCCGGACCTAGTATTCCCAACAAGGGCAAGAGATGGTACCCCGGTTGCCGCCGAGCGGTATGTGTTAGCGGATTTCCCTCACTCCCAACACCGCCCAGTATTAGTTGTCATAGGCTTGAAAATACCGATGGTTGAGTCATACCCTGTACCGCGCTGGAACTTTCGGTAGGCGGACTGGAACGGTTACGCGGCCAAACTTGACACCTGTGTTAGATGGATTCCACCACTGCCTGAAAATTACGATCGTTTCTTGGCTTTAGTCAAAAGCATAGCCAAATCATACATTCCACGCGGCTACCGTAAGGAGTACATCCCAGGTTGGAGTGATGAAACAGAGAAACTGTGGAAAGAGTTCAACGAAAATGGCGATCGAGATGCTGCCAACAAGCTGATTGAATCCTTGGATACCGCCCGACGGGAAAGATGGGAGCGAACAGTGGAAACCATGAACTTTGCACACTCCAGTCGCAAAGCCTGGCATACTCATAATCGCCTGTCCTCTGGTACTGCTTCTCAAAGGTGTCAATCAAAGCTGGATCCGAACAAACTGGCCGACAGGATTCGCAAACTGTCGAACGCTCCCAGTCACAAACAACACACTCGGGCTACGCGTATTGAGGTCAAGAAACTCAAGGCGACAACAAAATCAAACGACAGTTTTAGCGGCCCTGTCTCGGTGGACGAAGTTTCCTTAGGTATTAAACACATCTTGTGTAATAAGGCTTGCGGCTTTGATGAATTCTTCCCGGAGTTCATTCAACACTGCGGTCCACGCACTCAGAAATGGCTCGCATCTTTCTTCTCTAACATCATCGAGTCAGGAAGAATACCATCTCTGCTGAAAAGAGCCAAAGTCGTCGGCATACTGAAGCCTGGGAAACCAGAAGGCGTCCCCGATAGTTACAGGCTAATAGCACTTCTGAGCATTGTCTATAAACTTCTAGAGCGTATTATCTACAACCGCATATCCAGCACCATTAACGCCGCAATTCCTCAAGAGCAGGCTGGCTTCCGGCCAAATAGAAGCTGCGAATTTGAAGTTCCACGACTCAGGACCACAAGCTAACCCGATACTATCGTGGATAGCTGAATGGGAGGCCAGGTCTCTACCTACGGACTTGTTTGAGCTCAATGCAGGGGCCCGACCAGTAGGGTTTGAGGAACGTCGGCGGATGTGGTGCATTTTAAACCGGATCAGAACAGGCGTCGGAAATTGCGCATCTTTATGGTACAAATGGGGATGGTGTGAGTCTGCAGAATGCCAGTGTGGCTATCCAGATCAGACGGTACACCACATTATATTTGAATGTCCCATCACCAAATTTTGTGGGAAACCGGCGGATCTCAAATTACTTACGACGGATGCAATTGCATACCTAGATTCAAATATTTTAAAATTTTAAGTAGAGAACATATTTATGCCATACGATAAATGATAATTTTGGACCCGGGGTATGTCCTTAAACTACGTCCGGACCTGGGTATGTCCTTAAACTACGCCAAAAAGAGAGGTATGGGCACTGCGAATGGCATCTCGCTAAGTGTGGTAGGGCACGTTCAGCGAATGTCATCGCTCAAATCTGGAGCAGAGCCCGACTGGGGAAGTACCTCCACCTTACAGAAAACCACAGCCAAATAGCACTAGACCCTACTCATAGTGTTGTGTTCCTGCTGGTGAGTAAGGTTGCCAAAGAGCTCAAAGAGGACCCAGTGTGTTGACGATGAGGGACCTTCTTGTTCCTTTAGTCGTCAACACAGTGAATCCTCCTTTTTGTAAAGGGTCGGCAACGCGCATGTGACGCCTTTGGAGTTGCAGGCGTCCATAGGTTACGGTAGCTGCTTACCATCAGGCGGGCCGTATGCTTGTTTGCCACCGTCGTGGTATGAAAAAAAAAAAAAAAAAATTGTAGAATTAAAAGGGTAGAATAAAAACAAGTATATTTATCTGATTGAGAAGAAGGCGGTAGGGTGCGCAGGCGGCCACCAACCAGCCGGAGTGTGATCCGTCAGACCGTACGGTTGTGATATTGTTATTGAAAAACTAATGTAAAAGAATCAAAGGAATAAATCTTGATACAGGGTACGACTTTCAAGAGCTTTTACAGGAGGCCCTGGCGCCAGACGGTATCGTACGCAGCTGTCAAGTCAACAAAAACTACAGCAGACTTCTTTTTACTTTGGAAGCCGGTTTCAATGTGCGTTGTTAGTGACAAGACCTGATCGGCGCAGCTTCTATTTGGACGGAAGCCAGCCTGCTCTTGAGGAATTGCGGCGTTAATGGTGCTGGATATGCGGTTGTAGATAATACGTTCTAGAAGTTTACAGACAACGCTCAGAAGTGCTATTGGCCTGTAACTATCGGGGACGCCTTCTGGTTTCCCAGGCTTCAGTATGCCGACGACTTTGGCTCTTTTCAGCAGAGATGGGATTCTTCCTGACTCGATGATGTTAGAGAAGAAAGATGCGAGCCATTTCTGAGTGCGTGGACCGCAGTGTTGAATGAACTCCGGGAAGAATTCATCAAAGCCTTATTACACAAGATGTGTTTAATACGCCTTGCGTTTCTTGAGCTCAATACGCGTAGCCCGAGTGTGTTGTTTGTGACTGGGAGCGTTCGACAGTTTGCGAATCCTGTCGGCCAGTTTGTTCGGATCCAGCTTTGATTGACACCTTTGAGAAGCAGTACCAGAGGACAGGCGATTGAGAGTATGCCAGGCTTTGCGACTGGAGTGTGCAAAGTTCATGGTTTCCACTGTTCGCTCCCATCTTTCCCGTCGGGCGGTACCCAAGGATTCAATCAGCTTGTTGGCAGCATCTCGATTGCCATTTTCGTTGAACTCTTTCCGCAGTTTCTCTGTTTCATCACTCCAACCTGGGATGTACTCCTTACGGTAGCCGCGTGGAATGTATGATTTGGCTATGCTTTTGACTAAAGCCAAGAAACGATCGTAATTTTCAGGCAGTGGTGGAATCCATCTAACACAGGTGTCAAGTTTGGCCGCGTAACCGTTCCAGTCCGCCTACCGAAAGTTCCAGCGCGGTACAGGGTATGACTCAACCATCGGTATTTTCAAGCCTATGACAACTAATACTGGGCGGTGTTGGGAGTGAGGGAAATCCGCTAACACATACCGCTCGGCGGCAACCGGGGTACCATCTCTTGCCCTTGTTGTGAATACTAGGTCCGGGTTGTGGTCGCTTCTCCATCGAGCTGATTTAAAAGTCCCTTTGCCTTTGTTGGAGACGGCTAAAAAGGTGTTGTAGCTATCGGCCCAATCCGGTTCTTAAATTGCTACCCTTACTTACGGTGTAATATGAAACCATAAGGAAATTTTATAAATTTTGATCCCCGTGGCTCAAGTACTGTATTTCTATGCTTATTATGTTAAAGTTGTTTACTTACTAAATTAATTAGGAGTTGTTTCATATTATAAGAAGGTAGGTACGTAGGTAGTAGTGTATCGACGACGGGGCATCCTCTAGTCACTTTAGTCCAGGGTTCGAGGATATATATCAATGGATATATATCATGATATATATCCGATATATATCTGATATATATCCAATGATTTTTTATGATATATATCAATGCAGAAATGTTAAAAATATCGGCCTCCTAGCCTAGCCCAGTCGGTAGTGACACTGCCTATGAAGCAGGAGGTCCCGGGTTCGAATCCTGGTCAGGGCATTTATTTGTGTGTTCATCACGGATATCTTTCGTTCTGAGTTATGGATGTTTCCTACGTATTTAAGTATTTATCTGACTATTATATATTTCGTTGCCTAGTATAGTACCCACAACACAAGCCTTACTGTGGGACTAGGTTGATTTGTGTAAGATTGTCCCGTAATATTTATTTATTTATTATATTATATGCAGAAATGTACAAAAAAAAATTTTTATATTTTATGGTTTTTAGTTGCTTTTGCCGGAGTTAGAAGATTTTATGTTTTGGTTTAATTTGTCGGATTTTAAGATTTTTATGTACCCAAAATAAATAAAACATTAAAAACATTTTGGTTCTTTTTAGGGTTCCGTAGTCAACTAGGAACCCTTATAGTTTCGCCATGTCTGCCCGTCCGTCCGTCCGTCCGTCCGCGGATAATCTCAGTGACCGTTAGCACTAGAAAGCTGAAATTTGGTACTAATATGTATATCAATTACGCCGACAAAGTGGTAAAATAAAAAGTGGAAAAAATTTTTTTATTAGGGTACCTCCCCTATACGTAAAGTGGGAGTGATTTTTTTTTTCATTTTAACCCTAACGTGTGATATATTGTTGGATAGGTATTTAAAAATGAATAGGGGTTTACTAAAATCATTTTTCGATAATGTAAATATTTTCGGAAATAATCGCTCCAGAAGTAAAAAAATATGCGTCCCCCCCCCCCTCTAACTTTTGAACCATAAGTTTTAAAAATATGAAAAAAATCTCAAAAGTAGAACTTTATAAAAACTTTCTAGGAAAATTATTTTGAACTTGATAGGATGAATAGTTTTTGAAAAAAAATTACAAAATAATTTCTGAACTAAGTTTGTAATTTAACCGTATAAGCAGGTGTTTATTGTACCTGTAATTTCTACAAAATTACAATGCAATGACGTGCTTTCAAATAAAGTAAAAACGGTGAAAATCGGTTCACGCAATAAAGAATTATTCCATAAAAATCATCTTCCATACTTTAAGCTCGCGCGCAATAGTTTACTTAATTTGCCGATAGATGTCGCTGTACGTGGAACTCTCGTATCATATCCTACATGGCGGTGTTATTAACTCTTAAGTGGGGACACTTACTGTGACGGACGGAAAACTACGGAACCCTACACTGAGCGTGGCCCGACACGCTCTTGGCCGGTTTTTTAAATAATCTATTATGTTTATGTAACACATATGCATATAGTATATATACTATATATAGTATATATTTATGTATACATAAATAATACAATAAAATAATAATATGGGTTTCATACAAAATGGATATATATCGAACTTTTGATATATATCGGATATATATCATAAATATCCGATATTTTGATATTTATAATAAATATCGGATATTTTCGAACTCTGCTTTAGTCACAGATTATAGCCGAGCCGAGCCAGGTTATAGTTTAGCCGTCGAAACAGTGAAACCTCCGATCCCCCCGAAGAACATCGGCAACGCGTTGTGGCACCTCTGAAGTTGCTATTGTCCAGGGTTTTGTCTTATTTCTCAAGGGACTGCTAACACAAGATACTGTTTTGCTAGAAAACCAGATTCGTACATCCTACGCCTGGGCAAGTCTTGCAGCATCGGTCTAGGGTGGAGACCTGTACCGCGGGATCGCAAGGAGGCTGCGGACACTCATCTGGTTCTTGGTCCTTGCAGTTCAGCGACTGCTGTCGACATTCGCAGAAGAAGAATCGCTTCGCCTCGAAACGGTCCCCTTCGTAAAGGATCCTTGTTCTTATGGATTTGCATATTCCTGAAAAAAATTGGAGTGAAATATACCTATTGGAAGACTAGAATTGGGAGATTCATTAACCTCGGATGTACTGAGATTTAGATTGAATTTCCAAATACTTTAAAGGTAAGAATGGGATTCATCCATTGTGGATTGTAAGTTTGATATATTGTTAGATACCAGAAAATGCGTGTAACACTAAAGATATGAAAACCAATCGCTACGAACTTGATAAATTTTGATCCCCGTGGCCCCAGCCTCCCTTAATTACAAGTGCATACAAAAACATATGTACATCGACCTTAAGTAGTGGGTATCTTTTTTAGGGTTTCGAAGTCAACTATAGTTTCGCCTGCATGTCCACCTGTCCGCGGCTTAGCTCAGTGATCGTTAGCACTAAAAAGCTGTAATTTGGTATGAGTACGTGTATCAATCACGCCGAAAAAATAGTAATAACCTACCTAATACTCTTCCAAAATTGAGAAAAAAATGTTTCCCACCCTCTATTTTCTTACCCGTGGCTCCGAAGAAAATGGGAATATTTATGGAAGTGAGACCTAATAAGTAATTTCAATAAAACTTTTATGAAACAAAATCGGTTGAGTCGTTTCCGAGTTGTCGCAAAATGTTTTCATTTCTTACTAAATATATATAGGGTGATTGTGCTAGTTTTCGTCCACTCTTGTCAGTTTTCCGTCCATACTTATTTATGTTTTTCTACTCCTGTACTTTTATCTGTCATTTATACATTCGTTAACACCTTTATAAGAACATAGATAATACACTCGATGAAAAGTCTATCTAGTCTATTCCCCAAAATAACACTTGTTCTATAAAAGCGCCAAAATAGTATCGCGGAATCGCGTGCAAACACGGCTATTAATATAAAATAAATTACTGCCAACCTAAGAAACCTAAATAAACGCAGCGTTTTTAGAAAAAAAAACTTTAAAAAAGAAAAAATATAAGAACCACAGACCTACTTCTTAGTTTTTTACGTTTCCCGTTCGTTTGTTGGGGCGAATCGCAAACTTTGAAAGTAATTTAGGTATTTTTACTAATCTCTGTAGCTCTTTAATAATTGATCAAATAACGACGGTGTGTATTTGTGTTAGTAATGTTGAAAAAGTATTATTGAAAAATAGTGTTTTAAAAGCTAAATCTTAAATGATTGTTGATTATGTTGACAAAATAACTGCGATATCCATGAAGATTTCAATTTCGCATTTTATGTAAAAGTAAGTGTATTCGTAGAAAAAGTATCGTATGCAACGTCGTATAAGTAGGTAAAAAAATGTTCGTGGCGTTTTTCTTAACAATTTTCGCCTACGGCTCAAATTGTTACCCACGCCACTCACCTTTTTTGACCCCTCTTATACAACTGTTGCATAAACTACTATTATCATCAAGTTTTTCCAAAAATAATAGCTTAAAATTAAAAAAATATAAACTATAAATATAAACCATGTTGACCTTAAAAAGTATTTCCCATTTAGTTGCCGCAGTTTAATCAAGTGGACGGTAAACTGGACCTGGACGGGAAACTAGCACAATTACCTACGTAGGGTAGACCGAGGCGAATCGGGTCAGTTTTTGGTTAATGTCGAATAAATACGATTTACAAAGAGATACACTGATTATTAATACTACTCTAGATAAAAGGGTTATTTATTTATATAAATCAAAAGCCAAATAAAAAATCTGAGTTTATTTGATTTATTAAAAAGCCAAGCTAAGTGCGGCCGCCACCGGGGCTCGCAGGAATGTCAAACCCAACGCGGGACGCTAACCGGCTATCTGTCTATCGCCCTGCGACTCGATTCGCCTCGGTCTACCTTACCTTATTCGTCATTTTGAGTGCGTGTAGGTGACTGGCGACTATGGCGAGCCGTAAATTACGGAGCGAGCTGTAAACTACGGAACCCCACGGAAAGCCAAGAGGGCCGGTTTCTTTATATACCACGACGGCCCGCCTGATGGCCAGCAGCTACCGTAACCTATGGACGCCTTCAACTTCAGAGGTGCCACAACGCGTTGCCGATGTTCTTCGGGGGGATCGGAAGTTTCACTGTTTCGACGGCTAAACTATAACCTGGCTCGGCTCGGCTATAATCTGTGACTAAAGTGACTAGAGGATGCCCCGTCGTCGATACACTACTACCTACGTACCTACCTTCTTATAATATGAAACAACTCCTAATTGATTTAGTAAGTAAACAACTTTAACATAATAAGCATAGTGCCTACCTAAAGTAACTATTTAGGTACTCACGTGAATCGTCCAGCAAAGCGCCACTAATAAGGAAACAAATGATTAAAAACAGTTTTTCCATTGCCGATAAACTTGACTTCCTCGTTTAAAGAACTAGTAAGAATTAATAAAATAGTTATGCCTCAAACCTGTGTATGGGTTCGCTCACAGAAAAAACCTGCTCGGAATATAACTATGCCCTAGAACCAGATAAGAAATACAGTACTTGAGCCACGGGGATCAAAATTTATAAAATTTCCTTATGGTTTCATATTACACCGTAAGTAAGGGTAGCAATTTAAGAACCTTAGAGTCTGTTGTCATGATTTACGATCTGCCGGAAGTGGTCAAAGAGGCCAAATGTTTACTGTTCGCGACCGACCTGAAATTGCTCCTGGCAACACACAGGGTTGTTTCCAATTTTTTGAAACGCAAGGATGTATAACGTTGTGTATCGACCAAACATTGCCCTAGAGTTCATGTTTTGCCTCGAAGGGGGTTTTTAATATGGGAAAATTACGAAGTTTATTTAGACAGATGCTGCGCGCCTAAAACGCTCTTTGGAAAACGTGTGACATCACAACTCTCGCTTTGACAAATAACTACAAAGTCGAATTAGAACAGCTAAGCTAACATACATAAAATATCGTCGTGTCGATTTTGACACGTCGTCCAACCGTCTTAACTGACAACAGTGCCAAACCGTGAGTTGTGACGTCATCAGAATCTTCAATGGCGTTTCGACTTTGTTTTTGTAATTATCAAAAATATGCTCATTAGAGGTTCACAAAAGGTTACATGTTCTACTAATCCAAAAGAATTCAATGAACTACCATTAAACCCCAACTTTTGTAGGTGGAAACAACCCTATTGATGACGAGGGAGACTGCGAGCGCCCCCAACGAGACAGACATATAGTGCTAAAGTGGAGCCGGAAAAACAAGCTGCTGGTATGTGGACAAATGCGCCACTATTACATTCACCCGGTTCAAAACACGACTCAACTATAACTATGTGGAGCACAGCTGGAAAGAGTGAACTCCGTAAATAATCTGGGAGTATGTGTCAGCAGTGACTTATCAAGTTATCATTTAGGGCCCATATTTTTGGCGTATGTAGAAAGGCATTTAAAATTCTAGGTTTCGTACTTTGGCAAGCGGCTGGCTTTACAAATGTAAAAGCAACTGTAGCTCTGTACAATGCCTTAGTGAGAAGCTAACTGGAATTTAATGCTGCAATATGGGCTTCACATGAGGCGAAGTATGGCGTTATGATAGAAAGGATACAAAATAAGTTACATCACACGTCGAGAGCCAGCTGAAAGTTGTGTCCGAAGTTGTCTGTAAGAGCTTCGCTTAGCTGCACTCGCTCGTTCGATAAAAATTGCATTAAAATGTTTTAGTAATCCTGTGTTGAATAAGAGGAATCACATCTGTTAGTATGGAATCGCATTTTGTACCAGAATCATCTTAAATTTGGTATGTAGGTTATTTGTAGTGAGCTATTCAAATTTTATAGTTTGTTTTGATGATGATGTTGAATTTTATAACAGTTCCTTTACATTTCAAGCGGTACGACTTTGGAATTCCCTGCCTCTAGATGTAAGGTGCGCTCAATCACCCGCTTCATTTAAAAAGCTATTCAAACTTTACGATTTGTCTCGTCCGTGACACTTTCTCTTTACAGCTGGCACTGTATATGTATGTATATTTATTTTGTTTAAGTGTATTGTACATTAATATGGTTATTTATATATTTATTTATTAGGATTTGTTTTGTGATATTAAGTTTTTCTTTTTTTCCTCTTTTCTTCACTGTTTTGCAACACCTACTGACTTAGTTTATTTAACACAATTCCACTACCTAAAGGTTGTCTGGGAGAAATCGCTTTTTAGCGATAAAACCGCCTGTTGTTTACCTCTATTCTGACTGTATGAATTTTCTGTACTGGTTTTCTTTTTGAGGTGTTCAATAATAGTACATTATGATACAAGTGTGCTAAGTTGATCATTACATACGAAGCGGTATTGTGCGCACGAACGCATGTGAGTGCGCATAAGGAAGCTGAGCTTATGTAATGATCAAGCACACGCGTTTCATACGACGTTTTTCAACACACTTGCGAGGAAATAACAGAATAGTATAATTAATAACTTTTGATAAATACATTAATTGTCAGCTAGTTTACAGGATAGAGGTACTTACGAACCTAAGACAATTAAATTTAACTAACCTTTATTGTGATGTTATTGAGTATCTGGAACTCTTTTTCAAATCATTTCATAAAATTAAAGACTTCACATTTATTGCGCAATAAATTATAGTATTTTTTCTTACGTATTGCTCACTAGATTTTTATGATGACATTTTACTAGTATGTATCACAATTTTGAAATATATCTTTGAAATAAATATGAGGTTAAATTAACGCTAAAGTTGTCGTCTTATTCATTGAAAATAATAAAACACAACCAGAAAAATCTAACAAATAAACTATGATTTGAGGTTAACTTTAAATGGCGCGCAATTTTCTTTTTTGGATGTACATGCAGCTTGAGGCAAAGGCGCCGACGTATAATGCCAAACAGCCAATGTTAAAACAGACAATTCGTGTTTAAAACGTAATTTATTGTGTATTACGAGTAATATAATAAGTTGAAATGATTCTCATTCACAATCAGGATTCACAGGATTGTATAATTTGTATTGTATCGTAAATGTGTATATTTTTAATATATTTACGTTTTTTTACTTTTTTAGAATGTAAACTCATAAAGAGTTAAAAAAAAGTAAAGGTAATACCCGACTAAATTACAACGATTCGTCTGCGTACGTACAACTTGGTACTGGAATACAAACGTCACTTGATCGGATTATTAAATTATTCCACTAGTTGGATAATTATTGTGAAATGCACACGTGTTTAATATCTAGGATTATGAGCATAAAAGCGGTGGAATAAGAACCTCGTTACAAGCAGGTGTGTTGAAAAGAGTATTTGTATTGTATCTCCGAGGTAGGCTCCACTACGCTATATGGAAGCCAACTGGTAAGATTTTGATAAATTTACAGTATGGCCGGCTCCAGTACTAATAACACAGGCGCGCCAACAGTGTTGCCAGCTCTCCTGATTTCGGGCTATCTCCTGATCTACTGATTTTACTACAGATTCTCCTGATTAAATATTTGGAGTTCACTTCTGTCATCATATAATTCCGTAATTTTTAAACGAACATAAATTGAACAGTCATGTGAACCTAAGTGGTTTAAATAAAAACTACTGTAAACTCACAGAGTTAAAAAATATCTTAAGAGAAACTATCTCTATACAATAAACGTCACTAACAACTTGCGATTTTTGGACACATTACAAACATTTATTTATTTTAAAATCAATCACAACATTTTAGTGAAACGCAACTTCCGTACACAATCCTCCGGGTGATGTACTAAATAATAAAAAAATTGACATTTTATGTCTGATTCTAAAATTTTAAACCAGACTGAGATGGAACAATTATACTCTAATGGATGCCGATCTTCTTTTCTTATGCCTGTCTGTACTGAATCAGCAATATTAGGCGAAAAACATACTAGAGTGGAATTCAGGGCTCAGCGACAAAATTCAGCAACAAGTCGGACATTTTTCAATGGTAGCTAAATTGTAATGTTGTATGGAGCCCATAGACAAAATTCAGCTGGATTTTAGATTTTTCCATACTACGGCCGACTCCCGTCCATGACAGCCGAATTCCTCTCTGAATTCAGCTTAACTAGCTCAAGTGTGTTTTGTGCTTTAGGGGCACAATTTAGCTATTCATAGACAAAAGCGGAAATTTGTCAATGAATAGCTAAATTCCGCTTTAATGTGTCTTGCGTTTTGTTTTATACGCAATCTGACAAAATCCTTACTTTGCCGATTAAAATCCAAATTTTAAAAGCTCATAAACGGGATTATATGAACTGAAAAATAATATAAAAAGGCATTTATAGTCTGGCAAACCATTTCTGTCAGTAGAAAAACGCGGCAAATTCAAAATACGAACATGTGGCAACCCTTTTGTGATGAGAAACCGTATTCGTGACGAACATTTCAATTCACATTTCTTTTACATTGAATTTGTTTCTAGTGTCTTTCACTCTCTCATCATAAGCGCGAGTGAGACAGAACTCCTGCAACGTTCTAAATTTAATTTAAATTAGTTTTTAAGGCATATGTCGATTGCCTCAACCAGATTATCTGTTGCAGTTGATGACAGATCCGATGAAATATATCCGTCTCCTTTTTACACACAGTACATGTTACTTAATGAAAGGGGCGGAAACACCAACTAAAATTATAAACAGAATTTGATGATCATTGCTGCTTTTTTCACTGATCCTTAGTGTTGTCATACTTTTGTTCGCTGTACATTGCTACTGCGTTCGTTGGCTGGCCAGACTATAGGTAAGTTTTGATTCATAAAACCGATCTCCTGATTTTTTTTCCGATCTCCTGATTTTTAGGCTAGGGCTTCTGATTTTCGCAAATGAGACCTGGCATGGCAACACTGCGCGCCAATCAACGAAAGACTCGGAGCTATCAACATGGCGGTTATAGTGTATAGTGCAGTAAAACAATCACTTTTGCAGAACACGTATAATTTTTACTTCACACCAAAAAAATATTATTAATAATTCGGTCATAAATTTTACACACAAATTCGGTGTATAAGCAGTAGCCAAATTTATACAAGAATTCAAATAGAGAGCGACCCGATGTAAATGACCCGACCAACTGCGTTGGTCATTTTCAACTAAAATGCTCAAAGTAATAATCACGACCTGGAGTGCGATTTTTGAATCTCACCAAGTGACTAATTCTCACCGATGTGAGTGATTTCCGATAGTAAATCACTCACATCGGTGAGAATTAGTCACTTGGTGAGATTCAAAAATCGCACTCCTGGTTATATCTCTCCACAACATTCGCTTGTGGCGAATAATATGGGATATAACACGGACCTGGAGTGCGATTTTTGAATCTCACCAAGTGATGAGATGCGAGTGATATGAACGATGATGGCTGATTCACTGGATGAAGGAAACCTAAATTTAAAACCGATTATTTATAACTCCCGTCAGATGAGGCTATTTTAGAATTTTAAGAATGGTGGAAAATGCGGATCTGAGATATTCAACCAAGGTTGGCAAAACAACAAAAAAAACTATTATGGCACAAAAACACTGGTTACAAAAAGGGAATCGGATTTATAACTTTTTCGTTTCGTTTAAAAAAAATGTAAATAAAATGATATTCTTCAAGGAAATGGTCAAAAGTCAAACTGAATTTAAATAAAGTTCGTGGGCAGCAGCTCGCTGAACCCTCTGTCTCACTTGGAGAGCCACGCTGAATGCGGGCTCTAGTCTTCCGACGACGTTGAAGAACCACGCGGAACACGCGGCGGTTGCTGATCGTCTCGCAAGACCGGCACCCACGAGCGCCTTCCGGAGCCCTCCCGGCTCAAACGGTCCCAGCACCGGCGACCACGGCAGGCACTACCCGCACCCTCAGACACGGCCAAAGGGGAGCACTGGGTAATGGAAAAAACTATATCGACGGCCACCCTCTTCTAGGGAATTAAACAACTGTGGTGAACAAAAAACAAAAAAAGGACTCAAAACTTTGATAATTAAACCAACCGGATGCGAGACGCGCACTAATTTCTATCAGAAAATGTCTGCCAATTTCGGCGCGGGGGACGAGGAAACGCACACAGATACTGTTAACACTAATGCATTTTCCATTGACGTCGCTACACACGCACACGATAAAATTATCAAACACTAGCATAAAATATACTCACACAAGTATAAACACAGCCACAGACAACCTGTCCGTGAACGAGATAATGTCATCTTTAAGTAAACGTACACAGTGCGAGGAACGCGTCGATAATAATATACTTAAGTATCGATATTTGTGACGTTTTCAAGTCAAAGGTACATCATTGTCGGTTGTTAATAAAGTTAATTTCTAAATGTTTTTTTATGGTTACGCCATATTGACAACCGATAATGATGTACCTTTGACTTGAAAATGTCACATTTTATCGTAGATTTATTTATCGTATGCTTACATGTCACTGGATATAGATAGGCATTTCTTCCCTAGGGTAGTGGGAAAGTAGATGATGAAGAAAATCCAGTGAGTGCTGCGAGGTCCAGGTAGGACAGTAGAGCTGCCAAGTTTGTAACTCTTTTAGCACCACCCAGGGATTACGTGTAGGGTTGTCTAAGGTGTTTCCTACTGACGCAGAGAAACATTGATCGTAGGTTAGTTATATATATTTGTTTCTTTACCAAGTAGAAGGTATTTACGTATATTACGTATTGATAAAATTATAATGTTAAGTTGTGATTAAATATCAAGTTTTTCTACCAGCATATTACTTACAATGTAGTTAGTATTCTACGTTAGTTAGTTTGTGTATTTGTTCAGGACAAATCTTGCAAGCTGATTTAGAATAACTTTTATATTATCAATTTAATATTTTGATGTGTATTTGCTTTTAAATTTAGTGGAAAATACTACAAATTGGAAACAAATAACTATTACAATAAAACATTGAACTGCTAAGAACTCTGGAACATCACGGGATTCGAACCCACGTTTAGATTACCGTTCCAACGTGCTTCCAATTACACTAGACGTTCCTCTATCCACCTCAGTGAATTTTTCACTGTAATGAACAATGATGAATCAGTCACTAGCGACATCGTGATGTTCCAGAGTCCTTCGCAGTTGATATTTTGATTGTAATGGGCATCTGTTTCCAATTTGTGTTTCTTTTTCTATTATCTCTTCTTCAATTTCTATTATAAATAAAAAGAATAACATACTGCTAATGTTAATATCGACATTTATTTATTTTTTATTTTTTATTTTTTGTTTAACTTATCTGTTAGGTACAGTGATACCAGAGTCAGAAATTAAAAGTGCCTATTTAAGGGGATAAGTGTGTATACCGTACCTTATAATAAATAAAGTATGATCCATACAAAATTAAAATGCTACATAAAATGTATGGTGAAAATAAAGGAACGAATTAATTTCTAAACAGGAATATCGTTATTTCAAGCATCTATAGCATATTTCACTTAAGGGGCGCCACACATTAGAGCGGAATTCAGTGCGGAATTCAGCACACTAGCTGAAATTTGTCTATTAAAACGGAAATTTGTTTATGGTATTTTTGAGACCATAGACAAATTTCAGCTATTGTGCCGTACTAAAAGCACACATACGCTGAGTTTCTTACGCTGGTTCTTTTCAGTTGGGGCTCCTTTCCGAACCAGTAGTAGTTTATTGCCCTTCCCATAATACGGTTTTAAAAAGATTTGATTTCAATACAGTTGTTAAACCAGTGTTTATGTTTTGTTTGATTACCGTGCGTCCGTGCGTAATGTGCTAAAGGCTAGTTTATCCTGATAGTGTCAGTTTTTTGAGTTCTAAACCACCTTACAGCCCTGCCCTCGGCGGTCCTCGACGACATATATAATTTAAAAAGCTATGCGTGTGAATGAGTTTTACCTTTGAAGTACTGACGTTAATCTTTTCATTTTTGTTAATGATTAAAAATAATATGTAATTTGAATAATTTAAAAGTCGATTAAAATATGTTTAGAAACAATTTAATAACAACACACACACAGACACACTGCTTTTTTAACAGAGCAATGCTTTACTCTGCCTAACCTACGGAGTATCTTTTAAGTGTATTGCCTAACCTGTCATAACAATGACAATGAATGACATAATGGCGGACGTATTTCTGCCGCACTGGAGTCGATTACTCTTGTTTGCAATATTTCACTTACGTCCCTCGATATAATCGTGTTCATAATTGCATAACCAATTTATGAATGAATTCATTGATAAATTGGGTATGCAATTATGAACCCGATGGTACAATGTACTATGAAGAGTCAAGTTTAAAAATTACCCTAAAGCAGATGAAGTACCATTAAGTGGCAACACTTTTTGATTGACAATATTTTTTAGTTTTTTGCTAATTTCGTGCACTATTTGATGATATTTAGACGTAATTATACTTACAGATGAAAAGAAACGTTATCCTTATGTAAACTAGATAATTCAGATCTTTTCTTACATGAAAACACGTAGCAATTCGGCATTTTTACCTCAGATCCTTCCGGGCTGACTGACATTCATTGAATGGCGTTTGACGCGCGACAACTAGTTTTATACAACCGCTACGACCAGTGGTCTTGTACTTTTGGCAGAGGGGGACGCCTGACAATTACCACTCCATTGGTTTATTTCTCTGAGACTCAAAAGGATAATTCCTGCCTTTTTTTTCAAATCTCCAAGTCGATCTGACACTTCCAATATACAAACTTTCTCTTTTTTGACAGTCTGGAATACCTCAAAAATTCATATTCAAAATTTGCGCGAATATTATCTCAATTTTATAACTGCCAGTTGTGTATTACAAAATGTGGACTGATATAAGCGCCATCTACCCATAATAACGTGAATCACAATGTACGCTTTTTTATATATCAACCGCGACCTAGCCTTAGACCTTCCTTACACAACTAAACACGGAAGTTCCAAGGAACGTCGACAGATGTCGATCGAAAGTCGTAGCGTCATGCTACAACATATACTAAATATCTCTATACTCCGCTTAGCGCGTTATTTCTTTGAAACCAAAGCTGCCAAAACCGAGCGAGGGGTGCGGGAGGGGAACCGAGCGATTGCAGGCAATGCTAGACAGGGAACGCGCGATTGTTCCGTGGTGCATAAGAGAGAGACAAAAATTAATGCTGACATGGTAACACAGTTGTTTACTGTCATATCCAATACTTACAATTATATTTATAGTCATGTCCGGAAAGACAAGTGTCGTAGAATGTATGAGCTTCCTTATAAACTACGACACTTCTCTTTCCGGACAAATTTTAATAGGTAATTAAGATAAAAAACGGTTTACCAGTGAAATGAAATGCCAAAATTTTGCAGACCAGAATTTTGTTATAGTGTTTCTGCGTCACAATTAAATGCAACAATAATGCGTTTTAATGCCGCAAGCAAGCGATGTTACATACAGGACTGAAAGGAAAGACAACTTTCTCTCTCACACCGTCGAGTGAAGCGACTGTATGCGTGGCAGCGGGGTTCGCCCGGCTATGGGACTTATTGGCGTCTATGGCTATGGGCGTCTTGGGTTATTTATTAGTCTATGTGCTACAATAGGTTTTGAACTTTTGACGTCCTCAGATCATAATATGGCGGATTTTCGGCCGCATTGGGTTTTTACGTATATACTCGTCATCTCTTTTTGCTTATGAATATGGCGCTGAGTTAAAACGAGGCGAATATTTTTTTATGTGTTTTGATTTACATATGTCGGATCCCCTATAAGTACATCCATAACTATACTTCGTTTTTTTTGAGATTAGAAATTGAGTAAACATAGAAACAGTAGTTGCCAACCTGTTCTAAATGTTCAATTTAAACACACTGCAAGCACGCCAACAGAGGATTAGTTAACATGATTTGTGAATAAATAATAACAATTTGCAGATTAAATAATCCAACACAACAATAAAAACATAATTTCGTTTTAGATTTTGTATGCCAACGTTAGAGACACGTGAAAAATGAAAAACTGACCTGACAGTGACGCACGTACGTTCTAAAAGAAAACTTAAGATCTGGTTTTTTTTATCAGTATTCACGAAAATTATTTAATATTAATAATTTTCGTAAATAAAAGTGCGTCTAAACGTTATTTAATAGTTTTATTATATAATATTAAATAATAAAGCAATAGAGAACATGCATGAAAAATATTTAATTGAATTTGTTCCATAAACACGTTCAACAACCCCAAATTAATATAAATAAGTGGAAATCCGTAATAATTTTTAACAGTTTTTTAAAGATATTGCGGTTTAAAAACTTAAAATTTTAGGCATTTTTTTTATACCTCAAATGTATTTTCGAAACTTCAGTTCGATTACATATGTTCTAACTAGAAAAGAAATGTACGACAACTATAGCTATATAGCTAAACGCATTTTTTCGTGCCTAAAATTACAAAAAATTCCCAAAAACTTGTTCCTTCCAAACAGTTTTCTGCAACTTTGTGGTCGGTGACGTCACAATCCTCACACTTTTTGTATGGGGCGTTTTGACGCGCGACGCAGACGCCTAACGTATTTTCACATTTTTGACGTTTCAGGGCTATCATAGACAGTAGGTTTATTAGAGACATTTGAATCCACAGGGAAATAGAATCGAATGACGTCTTCCAAAAAAATCATGCATGTTCCTAATTGTCTTAGATGATGTTAAAAGATTTGGTGGACTACGAAGTGGCTTTTCTTGTTGTATGCCACTCGGGCCTGCCTCTGATTGCTCCATAACCCTCCAACCAAACGCACAATAATAGAGCAAGCAAATACTTTTACTTAAATAAGAATCACAATAAGCTTTAAACATTGAAAGCTATCCATAGTATGGGTCTTAAGTGCACAACCTCAAATTTTGATGCACAAGTATTAAATTTGGCACAGTTGTTTCTTGTCCCCAGAAAAGCTGATTAAGATCGGTACCCCAAGGTACCCCCCTTCTGGCGCCGGGGTGGGGGGGTTAAAATACCACTCCACCCGGCTTCATTCATAAAATTCTAACTGTTCACGTTTAGCTAATAGGTCAAGTTTGGTATCAATTTCGGATAAAACGACCACGTAAAATTCGTTTCTGGTATTAAAAAATGCAATTTACTCAGTAATATTTAAAAAACATACGAAAATCGAAAATCTCAACTAAATTTTTCATATTCCAGTCATATATTAATTTGCTAGTTCATACACAAAAAATACAATATTAAAGCATATTTTATGTAGATTCAAAAAAATATAACATTTGAGAACCTTTACTAACAGTAAATGGTATTAAAAAAAAATTTGCGTCGCGCGTCGTGAAATTATTTTTACCGCCGTCGGTATCCGCGGTCAAAATATCCAAATAACGCACTGTGGATAGGTAGCATGCAAACTTGTTATTTATTGAAATCGATTATTTATATAACAAAGATAAAAACCGTACCTGAAGGAAAGTGGCATTCCGTCAGAAAAGGGACTTTTATTATAGGATTTGAGTGCGCAACCTTTTTTCCTCGTGCTAAAATAAGACAATTTATAATAAGAATAAAAAACCGTTACTTATTTAAGTTTAAGAAATGTGGACTTCCGTTAAAAAGGTAACGTAGAAAGATTGGTGCTTATATTTGTATAATAGTATTGCTTAGCGTCAGTCATTATATATTTTCCGCGTATTCTCAAGAAACGCATTTTTCTTCTTGGTCGCATCCATCATGACAAATGATCGTGTTTGGTGGGTTTTGTTCGGGCACGATTGGCACGAACACACTCTCACCATCGATTTCGGTCCATCGCTTTCCTTACCACATCGTAGAACTTCTGAGAGGGTTCCTCACCTTTGAGTTGGTCAGTCCATCGTGCTGGTGAACGGCCCCGTGACCTTTTGCCTTCAGTATTGCCAACAAAGATTAATCTTTCCAAACTTTCGTCCTCGCTACTCATTATATGGCCAAAGTAACTTCGGAAGAGTCGTTCACAGATTGTGGACAGTCACACTTAAACAAGAAACGCAAAATAAAGCATAAAAATAATGAGAGAGTTAACTACAATTTAATTATTTAATTCTACATTTTGTGTTTCATCAATTTCATTATAGTGCCCTCCACAAAGACATACGAGTAGCTGGGTACATTTATTTAAATGTACACTACGCGTAGTAAATGCTGATATAGGGCTGTTTCTATTGGTGGTTTATTCTCCAGCTGACGATCTTTTTTCGTATAAAAGTATTTCCGGCATTAGGCCACATTACATGGCATTTCTTGACCTGCAAAATGCTTTCGATTGCATCCCTCGTCAGATGATCTGGTGGGCACTAAAGGTGAAGAACGTGCCACAAGTCTATATTGACGTTATCCGGGATATGTACCGTAATTCGGTTTTTCTAGTGAAGACCGCTGTTGGCGACACTAAACCCTTCCCGATCACAGTTGGCGTGCACCAAGGCTCGGCCCTTAGTCCTTTTCTGTTTAGTGTTGTGCTTGATGCTGTTACGGCGGAAATCCAGGACCCGCCGCCGTGGCTGCTCATGTATGCAGATGACATTGCACTGACGGACGAGGACAAACAGGAACTAGAGCGAAAGGTGAACCTATGGAAGGGATCGCTAGAGAACGGTGGTCTAAAGCTAAATGTCTCTAAGACCGAATACACGGCCTGCGGAAGTACTGATCCCGTTCCTATCAAAATAGGAAAGGAACTTGCCGTGAAAACGGACAAGTTTAAGTACCTGGGATCCGTACTGCATGAGTTCGGGTCTATTGACCACGACATCCGAGCCCGAATCAGCGCAGCTTGGTCTAAATAGCGAGATTAGCGAGAGGTCACAGAAGTCATCTGCAATCGCAGAATTCCGCTAAGACTGAAGGGGCTAGTGTACAAGTGCATCATCCGACCGGTCTTAATATACGGAAGCGAGACGTGGCCGGTTCGTGGAAGGCATATTCAGGAGCTTTGCGTTACAGAAATGAAGATGCTTCGGTGGATGTGCGACGTTACACGTGCTGATCGCATTCGTAATGAGTACATACGCGGCAGCCTCGCAGTTCGTGACGTAGCAGAGAAGCTCCAAGAATGTCGCCTTTGTTGGTTCGGTCACATCTCTCGTAGGCCACCAGACTACATAGGGATCATATGCCTTGATCTAGCCCTGAACAGCCCGCGACGCGGTCGCGGAAGACCAAAGAAACGCTGGCTGAATGTCGTGGAGGCCGACATGAGTGAAAACGGGCTCGTAAAAGAAGATGCCCAGGACCATGCAAAGTGGAGGAAAGCGAGCAAGAAAGTGGACCCTGGCAATAGCCGGGATAACGCTAGGTAGAACAAGAAGAAGAAGTACTTCCGGCATTCATTTAGTGTTGAGCAGAGACTCGGCCTGCAATAATATGAGGAAAATTAAAAACGTTTAAATTTCAACTACATGTTGAAACCTGAACTCTTCAATAGGTCGCTTACTTCAACTATAGGAATTGTAGGTTCATATTGGCACAGGGAGTAGTTTTTCCCTATGCATATATTTTATCGCATGCCACTCTATATTAGGTAAGAGTATTTTGTTATAATAGCCATACATTATTTTATAGTTTATACATTCCGCAAACTAAACTCTATTTCGTGTCTGAGAGGCCCTGACAAAGCGTCAGTCTTGCCCGTGTTCCATGCCTTCACTGGATGCGACACAGTATCCTTATTTAATGGAAGAGTTAAGAAAAATGCCTTTGAAGCTCGGAACGCCTTTAACCCGGCCACACAAGTATTTAAACTACTTCAAGATGGAGCAATAGCAGAAGCCAATAGCATTCTCCAAAAATATGTGATGATTTTGTATGACAGGTAAGCGACTTATTGAAGATATATAATGACTGACGCTAAGCAATACTATTATACAAATATAAGCACCAATCTTTCTACGTTACCTTTTTAACAGAAGTCCACATTTCTTAAATTTAAATAAGTAACGGTTTTTTATTCTTATTCCAAACTGCTTATTTTAGCACAAGGAAAAGAGGTTGCGCACTCAAATCCTATATTAAAAGTCCTTTTTCTGACGGAATGCTACATTCTTTCAGGTACGGTTTTTATCTTTGTTATATATATAATCGATTTCAATAAATAACAAGTTTACATGGTACCTATCTACAGTGCGTTATTTGGATATTTTGAATGCGGATGCCGACGGCGGTAAAAATAATGTCACGGCGCACGACGCAATTTTTTTTAATGCCATTTGCTGTTAGTAATGGTTATTAAATATTATATTTTCTTTAATCTACATGAAATATGCTTTAATATTGTATTTTTAGTGTATGAAAAAAACTAGCAAATTAATATTTTTGATGACTGGAATATAAAAATTTTAGTTAAGATTTTCGATTTTCATATATTTTTTTAAATATTACTGAGTAAATTGCATTTTAATACCAGAAACGAATTCTACATGGTCGTTTTATCCGAAATTGATACCAAACTTGACCTATTAGCTAAACGTGAACAGTTAGAATTTTTTGAATGAAGCCGGGTGGAGTGGTATTTTAACCCCCCCACCCCGGCGCCAGAAGGGGGGGTACCTTGGGGTACCGATCTGAATCAGCTTTTCTAGGGACAAGAAACAACTGTGCCAAATTTTATACTTGTGCATCAAAATTTGAGGTTCGACGTTTTTATGTCGCTAAAAACCCCCACTACCAGGTATGGCTGAGGGATACTAATGACAGATGACGCGAGAAAATATTTAAAAATCGAACCATCCGTTGCGAACCTCTTCTTCTCCAGGTATTTTATTGTGCAACATTTACAAGAACATTAACAATGATAAAAAATTAAATATTTAGTGCATATAACAACTACCAAAATATTGTTAAATACTCAATATAACATTTACAAATGCGTAGGCATGGCTTTACAAATATATTTAAGTATGTTTAATGACGGCGTAGGCACTTTGACAGTTGTGACATTTATCGTGCCAAATAAAGAACCCTGTACATCGTTCTGTCAACATTTTTAGGGTTCCGTAGCCAAATGGCAAAAAACGGAACCCTTATGGATTCGTCATGTCTGTCTGTCTGTCTGTCCGTCCGTATGTCACAGGCAATTTACTCGGAAATTATACGAAGTATCTGTATAAAATTTACACATAAGGTGTATTTTGTATGCAGCTACTTAGTTATGTAGTTAAATTTGAAAAAAAAAATATTTTTAGGGGGGCGCTCCATACAGGTAACTAAATTAAAAAAATATATATAACCAAATTTCAACATGTGACACATCAATCGATAGGTATTTAAAAATAACATTGAGGTTTCTTTGACTATTTTGTGATTAAGTGAATATTTTCTGAAATAATCGCTACGAAAGTCAGAAAGGTTGTGTAGCCCCCCCCCCCCCCCCCCCCCCACCCCGTAACTTTTGAACCGTAAGTTCAAAAAATATGAAAAAATTTGAAGAGATGCGCCTTATCATATACTTTCAACGAAAATTGTTTTGAACATTATCGGTTCAGCCATTTTTGAGTTATCTCCAAAAAACTTCTTCCATAGGCATTAGATACGACCTTTTGGTATTAGTTTGGTTCTTATTCTATTGAAGGTACGGAACCCTCCTATGCGTGGTCCGACACGCACTTGGCCGGTTTTTTCTAATCTCAAAAAAAACGAAGTATAATAAGGACCCCAAAGAGGATAATAAAAAGCTTGAAGTTATAGCGCTCTCTAGCGAGTAATTTACACATTAAGTAGGGTCGAGTGCGTCAACTTGCTTACATATTGATTTTTGAAGTGCCTAAGAGATGGCGCCCAAGGCTGATCATATCACTTCTTAATATTTGCTTTGATTTAATGAAAAATATTTCTCAATTATATTTTAGATATTCTTGTTTAACGTCTAACTTTTGGTATTATCATTTAATTAAATATATTTTTATATGACAACGCTGTGAAAATTGGTTGTCAAACCTAACTCACTATTTCCGAACGAAATTTAAAAACCTTGAAACGTTGGCACATTTGGCAGTTCCGATCTTTCATTTCTTTCGTCTGGCAAAAACTATTCATGAATTGTCCGAAAAATCTTATTCACGACGAATATATATTAATGGTGCACTTTTAGAACTTTCTTTCCACGGTTTGGTATATATCGGTCTGCCTTGAGCAGCGATTAAGTTACGAAAATGGCTTCAAGAGGTGGTGTTATGGTAACAGGGACGAACGGCGCTGACTTCGAACATAGGGAGAAAATAGCGGCTCAGTATCAAATAAGGTGAGATATAATTGTTATTTAACAAATTTGTGACCTATGAAGAATGTAGTTGGAAGCTTATAAATCATTCAAAAGGTTAGAACCCATAGCTTTGTGACAGGGGACGGCTCGCTCACTCAAATTATTTTTAGACAGAAGCCAAAGATACAGAAACATTTCGCACAGTTTATTTGAAACATTAATCTGGATTGAATGCAGTAGTTTGGTAGGCAGAGATTTATATTGTTGTGGTATTAGCATTAAAATAATGCCTATCAAAAACACTTAAGTTATAATTTGGGCTTATAAAATCGCTTGATGTGATTTTTGCCTATAATGTATGTCTTGTAATTATATTGTATTATCAATCACACAGAATGGTTGTTTTAACAATTCATTCATGTTATGTTCATCTTATATAGGGGATCTATCCTAGTTTGAATCTATGGGCCCCCAGTTGCTTGAAAATATTTATTAATTAAAGTTATACATATAATGAATTTTACAATACAAGAAAAATACTGCAGCTACTGTTTGTTAGCTAGCTTTTGGTATTATAAATAATGGTTATATTAATTAATTATTTGGTATTCCCATGTTTTTCAAAAATAATGTCCTTTTTTTAAAATAATGTACCTACCAAAAACATTATTTGCAAATGAATTCTTCCCATTTTTATTTTTTAAAAAGCAGTTTATTCCTTTGTGTGTATTGCAGTGCTCTGAACAAATCTCGGCTCAAGTACTGTGTGTTCTTTCACCATGTACTGTTCTTTGTGATGCTTGCCAAGCTCTCTGCGGACATTTTGGACAAACTTGACATATTCATACTGGAAATTGAAGAACTTCAAATACCACAGGTGAATATGATTAGTTAATAAGTATTACACTGTGCCTCTGACAAAGAGGTCAGCATGCAAACTGGTGAACACAGGTGCGGTCCGAGGGGGAAGGGGATCATATGGGACATGAGTCCCCCAAAATCGTTTGTTTCTGCATAATGACCCCTCCTAAAATTTCAGGCTGCAACCGTGCCTGAGTGAACATGTATGTATGTATGAGCTGCTTTGCATGGTAAACACATGTGCAGTAACTAATACTTTATTGTACAACATAGGAAAATACAACAGAAAGAATACATAATATTTCCAGATATGGCTTCATTGTTTGCTAGCTTGCACAATTTTTGACAAATACCCAATTATTTACTGTTGCCTTAATTAATTGTTGCTCCTTACTTGACAATGACTGCGTTGACAATGACTGAGGGTCTGGCCTTCAAAAGCTGCAGACAGCCATTGTACAGTGACCCTAGTAACCATCTACACTCGCGATCAAAAAAATCGACTCAAACTAATTTTTAATTTCATCGTTTAATATCTCAGGAACCAATCATGAGATCAAAAAAGCAACGGTACCATTTTAGAGCTAACAGTGTCAGCTTTCAATACGAGCATGTTTTTCAGGCGAAAAATTTCAGTTCATGAAAAACAAGCTAGCATACCAAGAAGGTGTAAAATTTGGGTGCAAAAATGACCTTAACAACGAAAGAAAAAACATTTTCATGAACGAATAACAATTTATTTTTATCTTTAATACCTGGTGTTACCACCAAAAACCTTTTTCACACATGCCATGCGTCTCTTCATTGACCTTATCAGCTTCCTGATGGTATCCTGGGGGCATGCTTCCCACTCTTCGACCAAAGCTTCTTTCAGGGCCAAAATTGTCTCCGGAGCAGGATTGCGAGCTCGAACCTTGCGTTTCAGGTAATCCCATAAGTGCTCGATAGGATTTAAATCAGGACTCAGAGGTGGCCACTTCAGAGTCGGGATGCCAACTGCGTCAAGGTACTCCTTTGTGACGCGGGCGGTATGACAAGGGGCGTTGTCTTGCATGAAATGGAACCCCTCGTCAAAGAACCCGGCGTAGGGGACGACATGGTCTTGCAGGATGTCGCTGATGTACCTGTCTGCATTCAAACCACCGCCTCGACCCCCGCCATCAACAAAAACCAGCTCGGTCCGCCCCTCCATGGAAATCCCCGCCCACATCATGACGGAACCTCCACCGTAGGCGACTGTTTCAGCGAAGCAACACTGGGCGAACCTCTCTCCAGGTCTTCGGTACACCCGTCCTCTTCTGTCGCTGCCATGGAGACACACTCTGCACTCGTCGCTGAAGAGTACGCGGCTCCATTGGTCGTAGGTCCAATTTTCGTAGGTCGCCACGAATTCCTTCCGAGCGTCCCGATGCCTCTGAGTCAGTTTGGGCCCAGTAGCAGGTCTTCTTGGGGTAAGGTTGGCTTCCTTGAGTCTCCGCCGAACTGTTGAGGTGCTAACAGGCACAACCCGGTTCCGCATCAGGTCTTGCTGGATGGCAACAGCGGTACGGTGGCGATTACGAAGACTGGAGGTGGCGATGAAGCGGTCATCCCTCTCCGATGTGCACCGCTGACGGCCAGATACTTGTTTCCGTTTCAAGGTTCCAAACCGACAAAACCGACGATAAACTCTGGAGACAGCAGACTGGCTTAAATTCAGCTGCTCAGCAACAGAACGCTGCGAGAATCCTCGATTCACCAAGGTGACGACTTCGGTGGCTTCAGCTTCGGTGGTATCCATTTTTCGAAGGTGATTCCGGTGTAAGATTGCGAGGAGATGTGCACTGGTCAACTTCTGATAAGCGAATGATAAGAAATAACCGGTTACACCGGTTTTTATTGGTCTCAAGAGGGCACAACTCGTGCATATCATAACCATGTAAAATGCCATTTTGTACAAAAACTGCGATAACCTAAAAACTACGCAACTGAGATCGATGTTTTTTACTGTTTTTTGTAGCTGAATAAATTCGTAATAAAATTGCATTCAAAGTTTTATTAAAATATTTCCCGCTTTCCGGAAATACGACCAAAAGTAAAAAATGTTGCTTGAGTCGATTTTTTTGATCGCGAGTGTAGTAACAGTTTAGGTACTTTAGGTGTTAGGACCTCAAGGCATGTAATAGAATGACAACCAGTAATAATTTTTCACAACAATTATATATGCCAATTCCTAGAATTGTTTTTGACAGAGTCATTATTTTATTATTTTTATTTACTAAGCAGGCAGGCAGTTATGACAACTGATATTGCCTGTATCCAGTGGTCATTACGATAGTTATCATTAACGAATAGATGTATGCTTGTCCAATTTATTTTTGAACTGGTTCACGTATTGTGCCGTAATCACGTCTTTTGGGAGTTTGTTCCAAGCCCTCACTACTCGGTTGCTCAGAAAATGTTTGTATGGGTTACTGTGGGACCTGTCTCTGTCTAGCTTTAAGTGATGACCTCTCAGACGGGTGTTGTTGATGCGCATGAACATCTCTTGAAAATCCTTGAGGTCATAGTGTCCAGATAATATTTTCTATGTCTCTATTAAGTCTCCACGTTCTCTGCGGTGCTTTAGAGTAGTGAGATTTAGTTCCTTCAGTCTCTCTTCATATGGCTTGTTTTTAAGTTGCCTTGGCAGTTTCGTGAAACTTCGTTGGACCTTCTCCATCATCTCAATGTCCTTGGCAAAGTAGGGACTCCACGCTTGAAAAGCATACTCCAGTACGGGTGGGATGTACATCTTATATATTTTTAGCATCATATTCGGTGTCAAGGTCTTGAATGCCTTTCTGATGAGGTAAATCATGCTTCTGGCTTTCTTGACCATTGTGGTTATGTGCTCTTCCCACTTTAGATTCTCCGAGATCTTAACGCCTAGGTCGATTTGTGTTTTTACAGCCGTTAATGGAGTGCCTTCCAAGTTGTAAGTATGGTTTAAGAACTTTATTCTCATAAAGAATTTACAAAATTCACTTACATGAGAACGAAACATATTTATAAAACTTAAAAACTAACGTGCAGACAATGCATAACAATATTCAAAACAATCAATTTTAATACTATAGTGAAACAAAAGTGGGTAGAATTACATAGTAACCGGCTCAGATTCCGTAAGACGCGCACACTAGTTGGCAAGGAGGATGCTATTGCAAACAATCACTAAATGTACGAACTCTAGCGATATCATTTTGATAACCAGCATAGAAGCGTCTACATTAAGCGGGGTGGCTGCACAATCTCGAGGTCATGTTACATTGGTTTAATATTCGCACCCGCGACAACGGTGTCAGAGCAAACATGTGACATGATGTGTCTCAGTGATCTACGAAGCGTTCACTTGGAGTTGGTAATTTGTAACTAACATTAGGTTTGTAACGCTCATTTGAGGTAAGTATCTTATTAAGTTTTTTTTTATAATAATTAATATGTTTCCTTATTTAGGTAAGTTTTAATGAATAATTTTTTATTTAATATGTTTGTATATCTTAGGTATTACTTGTATTATGATTAAATAAATAAATTTATGTTTCTTGCATTTATTATTGTATTAATAATTTAGTATCTTTATATTATGCTGGTATATAGAACATTTTATTTGGCTTGCACAGTGATTTAGTTAGATAAATTTTAAAATGTATAAAAATTTATAGTTAATTTTTCCGTTTAAAAATAGTTTAGCTTTATAGTTTTTGGAATTTACTATACTTAATAATAAAATAACTCACATAAATTTGTAAGGAACTCGCATTTTGAATTTAGTAAAATATATTTTATAATAATAATTTGTTAGAAATTAAGTAGATTGTGATTATTGTAAAAAATAAAAGTAAAAACTGTGTATAATATTTGCCGAACAAATACAATACCCTATGTAGTACATCATTAATAATATGTTATTATTATTTCCGTAATTTATCATAAATCTTAATTAATATATATATATATATATTTTTTTTTTATTAATATTGTTCAATAATATTTTAGTGTTAATTCCTGAATTCATCACATACCTTAATTTAATGAAATATAATTACTGATTATATACAATTTCAGGTGTTTCTTAAAAGTCATTATACATTTAGCTTCTATATCTTTCGGAAGCTTGTTGTATATTTGGGCACCTTCATGGACTATACTCTTTTTACCATATTGTGTCCTTGCTGACTGTAGGACTAAGTGATCCGCGTTTCGCAGTTTAATCCTTTGTACGTGATGTTTTTGCGTAAAATTTATATGGGACTGTATATTTTTATGAAGTATCTTCCTTACTAATAGGCACGTGTGATATATATATGATTGAGAAATATTCATAATCTTTAACTCTTTATAAATCCTTTTAGTTGGCGTTAAGAAGTTATAATTGAAAAGCACTTTTATTAACTTGTTTTGGGCTCTCTGAAGTTTATTTAAATGGGTATCTGCTGCTGTTCCCCACATCTCAATTAGGTAATCAATGTGAGGTTTTATTAAAGAGTTATATATCAGGTATTTTACTTTTTGTGGAAGGCAGCGTGAGATACTTCTAACGGCTCCCATAAGAGAGGTTAGTTTTGATCTTAAACTTTCGGTTTGAAGTCAGGCGGGGGTTCCTATATCCTATGTGAAGTATTGTACATTTGCCAGAATTCAGATTGATTAACCATTCCTTAGACCAGCTTGCTATTGCATTTAGATCATCTTGCAGTTGGCTGTAATCTACAAGTGGGTTAGCAAATATCTTGGTGTCATCCGCAAAAGTACTAATACTACATTTGAGGCGTTGTGGAAGATCAACCGTGTATAGTATGTAAAGCACAGGGCCTAATACCGAACCCTGTGGTACTCCACTATGTATCACACGTTGCCTTGACTTGGTCTCACCAACTCTAACTTCAAAGGTTCTATGTTGTAGAAATGCCCTTATCCATCTTAATAGTTTCCCACGGATTCCCAAGTGTTCCAATTTGTGTAGTAGCCTCTCTCTGGGAACTTTGTCAAAAGCCTTTTCATAGTCAAGGTAAATTACATCAGTAGGGTCCTTCTTGTTGAAACTTTTAGTCTAGGAAGAGAGGCAAGACAGCATGTTCGACACTGTGGAGCGATGCGGGCAGAAACCGTGCTGTTGGTCACCCATAACACTGTGCAGGGCAAGAAATCCTCTTATGTGTTTAACCAGAATTTTCTCCATGGCCTTGCATGCTACACTAGTGAGGCTTATGGGCCTGTAGTTAGATGGTTCATGCTTATTTCCCTTCTTGAATATTGGCGTCACGGTAGCTGTTTTCCATTGTTCAGGTAAAATGCCTGTGTCATATGATGTCTGCATTATCATTGTTAAGGGGCCGACCAAGGTATCACACTTTTGCAGCAGCGTAATAGGAATTTCATCAGGTCCTGGTGCAGAATCTGTTTTCAATTCTTTTATGTTTGACTCTATCTATTGTAAAGGTAATATCTGTAATACACTCTTCAACTCTGAGGGATGGATCTAGTTGTGGCAATTGTCCCGGAGGTTCCACCTGAAAGACATCCTCAAACTGATCCGCAAACGCATCAGCGATGTCAGGGGGACAAGTTACAGTAAGTCCTTGTTTATTGCATATAACGTTTGGTGTGCTGACCTTTGATGATAGTTGCTGGCGAATGTAGGAGTAGAACCGCTACGGGCCTGTTTTTAATAACTCGGTTTCATATTTTATGCGGCCTTCTCTAATGCAGTTAGTAAGCTTGTTATTTAGCTTCCGGTAGTAAGCTTGTTATTTAGCTTCCGGTAGTCCTTGTGATATTTATCCCAGCCAGTTAGAACATATTTGTCCCATAGTCCTATTTTCTGTTTTATCATGTCTCGAATCTCTTTATTGATCCACGGCTTATCACGTGTATCAGCGTTTGATTTAGCCCTTGGTACATGTAGGGTAACAGCGTTCTTCACCTCAGTAAGAAATATATTGTACTGTTCTATAACGCCATCCACTGATTCTATGCTTTGTGGTAACGTGAGTAAGATTGTCTCATTTATTCTGTCATAATCGGCTCTGTTATAGTTATATCGCAATTGTCTAGTGGTGTTAGGTGTCTTCGTTTGCAACTGTATGGTAGCTTGCAGGCAGGCATGATCACTTTTGCCAATATGAGCTTGGTGGTCAACGTTTGCAATTAGTATGTCATCATTTGTTAGAATAAGATCTAAGCAGGATGGTTGGTTACCTCGGCGAAATCTTGTATCTTTGTTTACCAGTTGATGGAAGTTCGTGTTCTTGTACCACTGTACAAAGTTATCCTCTCTTGGTGTCAGGTATCCAGAGTTTTCTAACGGCCATTTGACTCCACCGTAGTTAAAATCCCCTACAGCGATGAGTAGATTAGACTCCGAAGCATCGCTCAGCCTATTGAGAAGGGTATTGTCATGATCAATTGTTGAGCCATGTCCCCTATATACGCCGCATAAGATACATTTGCAGTTCCCAATTTCTTCGTCCAAAAATAGGCATTCAGAGGTTGTATGTTTTGAATTGTACTTAGTGTTCAATTTGGCTTTCATTTTAATATCTAATTTGTTCGCAGCATATATTGCTACTCCACCACTTCGTTTTTCAGTCCGGTCATCTCTATACAAGTCATGTCATAGCCTATTTTATCACAGAATCACAGAATAAGTAATAGTACAACTACAGAAATTTCTCCTTCCTCAATTAACATTTAGCTACAGAGATGAAAACATTAGCTGTCATGCGCTCTTAAAAAAAAACCGGCCAAGTGCGAGTCGGACTCGCGCACCGAGGGTTCCGTATAAACCTGTAGGTATATAGGGGTAATAATTTTAAAATTATTAAAAATATTTTTATTATATGATAACTAAAATGGTAGCTAAAAATTTACGGTTTTCGCAATTTTTCCTTTATCTGTGCTATAAGAAATTTCAAGATTCTGAGTTCACGGGAAGTACCCTGTAGGTTTTGATTCCCTTGCGAGTTACGAAAATTTGCGGAAATTTGCGGCATTAACGGCTGTATCTTTTGATTGCGTTGGCTTAGAAGTTTGATTTTTTCACAGCTCCAAGGGGCAATAGACTCAGGTCTACTAAATACTCAGGTATTTGATATAAATTTCAGCTTGATACCTCCACGCGTTCCTGAGAAAAATGGTCTATAAGGGTTCCGTTTTTTCCTTTCGAGGTACGGAATCCTAAAAATAAAAAAGGGTTTTCAACATGCTTTATATATCCTATGGATGGTACAAGGAGGATAAAAATCTCTGTTACAAAAGTGTCTGTCAGAAGGCGACAAACTGATGGCGCCACAATTATATTAAATTTGATTAAATTAATTTTGATATAAAAAAAATTAATTCATACATATTTATAAAATAATTATTTGCAGAGAAGAAAAACACTGAATATTAATTTTACTTAGAATGTCATATAAGTATTAAATATCGGTAATTCATTTCAAATGCTCAACTATACCTAGCGCCACCCGGAGATATTTGGAACTATTGTTTAGTGCTTACTGCTGGACACTTTTTCGACCATTTTCCTATAAGAGAGACTGATCCTCATTGTACCATTCATAATACATCCCATGCAGGATTGAGACATGCCATAAACACTGGTTGAAATAATAATATGTGACGTTTTCAATCAAAAGTACCTACACATCATTGTTGGTTGTCATTAAGACGTTAACTGCCATAGAAGATAATTTAGAAATAAACTCTGTTAACTTTACTTTAGACTTATGATTTACTCTGTAAATTTAGACTTATATGATTTACTCTACAAATTTAGACTTATGATTAGACTAGCTTTTGCCCGCGGCTTCGCTCGCGTTAAATTCGAGGTAACAAACCATACAAAATTCCACCCCCCATTTTAGGGAAGTGGGGGGTTAGAAAGAGACAAAAAGTAACCTATGTCACTCTCCATCCCTTCAACTATCTCCACTTAAAAAATCACGTCCATTCGTCGCCCCGTTTTGCCGTTAAAGACGGACAAACAAACAAACAAACACACATACACTTTCCCATTTATAATATTAGTATGGATGCTATGATAAATATTTAATAAATTTCAGCCACTCTGGTGGGAATACATATGGTGCCTGTCTCTCTTACTGTCATTCCTGGGCCTGTCTGCGATCAAGCGCAACAACATCCGGCAACTGCGACGCTACATGTATGGCATTGGAGCCCTGGGCTTCGGGCCGCTGTTGTACTGCATCTTATACTACTGTGGGGATGTATGGCGGTACCTCTCCAGAGATGAGGATGAGGATGATAGCTCCGAGGTGGAGGTAGAACTGTGGCAGGTTGGTATACCACTAAATTCTCTTTTATTTGGCCAATATTGGCAAACCCAAACGCCAGTATGTATCAGAAGAAGTTTCTTATTCATTTCATCAATGATAAAGGTTGAACACGCCAAAACCTGGGCATGTAAAAATAGCCATAGTTATTCGAAAAAGGGAGATATTCAAACTTTTTAAACAAAAATTTTCTCACAAGGAACTGGGCTATAAAAAGATGATAGTTTTATTTTCTTTTATTTATTCGTTGGCAAAATGTCGAGCATACAACATCAAAAACGTGAACGCATTTTGCACGAACATGTAAAAAATCCCATGTTAAGCTACAGAGATATCGCGAAAAGGCTGAAATGTCCACAATCTACGGTTGGTCACGTATTAAAAACTCCGTGAACGCTTGACAATAGATAGAAAGCCAGGAAGTGGTGGGTTGCAGGGAGTCAAGCAAGAATAAGAAAAAGGAAAGAGTATTTTAAAGATTTTTGCCTCAAATCATACGTTTTCATCTCGTGATGATGCTAAAAGAGTGAAAGTGTCTCAGTACTATATACAAAAAGTGAAACAGAGGGCAGGACTGAGGAGTTATAAAGCCGTGCGGCCTGCACCAGATCGAGACTCAAAACAGAACTTAACCGCATAGATACGGTCGCGACAACTCTATGAAGATTTTCTTACAAAATTTGAATGCGCGGTGATGGACGGCGATACGTATATAAAATTGGATTTTAAACAATTACTGGTCAAGAGTTTTATACTAGCAAATCTCGGACAGATACTCCTGAAGATTTTGAATTAAAAAAAAAGGGCAATTTCCAAAAAAATACCTTCTTTGGCAGGCAATATGTAGCTGTGGTAAAAGAAGTCGCTCTTTTATCACCACTGGGACAATAAACGGCGATATTTATCGGAAAGATTATTTACAGAAGCGTTTGCTGCCTTTTATAAGACAACATGCCTCATTACCGCTGTTTTGGCTAGATCTAGCCAGTTGCCATACGCAAAATCGGTTATGGAATGGTAACAGAATCATGATGGTACGCAAAATATGCAATCCGCCAAATAGTCCAGAACTGCGGCCTGTTGAAGAGTACTGGAGTATTATGAGAGGAATTCTAAAAAAGAAAGGCGGAGAAGTAAAATCGGTCCCTGATCTACAAAAAATATGGACCTGGGCGACAAAAATCATTTCTAAAGAAAGCGTGCAAAGTCTTATGACTTACTGTTTGATCTATGGCTTACTGTGTAAACATTAATTAAAATTAAAAATGTGATTTTAGAAGTCATTAAATTTGTCATTAAATGTATTCATAATGTAGTGATTTATTTACAAACGGTTTAAAAACAAATTTTACGTGCCCAAGTTTTGGCGTGTTCAACCTTTAGTCTAACATTTAGTTTGGAGATATATTGCTGTGGCTGTGCTTCTAAAATATTCATAGGGAAGCCAGAGTTCATTAATACGCTTACCATTTCTCCATGATAGTAAAAAGGCAAGTTGGTGGGAATTGATTTATTTGTTCTACTTAATCAAGTTATGGAAATAGTGTTATCAGTGTTATCACAAATACATATATACTTTTTGATTTATGTTTGTAACTGGGGTTTGTAACTGCCCGTCCTGGCTGCGAACTTCGCACCACTCGTAAGCTACTCCTCTCTGTGCCCGATCACAATTCCACTTCCATGTCCAATTCGTTTACCATACATGCCATCCGCCTTTGTAATGCTCTTCCCCTCAGCATACGTCAAGCTCAAACAAAATTCACGTTCAAGCGCAAGCTCCGCAAGTATCTTCTTGATAACTCTTCATAGTAAATTCAGTAGCAGGTAATTTATTTATATATATTTATTTATGCATATATATTTATTTATTTGTATTTATTACGTATATGTTATACTATCTTTGTATATTTTATATCTTGTTAATATATATTTATTTAAATGCTTATTTATATTAGATAACGTTCTTGCTATTTTTAGTTATTAGTTCTGTGTTCTTTACATACCCTGCACCAATGATGCTTCTCTGTTTGGCCTAAAGGTTGACTGGTAGAGAATGCCTTACGGCATTAAGTCCGCCTTTTGTAACTGTATATTTTATACTGTGCAACAAAGTTTAAATAAAAATAAATAATAAATTTATGTTATATAAGATTCCTTCAGAGTCCTGTAACGATTTGAAAACGATAATCGCTCTTAATGAAATAACGCACACATATTGCATTTGACAAGATAGTTTGAAGGATTGTTAATTGCAAAAAAATACTTTCGGTCCATATGTATTATTAATATTATTATTTAATACCTGAAAACTCAATTCTTGCAGAGCTTGTTTAGTGAGGACATTGAATCGTGCAAATTAGTCGCTTGATTTTTTTATATAATTAGTAGCTTTCCGCCCCGCGACTTCGTCCGCGTATAATAGCACAGACTGACAGTAAGGTTGACTGGTAGAGAATGTCTCATGGCATTAAGTTCGCCTTTTTGTACGATAAGTTTTCTTTTTGTGCAATAAAGATTAAATAAATAAAGTTAAAAGTCTCTAGCTCAAAATAATAGATTTCCCCCATACAAACTTTGAACCCCTTTGTAACCCCCTCAGAGGTGAAGTTATCCAAAACGCTAAAAGTACTTTTATTGTGAAAATAGATGTCATATACCCCAGAAAAAGCGACCAAACCCCCCGGCGTCCGAGGCCAGACCCGAACCGGCGTCCTCAGCCTTCGCGGCTGACGTCCTGACCACTAGACCACCCGGTCACGGCGGAACTTGACAAATTTTCTCATGTATATGCAATCTCTGAATTTGAAACGGCTAGGCGCCGTTGACCATACTCTAAGGGCATGCGCAGTACGTGCTTGCACCTCCTATCCGAATCTCTTACGTGATTCTGGTATAGCGAGAGAGATGGTGCTGCCATCTATGAATCTTGAAGCAAATCAAATTATTTTGTTCAATATTTTTAGATTTGCAATTTTTTATTTTTTATTTTATTTTTTTATTTTTTTAAGTAGTTACACTACTATATATAAACTGAAAATAGATGTCATATACCCCAGAAAAAGCGACCAAACCCCCCGGCGTCCGAGGCCAGACCCGAACCGGCGTCCTCAGCCTTCGCGGCTGACGTCCTGACCACTAGACCACCCGGTCACGGCGGAACTTGACAAATTTTCTCATGTATATGCAATCTCTGAATTTGAAACGGCTAGGCGCCGTTGACCATACTCTAAGGGCATGCGCAGTACGTGCTTGCACCTCCTATCCGAATCTCTTACGTGATTCTGGTATAGCGAGAGAGATGGTGCTGCCATCTATGAATCTTGAAGCAAATCAAATTATTTTGTTCAATATTTTTTGATTTGCAATTTTTTTTTTTTAAGTAGCTACACTACTATATATAAACTGAAAATAGATGTCATATACCCCAGAAAAAGCGACCAAACCCCCCGGCGTCCGAGGCCAGACCCGAACCGGCGTCCTCAGCCTTCGCGGCTGACGTCCTGACCACTAGACCACCCGGTCACGGCGGAACTTGACAAATTATTATTATTATTATTAAATTTTTTTATATTAAGGTTCATATAAAAATTTACAAGATAAGCGCCGTGAAACCCTATCGGGTTTGTACCGACACCTCATCCGCGGAAGTAAATCATACAGTACAAGTTGACACTATAAAAGATACAAATCATTATAAACTAGGAACAATAAAATATTTACTTAAGTGAGATTATATAAACTTATAATTTTGACGGGAGGTAATATTAAATGGTTTCACTCAGGTACAATTATATGTGGTATGTAGGTACTCACTACTAAGCCGTCCCGTCCATGCATTTGCTTATCGCTAAACGGTGTGCATGGCCGGAACGTCTTAAGTAGCTTGATTTTCCTTAACATGAATGCTTTTAATCGGGTAAGATACTCAATACCATGGATCGGACTTGTTTACCTGGATCTCGAGTGGGGCGTGTTGCGCGTACAGGTTGATTCAATTTGTCTACTCCAAACTTGAGATATTACTTATTTTAGTACATGTTGGTTATGAGTATTATTTAGCATTAATATTACGTTAGTGTGTTTTTTTTTAATATTACGTAGGTATATTGTAGTTTATATGTAATGCCAGTATTATTATTTAGTATTATTTCATTAAATGCTATCGAAAAAATATTTCTTTAAGATGTTCTTTTTATTTTTTTCATTTATTGTGTCCTTTAAATTCAAGGGTATTTCATTAAATAACCTAGGTGCTATATACGGTAACGTCCGTTCTCCGTATTTATTGTTTTTACCAATCGTTGTTAATTTCTTATGCGTGATTTTCCTTAAATGTATTTTTAATTGAATTGGTTTCATTATTGATTTGTTATTTATGTTGTCTGTTAAAATTAAATATTTGACTTTAGTATGTATGAACAGGCATTATTTTGCAGAATTTGAAAAGTTTGTTATAATCGTGTCCGAATTCGAGTTTGATTTTCTTAGGGACTATTTGTTTTAGCAATCTGAGTTGTAGCTTATATATTTTGTCTAAATAACTTTTGAATGTTCTACCATAACTTGTGAGCCCATATGATATGATTGATTCTGCTAATGCATTGTACATATTTATTAATATATTGTATGGTACCTTATGTTTTATGACGGAAAACTTAGCAAGGATTGCTCGCAGTTTATCACATACAGCATCTATGTGTATACCCCAATTAAACCGCTCATCTATAATGACACCGAGGTAAGAGGCTTGATTACTCTGTTGTATCGTGGGACATCCGCAACTTGAAGAGTTTCCATCCAGTATATGAAGGCAATTGTGATTATGCGCTACTATGTTAATATTAGTTGGCGTTAATCTACGTCCGGAACTGATATATAAGAGCTGGGTTTTTTTGGGGTTAAGCACCAGCCCAGCGTCATGTGACCACTTGCATATGGCATTGAAATCATCTTGCAGTTTCTTAAGCGCCATGTTCATATTTTTATCAGATATGACCAGACATGTGTCATCCGCATATTGGTATATGGAACAGTTTTTAATTACATTTTCCGCGTCATTTACGTAAGAAAGATAATGTAAAGGACCCAGGACAGATCCTTGTGCTGTGCCAATTGTTACGTCAACTTCTTCGCTCAAGGAACTGCCCAGTTTGACTTTGTAGGTTCTGTCACTGAGATAGTTTTTACACCAGTTTAACAAAGGCCCTCTTATGCCACTATCCTCTAGTTTATCTATTAATAGGTCATGCTTCAGCGTATCAAATGCTTTACTATAGTCTATCAGTACAAGGAGCACGTGCTCTTTGTTGTTTAACTTAGTATTTATTTCGTCTGTAAATTGTGAAAGGAGCATCGATGTACTTTTTCTTGGCCTGAATCCAAATTGCCTGTCTGTAAGTATGTTGTGCGTGTCGTAGAAGTCAAATATTAATTTAGATATATATTTTTCAAAAATTTTGTCGATTATGGGTAAAATAGTTATAGGTCTGTAGTTTTCGTAAATATCGACTTGTCCTTTTTTGTAAATTGGTCTTACTATCCCTGTTTTTAACTGTTTAGGGTATATTCCAGTCTTGATGCTACAGTTAATTAGGTTTGCAATTGCAATAGAAATGTACTTGCTTGCCAGTTTTAAATCTACCGGACGTATAGAGTCGCAACCCGGACCTTTGTGCGGATCTATGCGGCTTATCATTTTATGAATACTAAAGTCGTCACATTTTTTATAAGATATTGACATATTGGAACATTTCGAGTATCAAGATTTCGTTAAAATCTCTTTGTCACACCGGGGTAATATCTCACGAACTGAGTTGTGGAACGTTTTCGCAAAATTGTCTGCAATATTTTTTTCGCTATAAGTATTCGAATTAAAAGCTTTGTGTATTATATTTTCAATTGTATTTTTGGTTCTGCCTGTTAATTCATTTAGTATTATCCATAGATTTCTGGGGTTATTTTTGCTTTCGTTAATTTTTTTATTTATGAATTGGTTTTTAGAATTATTAATCTTTTTGTGTATTTTGTTTCTTTCTTTGTTATATTCTGTCCTTAAAATCCTGTTAGAAGGGTCCTTCTTCCATTCTTTATATAGCCTATCTACATTATTACATTTGTCTCGTATTTTTTTTGTCACCCATTTTTCTTTATTTCGTTTCGATCTTGTTGATATTTTAATCTTTTCTGTACACTTTTCATAGATGGCTAAGAAATTATTTTGAATAAAGTTATAAATTTCTAAAGGACAATTCATTTCATTTGTTTGATGCCACGGAACATTTTTCAACTCCTCAAGTACTAGATTAGTATTTATTTTTGCGATTATTTTTGCCTCATCCTGTATACGCGTCAAGCCAGTGAACGTCACACAGATCATTCGATGGTCGGCCAGAACAGTGCCGAGCGCGCCGGAGTAAAGGTCTTCTCTGTGGTTTTTTACGAATGCGTGATCAATACATGATTGAGTAATTTGCCCGTTATATTCTTCTATCCTTGTGAAGTCTGAAATAGCACACAGAAGACCTTTCTCCGATAACATGCTTAAGTACAAGTTCTTAATGCTATTATCGGTTTTTAAGTCTATGTTTAAATCTCCCATGAGCATGAAATTATTTCTGGAGTCGTAGCGTCTTAGTATGGGTGCTAAATCTTTAGTTAGAAACAAGTGTTTACTTTTGGATGGTGGTTTATACAGTGCACACACAGTTATATCAAAGTTATTTTGTGTAGAAGTAGTTCCGATAACATTTTCACAATATAAAGTGTTGTATTTGTCTAATTTAAATTTGTGTTTTTGTTGTATATATACTATGATACCCCCTCCGCGTTGATTTTTTCTTAACTTCGTGTGCATTGTGTACCCCCGTAAATTGAACAGCGAGCTGATTTCCTCTTTGATATTGGCTTCGGTAACAATGATAACATCTATTTTAGTTCTGCAATCATTTATGCAGCATTCTAGTTTGGAAAAGTTCTTAATCATAGACCTTATGTTAATATGAATACAAGTGAAGTTTAAACCGGTATTATTATATATTTTCTCATGTATATGCAATCTCTGAATTTGAAACGGCTAGGCGCCGTTGACCATACTCTAAGGGCATGCGCAGTACGTGCTTGCACCTCCTATCCGAATCTCTTACGTGATTCTGGTATAGCGAGAGAGATGGTGCTGCCATCTATGAATCTTGAAGCAAATCAAATTATTTTGTTCAATATTTTTTGATTTGCAATTTTTTTTTTAAGTAGTTACACTACTATATATAAACTGAAAATAGATGTCATATACCCCAGAAAAAGCGACCAAACCCCCCGGCGTCCGAGGCCAGACCCGAACCGGCGTCCTCAGCCTTCGCGGCTGACGTCCTGACCACTAGACCACCCGGTCACGGCGGAACTTGACAAATTTTCTCATGTATATGCAATCTCTGAATTTGAAACGGCTAGGCGCCGTTGACCATACTCTAAGGGCATGCGCAGTACGTGCTTGCACCTCCTATCCGAATCTCTTACGTGATTCTGGTATAGCGAGAGAGATGGTGCTGCCATCTATGAATCTTGAAGCAAATCAAATTATTTTGTTCAATATTTTTTGATTTGCAATTTTTTTTTTTAAGTAGTTACACTACTATATATAAACTGAAAATAGATGTCATATACCCCAGAAAAAGCGACCAAACCCCCCGGCGTCCGAGGCCAGACCCGAACCGGCGTCCTCAGCCTTCGCGGCTGACGTCCTGACCACTAGACCACCCGGTCACGGCGGAACTTGACAAATTTTCTCATGTATATGCAATCTCTGAATTTGAAACGGCTAGGCGCCGTTGACCATACTCTAAGGGCATGCGCAGTACGTGCTTGCACCTCCTATCCGAATCTCTTACGTGATTCTGGTATAGCGAGAGAGATGGTGCTGCCATCTATGAATCTTGAAGCAAATCAAATTATTTTGTTCAATATTTTTTGATTTGCAATTTTTTTTTTTTTTTTTTTAAGTAGTTACACTACTATATATAAACTGAAAATAGATGTCATATACCCCAGAAAAAGCGACCAAACCCCCCGGCGTCCGAGGCCAGACCCGAACCGGCGTCCTCAGCCTTCGCGGCTGACGTCCTGACCACTAGACCACCCGGTCACGGCGGAACTTGACAAATTTTCTCATGTATATGCAATCTCTGAATTTGAAACGGCTAGGCGCCGTTGACCATACTCTAAGGGCATGCGCAGTACGTGCTTGCACCTCCTATCCGAATCTCTTACGTGATTCTGGTATAGCGAGAGAGATGGTGCTGCCATCTATGAATCTTGAAGCAAATCAAATTATTTTGTTCAATATTTTTTGATTTGCAATTTTTTTTTTTTAAGTAGTTACACTACTATATATAAACTGAAAATAGATGTCATATACCCCAGAAAAAGCGACCAAACCCCCCGGCGTCCGAGGCCAGACCCGAACCGGCGTCCTCAGCCTTCGCGGCTGACGTCCTGACCACTAGACCACCCGGTCACGGCGGAACTTGACAAATTTTCTCATGTATATGCAATCTCTGAATTTGAAACGGCTAGGCGCCGTTGACCATACTCTAAGGGCATGCGCAGTACGTGCTTGCACCTCCTATCCGAATCTCTTACGTGATTCTGGTATAGCGAGAGAGATGGTGCTGCCATCTATGAATCTTGAAGCAAATCAAATTATTTTGTTCAATATTTTTTGATTTGCAATTTTTTTTTTTAAGTAGTTACACTACTATATATAAACTGAAAATAGATGTCATATACCCCAGAAAAAGCGACCAAACCCCCCGGCGTCCGAGGCCAGACCCGAACCGGCGTCCTCAGCCTTCGCGGCTGACGTCCTGACCACTAGACCACCCGGTCACGGCGGAACTTGACAAATTTTCTCATGTATATGCAATCTCTGAATTTGAAACGGCTAGGCGCCGTTGACCATACTCTAAGGGCATGCGCAGTACGTGCTTGCACCTCCTATCCGAATCTCTTACGTGATATTGAACAAAATAATTTGATTTGCTTCAAGATTCATAGATGGCAGCACCATCTCTCTCGCTATACCAGAATCACGTAAGAGATTCGGATAGGAGGTGCAAGCACGTACTGCGCATGCCCTTAGAGTATGGTCAACGGCGCCTAGCCGTTTCAAATTCAGAGATTGCATATACATGAGAAAATTTGTCAAGTTCCGCCGTGACCGGGTGGTCTAGTGGTCAGGACGTCAGCCGCGAAGGCTGAGGACGCCGGTTCGGGTCTGGCCTCGGACGCCGGGGGGTTTGGTCGTTTTTTCTGGGGTATATGACATCTATTTTCAGTTTATATATAGTAGTGTAACTACTTAAAAAAAAATTGCAAATCAAAAAATATTGAACAAAATAATTTGATTTGCTTCAAGATTCATAGATGGCAGCACCATCTCTCTCGCTATACCAGAATCACGTAAGAGATTCGGATAGGAGGTGCAAGCACGTACTGCGCATGCCCTTAGAGTATGGTCAACGGCGCCTAGCCGTTTCAAATTCAGAGATTGCATATACATGAGAAAATTTGTCAAGTTCCGCCGTGACCGGGTGGTCTAGTGGTCAGGACGTCAGCCGCGAAGGCTGAGGACGCCGGTTCGGGTCTGGCCTCGGACGCCGGGGGGTTTGGTCGCTTTTTCTGGGGTATATGACATCTATTTTCAGTTTATATATAGTAGTGTAACTACTTAAAAAAAAAATTGCAAATCAAAAAATATTGAACAAAATAATTTGATTTGCTTCAAGATTCATAGATGGCAGCACCATCTCTCTCGCTATACCAGAATCACGTAAGAGATTCGGATAGGAGGTGCAAGCACGTACTGCGCATGCCCTTAGAGTATGGTCAACGGCGCCTAGCCGTTTCAAATTCAGAGATTGCATATACATGAGAAAATTTGTCAAGTTCCGCCGTGACCGGGTGGTCTAGTGGTCAGGACGTCAGCCGCGAAGGCTGAGGACGCCGGTTCGGGTCTGGCCTCGGACGCCGGGGGGTTTGGTCGCTTTTTCTGGGGTATATGACATCTATTTTCAGTTTATATATAGTAGTGTAACTACTTAAAAAAAATTGCAAATCAAAAAATATTGAACAAAATAATTTGATTTGCTTCAAGATTCATAGATGGCAGCACCATCTCTCTCGCTATACCAGAATCACGTAAGAGATTCGGATAGGAGGTGCAAGCACGTACTGCGCATGCCCTTAGAGTATGGTCAACGGCGCCTAGCCGTTTCAAATTCAGAGATTGCATATACATGAGAAAATTTGTCAAGTTCCGCCGTGACCGGGTGGTCTAGTGGTCAGGACGTCAGCCGCGAAGGCTGAGGACGCCGGTTCGGGTCTGGCCTCGGACGCCGGGGGGTTTGGTCGCTTTTTCTGGGGTATATGACATCTATTTTCAGTTTATATATAGTAGTGTAACTACTTAAAAAAAAAATTGCAAATCAAAAAATATTGAACAAAATAATTTGATTTGCTTCAAGATTCATAGATGGCAGCACCATCTCTCTCGCTATACCAGAATCACGTAAGAGATTCGGATAGGAGGTGCAAGCACGTACTGCGCATGCCCTTAGAGTATGGTCAACGGCGCCTAGCCGTTTCAAATTCAGAGATTGCATATACATGAGAAAATTTGTCAAGTTCCGCCGTGACCGGGTGGTCTAGTGGTCAGGACGTCAGCCGCGAAGGCTGAGGACGCCGGTTCGGGTCTGGCCTCGGACGCCGGGGGGTTTGGTCGCTTTTTCTGGGGTATATGACATCTATTTTCAGTTTATATATAGTAGTGTAACTACTTAAAAAAAAATTGCAAATCAAAAAATATTGAACAAAATAATTTGATTTGCTTCAAGATTCATAGATAGCAGCACCATCTCTCTCGCTATACCAGAATCACGTAAGAGATTCGGATAGGAGGTGCAAGCACGTACTGCGCATGCCCTTAGAGTATGGTCAACGGCGCCTAGCCGTTTCAAATTCAGAGATTGCATATACATGAGAAAATTTGTCAAGTTCCGCCGTGACCGGGTGGTCTAGTGGTCAGGACGTCAGCCGCGAAGGCTGAGGACGCCGGTTCGGGTCTGGCCTCGGACGCCGGGGGGTTTGGTCGCTTTTTCTGGGGTATATGACATCTATTTTAGTTTATATATAGTAGTGTAACTACTTAAAAAAAAAAAAAAAAATTGCAAATCAAAAAATATTGAACAAAATAATTTGATTTGCTTCAAGATACTTTTATTGTATTTGAATAAGTAATCACCCTACAAAGTTAAAAGTTTCTAGCTCAAAAAAATAAATTTCCCCGATACAAACGTTGCACCCCTTTTTAACCCCCTGAGGGATGAAATTATCCTAAACGCTGAAAGTACTTTTGTGTATTATAATAGTAATATTCCTACAAAGTTGTAAGTCTCTAGCTCAAAGAAAGAAGTTTTCCGCATACAAATTTTGCACCCCTATTTAACCCCCTCAGGGGCGGGATTATCCAAAACCCTAAAATCACTTATATATTTTTTATATATATCAGCGAACTTACGAAGTTTCAAGTCTAACTTAATATTTAAAATCATACACATAAAAACTTTTAACCCCCTTTTTACCCCGTTAGGGGTTGAATTTTTCAAAATCGCTTCTTATTATTTGTACACGTTATAAATGTAACCCGACCTGCAAATTACAACTTTCTAGCTTCAGTTGTTACGGCCTCGCTTTAATACAAATTTTTCAACCCCGTTTGAACTCCTCTGGGGTGGAATTAAATAACGCTGAATTTTTTTTTTCTTTTAAGTCAGTAGGCTGAAAACAGAATTTCAAGTCTGTCACAAAAAAATTGTAATCTCTATACAAACCTTCAACCCCTTTTTTACCCCATTAGAGGATGAATTTCAAAATACGCAGAAATAATTTTTATTATTTTTTAATTATCAGTAAGAGTACAAAGTTTCAAACCTCTAACCATAAATTTTAAGGCCCATCCATACAAACTTTCAACCCTTTTTTTACCCCCTTAGGGGATGAATTTTTCAAAATCGCTTCTTATTATTTGAACACGTTATAAATGTAACCCGACCTGCAAATTACAACTTTCTAGCTTCAGTTGTTACAGCCTCGCTTCAATACAAACTTTTCAACCCCGATTCAACTCCTCTCGGGTGGAATTTTTAAAAACGCTGAAATTAGTTTTTTTGCTTTTAAGTTAGTAGCCTGCAAACGAAATTTCAAGTCTGTCACAAAAAAATTGTGATCTCTATACTTTCAACCCCTTTTTTACCCCGTTAGAGGTTGAATTTCGAAAAACGCTGAAATTACATTTATTATTTTTTAATTATCAGTAAGTGTACAAAGTTTCAAATCTCTAACCTTCAATTTTAAGCCCCATCCATACAAACATTCAACCCCTTTTTTACCCCCTTAGGGGTTGAATTTTTCACAATTGCTTCTTATTACTTGTACACATTACAGATGTAACCAGACCTGTAATTTTCATCTTTTTAGCTTCAGTAGTTTCGGCTCTGCGTGGATCAGTCAGTCAGTCAGGACAAAGGCATTTATATATATAGATTGAGAGAGAGAGAGAGAGAGAGAGAGAGATCTCTATCTCTCTCTCTACTTTGCTCATTTGTGTGAAAGAGATGCAGACAATCAAATTTTGATTTTTAAGGTTCACTTTAACCCATATACAAGATATCTCTATACTCCGCTTAGCGCGTTATTTCTATGAAACCTAAGCTGCCAAAAAGAAGGGGTGCGGGAGGGGAACACGCAATGCTAGACATGGAACGTGCCATTGTTCCGTGGGGCGTAAGAGAGAGTCAGACATTAATGTTTACTGTCACTTACAATAAATTAGTGTCTCACTATAGGGTGAAATTACTTTGTGCGTGGCAGCGGGGCTCGCCCGGCTATGCGGGGTCTTGGGTTATTAGTATATGCTTTAACCCCATTGAAAGTTTAGTTTTAGTTTTATTTCTTTGTATTTGAGCTATGCCGATTAAGATTTTTTGATTTAATAATAACTGTGTTTGTGTTAGTATACTTGAAATACATTGTTTTAAAGGGTGAAACTTTAATTATTGTTGATGAAATATCTGCAATAGCCAAAGAGGTGAGCGAAAATTGATTGTTTTTACAATTTTATATTTTATGTAAAATTGAGTAAGTATGCAGTCGTAGAAAAAAAAAACTGAGTCAAAAAAATGCTCGTGGCGTCTTTACGCCACTCTTTTGACCTCTCTTATACAACGGTTGCATAAAATACTATTATAATATCGGAGTAAAGCTTAAGTCAAATTTATTTCTACATTTTTATTTTTATGAAATACTTTAACACATTCCCAAAATTATCACCTATATATACTTGAGCGATTTTTCTTAAAATTGCTCTAGCTAAATATACTCTTGCTTAAGAAATACATATGAAAATGAAAAAATCTGTTCCACTTACTCCTAAGAAGACTCATTTTCCAATGTATAATATATTTAACTTACTAGTTTAGCATAATTGTAAACAATAAAAATCTTACTTTTTTCACATCTCCATGCAAAAATCGCGAAACAGCTGTTAGATTACGGTGAATGATTTATAAATTAAACACAAAATAAAAAAGTATTCGACTTATGCAGTTTAAAAAGAAACGACCATTAAAAATATGTATACAAACAAATAGAAGTTTTGTTAATTACTGCAAAATCGTAACAAAAAGTTGAGCGAAATCGAAAAAAAACTACTGGACTCTTTAAGTTTGGTCTTTATAATCTATATCAACTTATGGTGATGCCTTTTAGACTAGCAAACATTTGAAAATTTGTCACTATGTATTGTACACGTTCCAGGGCCTCCCCTACGGCTTGCTGTGGTACGCGTTCGTGCTGCTGGCGTCGCAGGTGCACTTCTTCCAGCTGTACTTCTCCGCGAGCCTGCTGAGGGCGTGGCGCGCGCGCGGCGCGCTCAGGAAAGCCGAATAGGGCTCGAGGTGTTAGTGCGTGTGACCCCTCGCGACCTGGACTATCGGTCCTGTACCAAAACTTACAGCGACCGCGTGTTGCTCTCATTAGGGGGTTAGGCGGAAGCAGCATTCGAATTTTATAAATCTCAACTTGACGTGCACCTTTCGCACAAATCTTAATTTTATCAGGTTGAAACTTATGAAGTTTGAATGCGGCTCCAGTTCTAATTGAACAGGACTGCGTGTCCGCTGGGAACACTCACTTAACACCGTATTGTGGGAAATGTCTACTGACAGACAGATTTTTGAGGCACTATACAAATTTGGATATTTTAGTCGAATAGTTAGACGAACTCAATAGTTTTTCTAGCTTGTCTTATTTTAGTAAAATGTAAACATGTTAACAGTTATTCAATTTCAGATTCTAAAAATCATGCCACTACTTGACATTTAACAAAGGAGGATGAAAACCTTTCCTTTTGTAGTTGTATAGTCTATTGGAGTGGTTACAGACTCCTGGTAGTCCCTGGCGAACTCAACAAACCTTTGTTGTTGTTGACTTTAATCGTCATAGTTGTTTATTTCCTCTCCATTGGTGGTACATGACAAACGAGAATTTTTTATCCAGCTGTCCCTTATCACTTAAAGGTTAAAAACCACTTGGTCTGTAGGAATCTTATAAAGGGTTTTAATTCGATTGCAAAGCCTTTACACCTCTGACAAATTTGTAGCGCTGGATATTCATTAAAATTACTTCAATAAAGTCTTCGTCTGACTTAAGACCATAACCAAATTATATGGCTGATATATAAATACATATCGCTGGTCCAATATTACAGGGTTCTAAGTTACATTTTCAGGGTAGTTACATTTAGACTTACTATCACTATGACAACGTTCAAATTTAAATTCGATAAAAGTGAAACATAGAACTCTGTAACATTGGGCCAGCGATATATAAATATTTATCCAAGAACTAGGTTACAAGTATAATTACTTTAAGTAAGGACTGTTTCACATCAAGCAAAAACAGAGAATATCATACTTGTCTTTTTCTTACGCTTGTACCCCACTGAAAAAGGGATGAGAACTTAAGATGAAGAACAACATGTTACTTCCACTGTTATTGTGGTTTTTGGTTAGCCAGTTTTCCTAAGTTAATTATGCACAGCTACTGTCAGTACACATACTATAATTCCCAGACTGATAACCACTTTTATTTCTTTCTCTAACTCCCATTAAGGCTAAATAGTTCAGCTAAGCGTGTCCTAAAAATCTATTTTTCCCTGTCGTGATAGAGAAAAAACTACTGCCGCGTGTGAATGAGCGAGAGGATGAATTACGAGCACTGTCAATTTTATTTTAAGAACAAGAGCACTTGACTTAAAAAGACGAATCGATGTAAAATATCTATACAAGGATGATATAGACATGGATGGACAATATCCATACAAAATCGCGTTCCTTTTATTTCAGGTTAAAGCACTAGCGTCATCTATCGGTTACACCAGACACTAAATCCTAGTTTCTAATACTTTGTTCGTCGCTTAACCCTTTATAAGGCAAAAGGGTGTCAGAAATTAGGCGAAATTGAACCCTATCACTTTGAGATAAAGTTCAAATAATGGTGGAAAATATATTCCCTCTGCCTTATAAAGGCTTAACGCTGACAGAATAACTCGACTCCGACTCGACAGATGGCGCTGTGGCACTTCGTACCGAAAACAGAGGTATAGCCTGAAGGTTCGAGGAATGCGATTTTGTATAGGCATCAAGGATGATTAAGACATGGATTGACAATGCCTATACAAAATCGCGTTCAGGCTATACGTCTGTTTTCGGTACACAGTGCCACAGCGCCATCTGTCGAGTCTGCAGTCGAGTTATTCTGTCAGCGTTAAGCGACGAACAAAGTATTAGAAACTACGATTTAGTGTCTGGTGTGACCGATAGATGACGCTAGTGCTTTAACCTGAAAAGAGAACGCGATTTTGTTTGGGTATTGTCCATCCATGTCTATATCATCCTTGTATCTATACTATGGTTGTATAATAAATAACTGTTCGCAGTACAATTATGTACGTTGTTTTTAATAGTTTATTGATCTAAGACGTTCGGGTTTGTAATAAATAGCCTTTCAGGGGGCTTAGCTAACGTGGCAATCGTTAACGCTCCGTGGCGTAGCGTAGTCATCTCTCTCTATCACTCTTCCATATTAGTGCGACAGTGAAAGTCGCCTTTCGTTCGCTACCGAACGTAAACGATTGGCACGTTGGCTATGTTTTAGTAATATTAAGATTATCGTTGTTTATTTGATCTGTCCTACCCATTTTGTAAATAAACTTTAATACAAGGTAGTAAGTAGTACGGTTAGCACGCCATTGACGCCTTCCAGTGTAAGTTTAAACTTTATTGAACTTGTGAACTGTGAATTGAACTGGTACCTACCTAAAGGTAGTTGTATTTTGGAATAAGCGTGGCTTCGTCGTTGTTCAAAAACTTTTGGCCTTCACGCTCTCATGAACCAATTGTACTTACCTAATGCTAAAACCACAATCTCTGTGACATTAGTACTTTCACGTTTTATGCAATACAAATTTTTATGTAAATAGGTACTTTTAAAATATTGTAGATTGGTGTCTATTTTAGATAAAGATAAGTATTAGATGTGATATTTACGAAGCGCAAATGACATTTTATTCTTACGCGAAATTTAAAATATCTCACTATTGTTGCAGTTATTATTGTGTGACACTGTACAACATATACTAAGTAATTTTGTTTATTTTCTACTGCGTAGATACAATTGTAAACACGTACCTACGATACAAATTATATTTGCCTCAGTTTAATACCTAATTCAATCTAACATCTGCAGTGCAATATTTTTATATAACAAGTTGGGTATGCATTAAACATCGGTGGAAACAAATAGGTACTTTTTCCGTTCAAAAAATGTCACTGCAAGTTTATTTAACGAAACTTTCGTTCGATGTACAGTGGAGTCCAAAGATATGTTCACACTATTACACCCTACTCCTTTGTAATAAGGTGCAAAAATGTAAACATATCTTTGACGTCGCCTGTACCATCGCCCACACTGTTAACTGCCCATCGGTAGCCCTTATGACTTATGTAATAAGGTCCACCGATGTACAGTTAAGAGTGTTGCTGTTTGTACAACTTCCAGGTTCAGTTCGCATCAGAAAAACAAAAGAATAGATTCACATACCGCTTTAACTTTGTTCCGATGTCTTTGTTAGAATCATAACGTATAGATCAGTGAAATTAGATATAAAATTTACAACGTGTGATGTAGTCGAGATTTTTCAGTGTCGTTGGGAACGGTTAGGGCAGTATTTGATGATATTTGCTACAACAAGTGTCTTGAGCGAGGCGTGAAATTCGTGGAAAAATGACAACTTTGTTATATTTCCTGTATAAACTCAAAAACTGTTCATTTATTGATAAAGGCTGCTATTGGAGTTTCAAAGAGCATTTAAGGGGCCTCTTGATTCATTGATAAAATAAAATACTTTATTAAGATTTACGTTACTTCCTCGAAACAGTTGCAGGTATTTGAACTAAATTGAATATTTCTAATCAGAATTGTTGTGAATTATCTACCGTCAATCACTGAAAACAAAATTAATTTGTACTGCATTTTCAAAAGAATGAACCCGCGTTTATTCGATTTCTGTATACTATTTCCATATTGCCACCTATTTATGTACCTAGTTTAATATATTTCACGTAAGAGAGTCACAACTTATATGGTGACATTCACTTCGAGATTCGGAATCGCATTGTATTTCTTGAGTCACCTTTGTTTCTGAAAAGATCGAAACACCTACTTATTTCATAAAAATTAATTTCAATGGGTCCCTCGTCAATGTATCTGCAGGTTTTTTGGGAGTTAGCGCGCAAGTTGATTGTAATATTTATTAGTTTTTCAAAGATATAAAGAGCCATATCTTGTAAAATATTTAAGGTAGATAATCAAATTTAGACTCAAATCGTTGCAAATTAAAGGAAGGCCCTTTAATTTGCAATCGCCAAAACAACCTTATTAATAAAACTTATAATTTGTAAACTAAAAAGGAAAATATAAAAAAATCTGTAGTTTTTAATCTATTGTTCAGCCAGCACAAATAACTAGTTGCAGCAAATATAGATATAGATAGCCTTAATAAGTCCCAACAACAAATCAAAAATCCAGAACATCACGCTTTGTTATTTTAGCAATTTTGATTGTTTAATTTCACGGGCCTAATAGTCTAGTGGCTAGAGAAATTGTGTTTTGCTTATCTTTCATAATAACCGCCACAAATCATTTATCTTGTAACATTTTCAGCTGTACTCCACACTCTGTCACGTTTCTTTGGCTGGTAAAGGGTAGTTAGCTCAACTCCACTTTGCTGGTTGTATAACATCTAACATACCGTTTGCAGTTTTGTGCCGTATCTCACTGTAATAAGGTGGAAATGCGCGAGTTGTTAAAAATGACCTTAACATGCTCTTGTTGTGTTAACACTAAGGCCCTGTCAGCATTATTTAATTACTTGCCCACTTAGCTACAAAGTCAAGTCATAAATGTGTTTATTCAAGTAGGCATAGCAACAAGCACTTTCGAATCGTCAGTTACAATATTTATCTCAAGTTAATATATAGTTCAGAGAGAAAAAATAAAAATATTTGCATGTCAAAATGTATGATACTAATATCACAATAAGATCGTACTACCTAATTGTGCTGCTGACTGTACGTACCTATGAATATATTCAAATTTTCAACCGACTACAAGATTTCGAAGGAGGAGTTTTTCAATTCGTCGGGATCTTTGTTTTTGCTATTTTTTATGTATGTTCACTAATTCGAAGACGCGTAGACCGATTTGGTAAATTCTTTTTTGTTCGAAAGAGTGTAGGGTAAATCGCCAGTTACTGGCCACTGTCCAATAACTGGCCACCTCATACTAAAAACGAACTCTGCGTACCTACAAACAAAATTCATTTTAGTATAACGTGGCCAGCTATTGAAACCCTTCAGTTTCTACTTCAGCTTTGTTTGTAGGTAAACAGAGTTCATTTTTAGTACGAGTATCAGGTGGCCAGTTATTGGACAGTGGCCAGTAACTGGCGATTTACCCTACTTCACAGTTGGTCCCATTGTAATCAGGTCAGGATCTGATGATGGGATCCTGGAGAAATCGAGGGTACTCTTCAACTATTATAGGCGCGCGCACCTATAGCGATTTGAGTATTTTTTTACAGTAGCTCGGGCATTTGCTTTTGGAAAGGTGAAGGCTAGGTGAAGTTTGTTTCTTTTTTGTTTAAAATTATTATAAGTAGTATTTCTGATGCGGACTGAACTAGTTGTCTGTTGGGCCTAATCTGTACTAGGTTAAATAAGATGTAAATAAAAAGTTTATTTATTATGTTTTACTCCAATTTTAATGGTGTTGTTTGTTTTGAGGTTTTCCTTAAATTTGTTTTTTGTATGGAATTAAAATATTTTTTAAAAATATCAAGATTGAGTATTATTTTTATCGGTAAGTAGTGGATTACGGTTGTATTATATTTGTTATCGGTTAGGTTGAGCTTATTGTTTTTATCTGTATGCTTTATTACTGCTAGATTGCTAATTTAATGATGATGTCTATTAAGTGTTATCAGTGTTATCACTAAGTACCTTTTTGTGTTGTTTTAAAGATTGATTTCGCCACAGGGCACGAAAAACAAAGCATAATATATATTGATATGATATTGGTTGAGTTTAAAACATGATAGGTACCAGTCACCAGGCGCGGATCCAGGATTTCGTTCAGGGGGGGGCACTTTCCAGAATTTCGTTCAGGGGGGGGGCACTTTCCAGGATTTAGTTCAGGGGGGGGCACTTTCCTTTACAAAAAATCTCGCGGTCCGCACCTATGGGCTCTGTAGTATACGAGGTTGCGTTCCAGGGGGGGCAATTGCCCCTGTTGCCCCCCCCCCTGTATCCGCGCCTGCCAGTCACCATCGAATAATTATAGTAATAGCAAAATCAGCCAAATGTAATAGAACTGTATATGACTGACAGTCGCCATAAACTGTTGCGGAGCGGCCAATATACTCAAAAATATCTGAACACGCACTTTATCGCGGAAGTACTAGCAAGACCAATATCGCAACCCTTCGAAAAACTCGATCCTGGTGAATTCTACCAACACTTTCTTCTTATTGAATATTTTACAATAGTCCGTTAACCCTCTGGCCGCCAAAGACGTCAAAGCACACGCCCTCAGCACCAGCGCGTGATATCACGTCCAAAATAAAACCGAGCACGCTCGCGCGCACAGGCGTCAGTGGCACGATTTTCCGATGTCCGATGCTTGGCGGTCAAAGGGTTAAAGTTTCAATGCCCTAAAACTCCCTATATTATCCTATCTACAAGTAAACAAGGATACTTATATTGATATTCTCTTTGGATAGGTAATTCCCAAAAAAACATTTTTGGTAAGGTGAGGCCAAGGCGTATGTAGAAAGTGAGAAATCAAAGTAAAAAAAAAACAAATGTGCTCGCCAATGTTATAATCGTGGTCCAATAGGCAGGTATTCGTTAATGTTTTAGTCAGCTTCCGTCAGCGACGTGCACATCCTCATCGCTGTCCTCCGAGGTCGGGCAGCCTATGTCCGAGGAGTCGGGTGTCAGGCGCCGCCATTTTGCTCGACGGTTTTGGAACCAAGTTTTGACCTGAAATTAATAGTCGCGTTTTTTATGTTGTTTTCGCAGAAAAATCGAAAGTATTAAGTAGTAGCTCTTCCATCTATCTTAGCGCTTTCCGAGTTGCTTTCTCAATTAACACGGGATCCGTTTTGTTAACATATGTGTTAACAATACATGCTAGGTGTCGCCCTAAGACGCATAAAAAAATAAAGGATATGGTGGAGAAATTCACAGCCACCAGGTAAGTCTCAGTAGCTCAGGGCCAGGGCGATGGGCATGTATCCCAGAGTCGCAAGTTCGAGCCTCGCCTGAGGCAGTGGATTTTTCTACTTTTCATTTATTCTAAAAATCGAGTATACCCTGGACTTTGGACTAGACAGAGGAAACTAGGCCTGATTGGAATTAGCCCGACGTACTCACAATGTTTTAATATTTTTTCCTTCAAAATCCCGGGAAAGATATAATAATTAAGTAAACTTACAAACTACCTATAGGTACCTAGATATTTATTTGAATGTAACAAGATGGCTTCTATCGTTGAAGCACAACCCGCGAGGGGGTGCTGGCCTCTTCCAACAACAATACCATCGGAAACAGAACCAGGGCCGGCCCGAGCATTCCTGGCGCCCTAGGCGAGATTGAAATGGCGCCCTTTTAAGAGAATTTGGGACAGTATAACGTGTTAGTAGAAAATTCTTAGTAGAAAATTTTTAATGAGAGTGTGTAGACCCAATTTTTTTCCTGAATATTGTTTGTTCGATTCGGGTTTTCTCCATTTTTTAGGGTTCCGTAGTCAACTAGGAACCCTTATAGTTTCGCCATGTCTGTCCGTCCGTCCGTCCGTCCGCGGATAATGTCGGTGACCGTTAGCACTAGAAAGCCGAAATTTGGTACTAATATGTATATCAATCACGCCGACAAAGTGGTAAAATAAAAAGTGAAAAAAAATGTTTTATTAGGGTACCTCCCTCCCCTATACGTAAAGTGGGGAGTGATTTTTTTTTTCATTTCAACCCTAACGTGTGATATATTGTTGGATAGGTATTTAAAAATGAATAGGGGTTTAGTAAAATCAGTTTTTGATAATGTACATATTTTCGGAAATAATCGCTCCAGAAGTTTAAAAAAATGTGTGGGCCCCTCTAACTTTTGAACCATAAGTTTTAAAAATATGAAAAAAATCTCAAAAGTAGAACTTTATAAAAACTTTCTAGGAAAATTATTTTGAACTTAATAGATTGAATAGTTTTTGAAAAAAAAATACAAAATTATTTCTGAACTAAGTTTGTAATTTAACCGTATAAGCAGGTGTTTATTGTACCTGTAATTTCTACCATATCACAATGAAATGACGTGCTTTCAAAAACTCTTAAGTGGGGACACTTACTCTGACGGACGAAAAACTACGGAACCCTTCACTGAGCGTGGCCCGACACGCTCTTGGCCGGTTTTTTTTAATTTTGTATGCGATTGTGTTTTTCCTTCGGACGCATTATTTTGACTCGTTTTTTTGCTGGACGTTTTCTATGCATTGAATTTCCTGTGGAAGGTGTACGCGAAACAAAAACGGAAGTTTAGCCGTTTCGCACACGCATCCTAGAAGTTCTTTAAAAAAATCCCTTAGGAGGGGAGTGCTGAGTAATTTTTTTGTATGGGATTTTTTTTTTCAGAAACCTATCGCGTGTGGTATCATATGAAAGACGATTCTAAATAAACACCACACCATTTTTTTTATTAAAACAAAAATGATTATCAAAACATACCAAGTTTGGGCTTCTCGAATCCAGATACAATTTTGTTGATATTTTTTTTGTACAATATAACCACAAATGATACTTGATATCCTCATATCTAACCCCAAGAAACCAATTTTGAAAATAATTTCATTTAGTATTTTTTATTTTTTTTGAAAATTGAAGGATTCTAAAGGATTTTTAAAAAAAACTGAGGATCAATAAAAATATTTTGACCTCTAGTATGCGTGCCAAATGGCTAAACTGTACATCGATTTGCGGTTTTTCTTTGAAATTGGGCTCGTACACCGTCCACAATTTTTTTTATACCACGACGGTGGCAAAAAAGCATACGGTCCACCTGATGGCAAGCAGCTATCGTAGCCTATGGACGCCTGCAACTCCAGAGGTGTCACATGCGCGTTGCCGACCCTTTACAAAAAGGATGACGACGGCTGTGATGACGGCTAAGGGAACATGAGGGTGCCTCGTCGTCAACACACTGAGTCCTCATTGAGCTCTTTGGCACTATGGGGGAAAGCGTGAATGGAACAAAAAATACTGTGGATTTTTTTTGGGTACCTACCTAATCCAAGCCCCCTGCTATGAATATAAAGGGTCCTGAGATGAATATAAAGGGTCATCATCCTCTTCACATTAGTCCGGGCTTTTTGCCACGGCTCAGTTGAACCTGGGGTCCGTTTGACAATCTAATCTCATCAATTGGCGAAGGCACTAGTTTTTACGAAAGCGACTGCCACCTGACCTTCCAACGCAGAAGGGAACCTATACCTTATTGGGATTAGATCCGGGTTCTTGACGATGTTTTCCTTCAACGAAAATTGACTATTAAATGATATTTCGTATATAAGTTTCCAAAAACTCGGGGTTTGCACCCGAGATCTTTGGATTTAAAGTCTAACGTCTTACCACCAGACCACCAGCGCTTTTAAGCCCCAAAAGGGCGCCACATAAACACAACAATACATGTTTAATTTTTTAATTGGTATTAAATTAATTCTGAAACTGGGTGAAATCCAGAAAAGTTTATGTAATATTTTTGGCTTTAAATGATCGGGACTTAAAAAAAAAACTTCGGGACTTAATTAAACAAATTTTAAATTTAGGAATAACATTGAAAAACTGACACATTTCTGTCTCATTTCGATGTATACAACGTGACACCGAAATAACGCAAAACCAATTGTCTGTTTACAATCGAGAGTAGAATTAAATTGATTATCTACCTACACTTTATTTTTTTATTTTACGTTAACTAATTCTGAAGATAATCGTATACCTATATGCTGTCTTAGCAATTACGAGTATATTTAATTCGTAACCCCAGATTGATTATTGACAATGACAATACCACACAAACACTATCAAAATTTCAACCACCTTTAAAATCTCTGTACGACGTATCTCTTTATGTCTCTACGTATGTTGCTTAAGTTGCTTTATTAATTTTGAGACTGGGCGCGAGAAAAGCATTGTAGAAAAACCAAAAGTGTTTTAAAGTGTTGACAATCCCATTATATAAGTCTTTGTGGTGGCACTGTGTCGCCAAATTAAAAATATTTTTGTAGAAAAGTGTGTATCTAAAAGCCTCCACAAATTGGTTTTTTTTTTCGATGCCGCCGGTCGGCGCCCCCCTAACACGAGCGCCCTAGGCGATCGCCTAGTTTGCCTATATGGACGGGCCGGCCCTGAACAGAACCCGTCCTCATAGTGTTTATAAAGCATCAACTGGCCATCCTGTTCAAGGTAGGTTAGGTAGTTTCATACCTGTCTGTCGCTGAGTCGCAAGCTCGCTGCCAGCGCTCGCCTCTCGTCCGGGCTGAGATACTTGCTGGCGCTAAACCTGCGCTCCAGTGCGCTGGTTTGTACGGCGCTGAACCGCACCTGCCCGCCCTTGCGTCTGCCTCCCACCCACCAAGAGCTCCACCCGGGGGATACTGCAAAAGTAGGTATGTGTTTATACAAATCTTTTGTTATAATTATCGAAAAGCATAACTTTACGCAGCCGTTATACCGATATTATATAAGATAGAGGCAGAGATTAGTGGAAATTAGTAGGAAAACAGCGGTAAGTGATGACGACTTAGGAATGGTTCACGCTGTTCCGTTTGCTGCGTCCTACACGACACTTCATTTTGTATAGCAAACATTACGTGAACTCCGAGGATCTACGTGACGTTTTCTATACAAAATGGAGTGTCGGAAGTGTCTTGTAGGATGCGGAACGGAACATGGTGAACTATTCCTAAGTCGTCATCACTTACCGCTGTTTTCCTACTAATTTCCACTAATCTCTGCCTCTATCTTAACATAGGTATAATATATTTATCATGGGTATCTATTAAAAAATCGTTAGGCATAAGAATCATTTGTTATGCGATATTTTAATGAAGAAAAAAACCTCGTAAGTAAACAAAAATGGAAAGGTCGATAGATACGCCTAATTTAAACCATAGATTTATTAAATAATCCAAGATTTAAACCCTTAAAATTTTGCATAATAACGCCCTACAACCTCCACACTGGAAATATTTGATAATCAACTCTGATATATAGGTATGAAATATTATTTTGATATTAACTAATCGCTTGTCGGTGAAAGAAAACATCGTGAGGAAACCTCCATACATCCGAGAAGATATTCAAAGGTATATGTGAAGTCCCCAACCTGCGTTGGGCCAGCGTGTAGACTATAGCCCGATCCCTCACAACGTGTATAAGAGAGGCCTATACCCAGCAGTGGGACGTATTTAGGCTAACATATTATTATATTGATATTAGATACTTAATGTTAGAATAAAGAAGAGTGTAGCTAGTAAGGAGGCAGGTATCAGAGTATAATAATATAATAAACATAGTCTTAATGGTCACAGTCAATAATGTAAGTGTAGTGTCCAAAATTTATTTTCTAAAGATAAGGTTCGATAACAAGTAGGTAAATTGCACTTATCTATCGTGTAATGTAATAATGGGTTTTTATGAAATCACCTGATTACCTACTAGATATGTCAGCTTCTGACTCACATCTCACAAAGAAAAGATAAATACATACAATTTTGGTTAATAAATCTGATTTTAGAATTGGAGGATAAATATAGGTAAAGGTATGTAATATGTAAGCTATCCTTAGACTGCTTAGGCTCACAAAAAATAAAAATAAAACAACTCTCAATTGAAATGAGCTTGTTAAAGTTTTTGTGAAATCATGTGAAATGGACAGACTTTAAGGGCTACGCAGAATAAACATAAGTCATATAACCTGTTGGCTGGCAAGGTCTTTAATAAATAGTGTCCTGTCCTGATTATCTTGACTAAAGTTTGGGCGGAAAGAGAATTGTCATGAAATTCAATATAATATATAGTTCAAAATCTGTAAGAATGAAATTTTGACACATCGCAACGCCCGTAGAACGTAAACGCGCAAGACACTTTGAAATTATAAACATAATCCCATAACGATTTTACAGCTTGTCATGTACGTAAACACAATATTTCACTTTTTATAAACATAACTTAATTAATGTTACATTTTTTCATATCTTAGTTATTGAATATTTTACGATAACAAATTAGCATGCAAACAGTTACGGTCTACGCCTCCTTTTTTTTAAATTTAGTGTTGTGACCATGTCTGCTGTTCCGATGCATATAACATTTCCGTAAGTCGATAAAATCGATTATGTAATCAATAGATAATATAAGACTTTCTTATCATATTGTATTAATTATGGAATTATTATTATGCCATACATAATTAGTAGATAACAATTATTAAATGATCATTTCCTAAATAATTTTATTTTCTGCTTTGTTATAGTTAAGTTTTCCTTTTTTAATTTATTTTGTATATTAGGCATAACTGCATACAACTCATCTCAACTCATATTCTCGGTGGAATCATTGACTCCCGAGTCACAGGCATCCGCCTAGTTCGGGAGACAGAGGCTCAGTTGCGGTGAAACTGTTTCAAACCTAATACATAAGTCTCTCTTAAGCTGCAACTGCTTAGCGTACTGTGCAAATATTACTTACACTTGTATTAGGTTGAAGTCAATAAACATTATTCTTATTCTCTTATTCTTATTGTTATCATTTGAGAATATTTGTGATACAAAATATATAGGCATATAACAAGAAAAAATCGGTTGTAGTAAAATCGATTCGAACAATTCATAAATAATCGCTAAATTTGACAAACGATACGTCTTAGCCCCATCACTAATGACGTCAATACTGAAGTGTTAAAAGTTTATTCTTACAGATTTAGAACTATAATTACGACATTTGACCAAGTAAAAAAAAAAGATTCGTAGATTTTCGATTACGTACCTCTTTTTACTTTAATCAAAGATTACCTACCATTAAAAGAACGATATTATTATATTAAGTGAAACAGTATTAGCGATTGACGCGTGATTTTGATAGCATTCCTGGATTAATTTATTGCACTCTTATCAGCGGTTGCTACAGCCGGAGCCCAATAATATTTTTTATACCCATTAATTTATTTAAAGATAAATTATCTTTTAACTAGCTTTCCGCCCCGCGACTTCGTCCGCGTATGATAGCACCTTCGCACCCCTATTTAACCCCCTCAGGGTTAGATCCATAACGCTGAAAGGACTTTTATTGTATTTTAATAAAAGATAACTTCCCACAAAGTTAAAAATCTAGCTCAAAAAAATAAATTTCCCCGATACAAATTTTACACCCCTTTTTAACCCCCTCAGGGGTGGAATTATCCGAAACGCTGAAAGCACTTTTTGTGTATTCTAATAAGTAATATTCCTACAAAGTTGAAAGTCTCTAGCTCAGAGAAAAAAGTTTTCCGCATACAAACTTTGGACCCCTATTTACCCCCCTCAGGGGCGGAATTATCCAAAACGCTGAAATCACTTTTATATTTTTATAAATATCAGAATACGTACGAAGTTTCAAGTCTCTCACTTAAAATTTAAAATCCTACACATACAAACTTTTAACCCCCTTTTTACCCCCTTATGGGTTGAATTTTTCAAAATCGCTTCTTATTATTTGTACCCGTTATAAATGTAACCCGACCTGCAAATTACAACTTTCTGGCTTCAGTTGTTACGGCCTCGCTTTAATACAAACTTTTCAACCCCGTTTCAACTCCTCTCGGGTGGAATTTTAAAAAACGCTGATACTAATTTTTTTCCTTTTAAGTAAGTAGCCTGCAAACGAAATTTTTAAGTTTGTCACAAAAAAAAATGTAATCTCTATACAAACTTTCAACTCATTTTTTACCCCGTTAGAGGTTGAATTTCAAAATACGCTGAAATTATTTTTATTAATTTTAATTATCAGTAAGCGTACAAAGTTTCAAACCTCTAACCTTAAATTTTAAGCCCCATCCATATAGACTTTCAACCCCTTTTTTACCCCCTTAGGGGATGAATTTTTCAAAATCGCTTCTTATTATTTGAACACGTTATAAATGTAACCCGATCTGCAAATTACAACTTTCTAGCTTCAGTTGTTACGGCCTCGCTTTAATACAAACTTTTCAACGCCGTTTCAACTCGTCTCGGTGGAATTTTCAAAAACGCTTAAATCAGTTTTTTTGATTTTAAGTTAGTAGCCTGCAAACGAAATTTCAAGTCTGTCACAAAAAAAATGTAATCTCTATACAAACTTTCAACCCCTTTTTTACCCCGTTAGAGGTTGAATTTCAAAATACGCTGAAATTATTTTTATTAATTTTAATTATCAGTAAGCGTACAAACTTTCAAACCTCTAACCTTAAATTTTAAGCCCCATCCATACATACTTTGAACCCCCTTTTTACCCCCTTAGGGTATGAATTTTTCAAAATCGCTTCTTATTATTTGAACACGTTATAAATGTAACCCGACCTGCAAATTACAACTTTCTAGCTTCAGTTGTTACGGCCTCACAAAATTTTTAACCCCGTTTCAACTCCTCTCGGGTGGAATTTTGAAAAACGCTGAAATCAGTTTTTTTGCTTTTAAGTTAGTAGCCTGCAAACGAAATTTCAAGTCTGTCACAAAAAAAATTGTAATCTATATATAAACTTTCAACCCCCTTTTTTACCCCGTTAGAGGTTGAACTTCAAAATACGCTGAAATTATTTGTATTATTTTTTAATTATCAGTAAGCGTACAAAGATCCAAACCTCTAACCTTAAATTTTAAGCCCCATCCATATAAACTTTCAACCCCCTTTATACCCCCTTAGGGGATGAATTTTTCAAAATCGCTTCTTATTACTTGTACACATTACAAATGTAACCAGACCTGAAATTTTCAACTTTCGACCTTCAGTAGTTTCGGCTCTGCGTGGTTCAGTCAGTCAGTCAGGCCAAAGCATTAATATATATAGATGTATCCTACCTAAGGTATGGAAGTAGGTACAGTCACCAGCATAAATATATGACTATGGGCAGCCCTGCAAAAATATCTGATTCTCCATTGAGGGCAAAGGTATATGACGACACTTCCATGATAAAAATATGTGATGCTTTGTGGCCGGCATAAACATCATTTTGCATCGATCAGCATAAATATCGGATCCGGCCGCTTAAAAATATCTGATTACCCATCTAAATCAGAATTATGTGACTACTGCCACCGGCATAAATATCTAACCACTGTGAAAGCTCGGATGACAGGTCGACCGCATAAATATCTGACATAATAACAAAATCAAAACTATGTCATCAATATACAAAACCAAACCTTATCTAGCTGGTATAAAGCAGTAAATGGTATATGATGGTATGGTTGATATTCATCATGACGTTTAATAGATGTGATAAACCTTCTTATTACTATCCTAAACTATTATTAAAAAGTAAAATTATTACGTCAATATGGCATGTTACATTAGAAATAAACAAGTCAAATTATTATTTTGTATGGATTGCAACTCGTAATAATTAGATTAATTCAATGCCATGTATAGCGCGTCTTATCAAATCTACGAGCCATTGAAGCATAGGATTATTTAAATATACGAAAAAATAGACCGCTCCATTAAATAATTAATCCATTGAGTGTTTATGTCCAAAAGACTGTGAATTCTCAGTGGTATACTGAAGTGTGCTTACCGGTTGTGTAAAAATATGTGATGCTTTGTGGCCGGCATAAACATCGTTTTGCATCGATCAGCATAAATATCGGATCCGGCCGCTTAAAAATATCTGATTACCCATCTAAATCAGAATTATGTGACTACTGCCACCGGCATAAATATCTAACCACTGTGAAAGCTTTAACATCGGATGACAGGTCGACCGCATAAATATCTGACATAATAACAAAATCAAAATTATGTCATCAATATACAAAACCAAACCCTATTTGGCTGGCATAGAGGTCTTAATTGTAAAAAGCTATTTGACAATTCACGAAAAGAGTGCAGACTTGTCATTGAACTGTCATTGCATATGTCTATCTCACATTTTCTATCACGAATTTCACACATTCAAATTCATATGTTTCATTGCATTAAAAGCTTCATTACAATATTTACGATTTATTCATACAGTTAGGACTCGGTGCGACTGCCGTCAATCTGCGAGAAGCGATATTTTATTTTATTAAATTAAAGAAAAAAATCGCGCCAACACTGTTAACGGTTGATTTACGTATATAGGGTAAATACATTGTTAATTTAAAGAAGCAGTACTTTTTATTTAATACATTACTTTGAACATTTACGGGTAGTATTTTTATAATATAACTTCCCGGCGACACATAATAATATCTAACTAGTCACTATAATACTCAAGTTTGCAATTTTCTTACGAATTATTCATCACTCTTGTGAAAAAGAAAATGTGTCAAAAAATATCTAAATAAATCATAAATTAATTAATAAATTGGTATAAAGTCCATAACTCCCTAGGGAACACTCACCACTGGAAGGTAAGTGAAAGATTGCAAACGGCAGCATAATAGATTTCTAATCAAATAGCACGAATGTCATAAAATATTCACAGTTTACTAAAACGACCGCTCAATCTGCCCTAATCTGACTTTATCATTTACATTATCATCAATTTTGATTTAATTTTAATACAAATTTTGATAGATTGAGAATTTACCACATAATCTACCAAATTAAATTATTACTTTCGTCCAAAACCAAATAGAATGGGTAGATATTGTAGAATCGAACTCCTTATTATTTATATCGGGAATAAAAATAGAATTCATATTAGCCTAAGCAAGGTAACCCTCGGAATCAGAGATAATACGCTGGAAACTCTTATATACTTTCATTATGATGTTTTTAACGTTATCTCTAAAATCTCGGAAAATCTCGTGTCTGGGCCTGAAGTTATGCAAGGTCAAACTCCAAAAAAGCCTCCGAGCGAGTTGGTCTAAAGATGAACATGGATAAGACGAAGATCATGTCAAATGCCAATGTAGCACCAACTCCCGTTACAATCGGAGACTTTACACTCGAAGTTGTGGACGATTATTTATACCTAGGATAGACTGTCCAGTTAGGTAGATCCAACTTCGAGAAAGAGGTTAATCGACGAATCCGACTCGGTTGGGCAGCATTCGGGAAGCTACGGCACATATTTTTGTCCAATATTCCCCAGTGTCTCAAGACGAAAGTCTTTGACCAGTGTGTGTTGCCAGTGATGACATATATGGCACTGAAACGTGGTCGCTTACTATGGGCCTCATAAGAAGGTCACTCAAAGGGCAATGGAGAGGACTATGCTTGGAGTCTCTCTGCGTGATCGCATCAGAAATGAGGCCATCCGCAGCAGAACCAAAGTAACCGATGTAGCCCTCCGAATTGCTAAACTGAAGGGGCAGTGGACGGGGCACATTGCACGTAGAACCGATGGCCGTTGGGGCCAAAAGGTTCTTGAGTGGCGACCACGAACCGGAAGGCGCAGCGTCGGTAGACCCCCCACAAGGTGGACTGATGACCTGGTAAAGGTCGCGGGAGTCCGCTGGAAGCCGGTGGCGCCGGACCGGTCATTGTGGCACTCTTTGGAGGAGGCCTATGTTCAGCAGTGGACGTCTTTCGGCTGATATGATGATGATGAAACTCCAAAAAATGGGGTTTTCGTGATTATATTGGTTTTTATAACTCCATTTAAGTTGACATCTATTAGCACATTGTAGAGCATAACATTTGCAACAAGTTTTACTCTAAGATTTCTTTATGCGTTTAACTGTTTACAAGAATAAACGGTTACAAAACTGACACGTTTAAAGATTCTCGGAGCGATCATTTTTGAAACTATGTACTTAAGCTAAATAATTGTTTTAGAAACTTCAAAGTTATTTTATAAGACCTATCTAATGATATGGCACATGTTGATAGTTCCTAAAAATATTATTTTTAACATTTAGTTGCATGTATGGAGTGCCCCTCTTAAACATATTTTTTACTACAAAACTAAGTAGCAGCACATATATTAGACCTTTGATTGAGATTTCTTGAATATACGCCGTATGCGACCCGCCCGCCCATCTGTACGTTAATCTGCATATCACAGCCATATTACTCGGTACCTTAGGTCACTACGAAAGTTTTGAGATACAAAAAAACTACTACAGGTATTGAAATATTTTTTATTACAGTTTCTCAAAATACTCTCCGTTAGCTTCTATGCAACGGTTCATCCGCCTAAACCATGATTTGTGGCATTCCCAGTACTCCTCTTTAGGAAGGTCTTGTACGGCCTGCAAGTAGGCATTCCGAGTATCCTCAGGACTATTGAATCGCGTGTCACGAAGTCCGAGTTTGATTTTCGGGAAGAAAAAGAAATCGCAAGGAGCTAAATCGGAGCTATATGGAGGATGACACAACTCTTCGATATCCGTACGCTTCAAAAAGTCTTTGGTGAGAATGGCCTTGTGTGGCGACGCATTGTCATGATGCAGAAATAGCCCCCTCAAACCAGATTTAGGTCGTTTTTCAGTCAAATTTTTAAACACAACCGGTAAGCACACTTCAGTATACCACTGAGAATTCAGTCTTTTGGACATAAACACTCAATGGATTAATTATTTAATGGAGCGGTCTATTTTTTCGTATATTTAAATAATCCTATGCTTCAATTGCTCGTAGATTTGATAAGACTCGCTATACATGGCATTGAATTAATCTAATTATTACGAGTTGCAATCCATACAAAACAATAATTTGACTTGTTTATTTCTAATGTAACATGCCATATTGACGTAAAAATTTTACTTTTTAATAATAGTTTAGGATAGTAATAAGAAGGTTTATCACATCTATTAAACGTCATGATGAATATCAACCATACCATCATATACCATTTACTGCTTTATACCAGCTAGATAAGGTTTGGTTTTGTATATTGATGACATAGTTTTGATTTTGTTATTATGTCAGATATTTATGCGGTCGACCTGTCATCCGATGTTAAAGCTTTCACAGAGGTTAGATATTTATGCCGGTGGCAGTAGTCACATAATTTTGCTTTTGATAGGTAATCAGATATTTTTAAGTGGACGGATCCGATATTTATGCTGATCGATGCAAAACGATGTTTATGCCGGCCAGAAACCATCACATATTTTTACCGTGGAAGTGTCGTCATATACTTTTGCCCTCAATGGAGAATCAGATATTTTTACAGTGCTGCCCACAGTCATATATTTATGCTGGTGACTGTACCTGTGTTCATTTGTATCTATAATTTACTAGATAATCATCCTTCCATCCAATTTTTAACCGACCGCACGCACCTGGGTATTTAATCTACCCACTCGTACTTATCTCAATCTTATCCTTAAAATGGTCTCCAAGATAATAAAAGTTGTCTAATAGATAGTGAAAGTGCCATCAACGAATAAAAAAGATCTCTACTTGAAAGGTAGGTGTTATTGTTAAGGCCTATACATTTCAATAATTTAATGGGTAACACGTAGCGATGAAAATATAAACGACATTGGTACAAGAAAAAAATATTGCACGATAACGCCATGATTGTGGTAGGCGAAATTATTACATTCTATTACTAATCTGTTTACTCCGTAAAACGAGTTAGGTAGGTACCTATCTACCGCTTATTTAATTATTCTCTTTTTTGGAAGCTGTACCTACTTGTACGAGTCGTACCTATATATTTTCAAGTATAACGTATATAGACGCCCTGCACGTAGATGTAGGCCAATAACTTCTCAAGATCGAAGTAGATAATGTGCTCAAACTCGACTTTTTAACCGACTTCAATTTCATAGAAGGAGGAGGTTCTGTATTCGGTTTGGGCTTTTTTTTATGTTCGTTCACCGATTACTCCGAGACGCGTGGTCCGATTTGAATAATTCTTTTTTTGTTTGAAAGGACATACTTCCAAGGTGGTCCCATATTAATCTGGTGCTGTTCTGATGATGGTATCTATGAGGAATTGAGGGAACTCCTCAATTTTTAAAGGCACTTGTATGGTGATTTGGGTGTTTTCTTAAGCAACTCGAGAGTTTTCTTTCGAAAACTACCAATTTGATGAAGTGGACCTGATAATGATGATTGTTTTGATGATAATGATGATTATTTTTTTATGTAGGATGTTCAGCGATTACTCCGAGACCCGTGGTCCGATTTGAATAATTCTTTTTATGTTTGAAAGGATGTACTTCCAAGGTGGTCCCAAATTAATCTGGTGCTGTTCTGATGATGGAATCCATGAGGAATTGAGGGAACTCCTCAATCTTTAAAGGCACATGTATGGTGATTTGGGTGTTTTCTTAAGCAACTCGAGTTTTCTCTCGAAAACCACCAATTTGATGAAGTGGACCTGACGATGATGGTTGTTTTGATGATAATGATGATGATTTTTTTAAATGTAGGATGTTCAGCGATTGCACCGAGACCCATGGTCCGATTTGAGGAATATTTTTTTTGTTTGAAAGGAACTACCTCTAAGATGGTTGCGCATTAATCTGGTGGTGTTCTGATGATGGGATCTATGAAGAATTGAGGGAACTCCTCAATTTTTAAAGGCACATGTATGGTGATTTGGATTTTGTTTTTTAAGCAACTCATGCTTGAGTTGCTTCCTCTCGAAAAACCACCAATTTGATAGAGTGGACCTGATGATGAAGATTATGATTGTTTTAATGATAATGATTTTTTTTTTAATGTAGGATGTTCAGCGATTACTCCGAGACCCGTTGTCCGATTTGAGCAATTATTTTAATTGCTTGAAAGGAACTACTTTGAAGATGGTACCACATTAATCTGGCGCTGTTCTGATTATGGGATCCATGAGGAATTGAGGGAACTGCTCAATTTTTAAAGGCACATGTATGATGATTTGGTAGTTTTTTAAGCAACTTAGGCATTTCCTTTCAAAAACCACCAATTTGATGGAGTGGACCTAATGATGAAGACCACATATGATATGTGGAACTTTCCTTAGATTGAGTCCGCATTATGAACTTTTTCTTATATATCTTGACCGATTATTCCAAGATCCGTTATCCGATTATGATACTTATATAACTACTAAAAATGGAAAAATAAAAACTTTTTACAAAAAAAGATAAACCGACTTCAAAACGGACAAAATAAAATATTAAGTATATTATTTATATGAGTTACAAACTGATATGTTTGAAGTCGGTGCCAAGCCAAAAAGTTACAATACCGGTCAAAACAGCTTCAAGTCTGAAAATCACAAAACATCTATACATACTTATATTGCAAAGGAGAATGTGATTGGATCTCTTACATTTTCACGTCTAAACTACTAATCCAATTTTGATGAAATGTGTTACCTATGTATATATACTCTGATGCACGTCTACTTTGTCAAAAATCAGAGGCGGCAAATTTAATAAAATGTAAACGCGTAGGGTTGACATTCCATAGAAAATTTAAATAATGCGCCTTTTTCTACTGACAAGGTGGGCCCCACACACCCAGTGTGTCTGAGTATAGAAAGATCAGTATTAAATTAACAAACATCATACAGACGCATGATTATACTTTCTTTCTGTAATTGAATTAATACCTACATGCAATCAATACCGTATTAGAATAGTTCTATAGTATGAAGAACAATTCACTGAACACATAGCCTCGTTCGTATTAACTCTTCCGAATTTGGCTTGGCACCGACTTCAAACATATCAGTTTTTAACTCATATAAATAATATGGTATACACTCACTTGCCAGAATTTCATTTGCCAGAATTTCATTTGCCATAATAGTCAACAGCCATTATATTGTTTGCCATAATTACATATGCAATACTTATTGTTTACTATATTAATCACGTGCCAAAAACTTGGTTTCCCATAAAATCAATTTCAATAATATCATTTGTCATGATCATTGTAAGCCATAATATCACTAGCCATAATATCATTTGCCATCCAAATTGCTTCCCAGAAAGTAGGTCAGGTTAGTTTAGAACTGTGACCTCCTACAAAATAAAATGCTACCAGAAAGTAGGTTAGGTTAGGTTAGAACTGTGACCTCCTACAAAATAAAACGGCTACCAGAAAGTAGGTTAGGTTAGGTTAGAACTGTGACCTCCTACAAAATAAAACGGCTACCAGAAAGTAGGTTAGGTTAGAACTGTGATCCCCCAAAAAGCGAACGGCTACCAGAATGTAGGTTAGGTTAGGTTAGAACTGTGATCTCCTTCAAAATAAAACGGCTACCAGAAAGTAGGTTAGGTTAGGTTAGAACTATGATCCCCTAAAAAGCGAACGGCTACCAGAAAGTAGGTTAGGTTAGGTTAGAACTGTGACCTCCTACAAAATAAAACGGCTACCAGAAAGTAGGTTAGGTTAGGTTAGAACTGTGACCTCCTACAAAATAAAACGGCTACCAGAAAGTAGGTTAGGTTAGAACTGTGATCCCCCAAAAAGCGAACGGTCACCAGAAAGTAGGTTAGGTTAGGTTAGAACTGTGATCTCGTACAAAATAAAACGGCCCCTATATAATAATATGACTAAGTAAATATTTTTAGAGCGCCTACAGGAATATAGTGAGCAAATGCATTGTTTGTATGCATGGATTCGGAAAACCATTATTTAGTATGGCGTTTAAATATTCTATTAAATAGTATTATTACAATTAATAATATGGACAACAATACGTATGGCACTCGTACGTTCTGAAATCTAATAATCGGGTAAACAAAGAGTATGTCACATAATTTTTATGGTAAACAAACCATTCGGGCAAATGAAATTCAGGCAAATAAAATTCGGGCATATGAGTATTATTTTATATAATTTTCGGGCAAACAATAGACAACCAAATAATATAATATTTTATTTTGTCCTTTTTGAAGTCGGTTTATCTTTTTTTGTAAAAAGTTTTGTTAGAACAGCTTCGTGTTACCTTGTTACTTTAATATCATTGTTATTCCACAGGACGTAAGTACTACATGTACTTATAATTTAAACTTTATCGGAGAATGCAAAATATTTCAAATTGAAGTTACAACATTTGAATCAAATAAATGTAGGTATATAATTACTCAAAGTAAATGAAATTAAGTAAAAACATGTAAAAAAATATAAGGGGAAGGGGAACCCCAGGGCCCTGGAGGATTATGCAAAAACGTTAGGCAACACATGTTGGCAACAAAGGTTGTCTGGTAGAGATCGCTTTTTAGCGATAAGACCGCCTGTTGGTACCTAGCTTTTATCACTGTATCACTGTTTACTTATCTTTTTTCATGTGGTGTACAATAATAATAATAGGAATCCCCGGGCTACAACAGGCTACCACACACTTCCTAAATTGACCCTGGCTACGTTCAACGGACGCACTCTGAGGCTTGACCATCATCTAGCGCAGTTGGAAGTGGAGTTAGAGAACATTAAATGGCATGTTCTTGGGTTATGTGAAGTCCGTAGAGAGGGGGAGGACACCGTAACCCTAGACTCAGGCCATCTTCTCTACTTTCGCGAGGGTGATAAAACATCCCAGGGTGGCGTAGGTTTTCTCGTCAATAAGGCCCTCTCTAGCAACGTTCAAGAAATCTCCAGTGTGTCGAACAGGGTAGCGTACCTGATCCTTCGGCTTTCCAAGCGGTATAGCGTGAAGGTAGTTCAGGTTTACGCACCGACCTCGGCACACTCGGATGATGAAGTGGAGGATATGTATGAAGACATATCCAAAGCCTTGCACAACACCACAAAGGCTCACTTCAACGTTGTTATGGGGGACTTTAACGGCAAGGTGGGAATCCGGACTGGCAACGAATCCCGAATAGGCCCGCATGGTTATGGAGTTAGGAATCACAGGGGGCAAATGCTTGTCAACTTCCTTGAGAAAGAGGAGCTGTTCTTAATGAACTCCTTCTTTAAGAAACAGCCTCAAAGGAAGTGGACATGGCAGAGCCCCGACACTGTGACAAAAAATGAGATCGACTTCATCTTGACGGATAGCAAGCACATATTCAGAGATGTCTCAGTGATCAACAGGTTCAATACCGGATCTGATCACCGACTGCTCCGAGGCTCTCTGAATATAAACTTGAAGCTTGAAAGAAACCGTCTGATGAAGTCCACGCTCCGGCCTAACCAAATCCAAATCGTCGCGGGCACCGAGGAGTTTCAGCAGCTTCTCGGGAATAGATTTGTTGCCTTGGAACCCACTGATGACGCCGACGAGACCCTACACAATCTGGTCGAAACGCTGAGGGACGAGGGTATCAAGTTCTGCAGAAAACAGCGTACTGGCAAGAAGTCCAAACTCTCGGATGAGACTCTGGGGCTGATGACAAGAAGACGGGAGACTACCCAAGCGACTTCGTCAGAGAGGTCAGACCTGAATAAGCGAATTGCGAAGATGGTACGGCGCGACCTTCGGAGCTCCAACACACGCCTTATTGAAGAGGCGATAGAGCGAAACCGAGGGTCCAAAGTATTCACTCAGCAGCTTAGCAGGAGCCACCTGACGAAGCTAAAAACGCACGACGGGAGGACCGTGTTGTCGAAGCCGGAGATCTCCGCCGAGATAGAGGATTTTTATGGCCGGCTGTACTCTGCACATGCCCCCCACTCCCGACGAGACGACCATGATTCAAGAGCCACCCTGACACGCCACTATACCGACGAACTGCCAGACATCAGTCAAGACGAGATCGTGTTAGCTCTGAGGCAGCTTAAAAATGGAAAAGCCCCCGGTGAGGATGGTATTACTTCAGAGCTTCTGAAGGCAGGAGGAGCTCCTGTTATACACGAGCTGCAGAACCTCTTCAATACCGTCCTTCACAGTGGGAGAACTCCTAAGGCGTGGAGCGGGAGTTTGGTGGTGCTCTTTTTTAAGAAGGGTGATAAAACCCTCCTTAAAAACTACAGACCCATCACACTTCTGAGCCACGTCTATAAGCTTTTCTCACGAGTGGTCACGAATCGTCTCGCCAGAAGACTCGACGAGTTCCAGCCACCGGAACAGGCTGGATTCCGCGGAGGATATGGCACCATAGACCACATTCACACAGTGAGGCAGATTATACAGAAGTCCGAAGAGTATAATCAGCCCCTGTGTCTCGCTTTTGTGGACTATGAGAAGGCCTTTGACTCCGTGGAAACTTGGGCTGTTCTGGAATCCTTACAGCGATGCCAAGTAGACTATCGTTATATCGAGGTGCTGAGATGTCTCTCCGAAGCCGCCACTATGAGTGTCCAAGTACAGGGCCAGCAGTCTAAACCCATCCAATTGCGCAGAGGGGTGAGACAGGGGGATGTCATATCCCCGAAACTGTTCACAAGCGCATTGGAAGACATGTTTAAGACGCTGGACTGGAAAGGTAAGGGCATAAACATAAACGGCGATTACATCTCACACCTGCGATTCGCTGATGACATAGTCGTAATGGCGGAGTCGCTAGAGGAGCTGACCCGGATGCTGGACGGCCTAGCTTCAGCCTCGCGACGCATCGGTCTTGGCATGAATTTGGATAAAACCAAAGTCATGATCAATGGCCACATTGATCCGGGACCGGTCGTCGTACATGGCCACCTTCTTGAAATTGTTTCTGAGTACACCTACCTTGGGCAGATCCTGCAGTTAGGTAAAAACAATTTCGAGAAGGAGGCCAAAAGGAGGATCCAGCTAGGCTGGGCAGCATTTGGGAAACTACGCCGAGTCTTCTCGTCATCCATACCGCAATGCTTGAAAACGAAAGTTTTTAATCAGTGCGTCCTACCCGTAATGACCTACGGAGCTGAGACGTGGACACTCACGGTAGGGCTGGTCCACCAGTTCAAAGTCGCTCAGCGAGCTATGGAAAGAGCTATGCTCGGAGTTTCTCTGAAGGATAAGATTCGTAACGAATACATCCGACAGAGAACCAAAGTTATCGACATAGCTCAAAGAATTAGCAAGCTGAAGTGGCAGTGGGCCGGCCATATCTCGCGAAGAACCGACAACCGCTGGGGTAAACGTGTTCTTGAGTGGAGACCGCGACTCGGCAAACGTAGTGTAGGACGCCCTCTGGCAAGGTGGGATGACGATCTGCGAAAGACTGCAGGCAGATGCTGGATGCGGCAAGCTGAAGACAGGGCGCTATGGCGCTCATTGGGGGAGGCCTATGTCCAGCAGTGGACTAAAATAGGCTGATGATGATGATGATGATGTACAATAATAGTAGATTGTACAACACGTGCATAAAACGTACGATTTTACGCGAGGCGTTTATCCATCCGAGCGAGCTTGCGAGCGAGGATTGATATAAAGTCGAGTGTAAAATGGGTTTTATGGACGAGGGTTACACTCTAATTTTCACTTCAATTGCGAGGAAATTATTTATCGGTAATCGTAAAACAATTTCAAGTTGTAACAAAAATATTACAATGAAAACAAATATGGTTCCCACCAATTCATTTTTAATGTTTTTTTTTTAATTTTTAATATGTAAATTTAGACATAGATACCTACTTGTCATGAAAACATTTCGGGGCATTTCTTAACTATTATCAACTCCTTATTTATTTGATTTCATTTATTTAATTCTAGAAAACACGCAATTCAAATAATTATAGCAAGAATATAATAAAAGAACAAGTTTCAGTATTCTACGAAATTTTACTGCTCAATTAAATTGTGCAATATATTTTGACTCTGTTTGGCTGTTGAGACACATTCTTAGTCTTAGAAGAAAATTTTACTTTATGCCCTAGCGCTTAAAATGCGATTTTAAATATGTCGTCCACGCACGACTTAAAGTCGAAATTTACGAGAATGAGAAGTGAAAAGAATATTTATTATTATGTTGGGGTGCTATGACGGGAAACCTCCTCGAGTGCCAGGGCCCTTCTCATTCTTTCTTGATCTGGTTGATCGGGGGGAAAGGGAAAGGTTCCTGGACGCGCGGTGCATCCTGGGGGCAACGGTAAGCGATCTCTTGGAGAACCCCAAAGATTTCTTACTGGTGCTGCTAATATCCTGTATGGCGGGGTTGGGGGGTTCCGCACAGTGAGAACTCTCATTGAGGGAGAGAACTCCTGAGTGTTGGCTCCACTCTTCCTCCTAAGGGGCGGGCGGCATCGGCCGCGGTTAGGGACAGGAATGCCGTTGTCCTGTATAAATCTGCAGCCCCGTAACCTGTCTAGGCAGAGGGTGTATGATGATGGACCGAGGGTTAACACCAAGCCGGTGCTGGGTGTTGGCTGCGAGGATGACCACCTCTATAAAAAAGCGCAAAGGCAACCTGAGGGGGTGGAACCCGGGGTTCTTCCACCTGGCTCCCGGCGTGGAGGTTGTCATGAGGGACCAGCGTGTGGTGTCGCCCTGCACGCTACCTTCGGGAGGGGGAGCTTCGGCTCCGGGGGCTTTCGGCCCTAGTGAGGGCACAGCTTCGCCTGTCCCAGCAGGCGGTGTTAACGGCTGAATGCTTCCGCGATCCCGTGTCACCATCACCAACGCTGCACGACGGGCATACCGTGGATGGTTTAGTTGGGAGTGTCGGCCCTTGCTCAAAAAAAGGCAACACACGTTGGTCTAATACTATTTCATTCACTCTATCGGATTTTTTTGTCGGTAGTTACGAGTAACCATTAGTAGTAAAAGGTAATATATTATTATATATATATAATATAATCGGTTCAACAAATCAACCTGGCATTCTGCATTTAATAGAAGAGTACAAAGCTTCGACCAAAGAATGATGTTCGTATAGTCATTTGTTATAGTTTGAAGCCTGACTAGGCCACGCATTAAAGAACGGGAGGCATAGCCAGGATGACAATCGGTTACCAACAACGCCAATAGAAAATTGTAAACTGTATCTGAATGACAGATGCGGACAAAATGATACGTTACCATTTCCATCCATAATATGGTGCTGTCGATCAACGAATGTCACTGCCTAGATCTCCAGTAGTGTACCCGGTCCTTAATTCTCACCTCTATTAAATCCATAGGGCTGTGTTACATATGGCGGTATGAATCTATTAGCAGCCAACTGACTCCTCAGTATATGGTCCGAATTCAGCATTGGGTCACTGTAATAGCTGAACTGCCTGTCAAACAATGTATCTTTCTTGTAAGGAGGCCACGAGAAGCCTGCTTTTAGCGCTGTTGGATAAAGTGGAAAAGTGTTTCTCCTGTGTTCCAGATAAGTTTTTCCATATTCGAGTTCTTTTTCAACCTCGCAGATCACATTGAATTGGGTTTCTTTCTCGATCCTTTCGAAGCGTGCTACATCGTTGAATCCAGATTCTGGTTTTGAGTTGTTAGCTTCTTGTTGAACTTGAACTGGTTTTTCTTGAGCCGAGCATGTCAGCGGCTTTTTCGGTTCGCTACTGATGTTCTTGTACGGCTTGGCATCTTTCAGTATGTCTTCGATAAAGAACGAAGCCTTCTTCTGGCGACACGCACACATGCTGGCGGCGTGGTTGGTACTGCCGAATTATTATCGTAAACGACGTTATCAGTGGGACTCGGTAATTGATAGCTACTTATTAAATGGACACGCCTAATCTGGGTGACGATTAGTGTTACGTGATAGATAAATGGAAGCAGCTGTAGATGCGTTACTTTTGGATTTAGATATAAAAATCTTGGTTTAGCGAATTTAGCGTAATACGATTTTTCAATATTTGATTATAGCATAATAACTAGGTATCTTGCATTAGTGTCATCACATCACTTCATTATATGTACCTTCATTATATGTATCGCTGTTAATAAGTGTTAGAGGCCCATCCACTGCGTCCGCAATTTTCACAGCTAGGAAAAGGAAATGTTGGTCACGGAGGAGGGATCCAGTACATATCTATATATCTAGAGTATTTGACTCGTATATCATTAACATGATGTACTTCGTATCTACACATTTTACTATTAATTTGACGCAATTTAGCACTTGAACATGTTTTTGAGAGTTTTGATGGCACTCAGCTCTCAGTGATTGCCTTATCAGCGCAATCTTAAACTAGTCGCGCTTATTAGCTTACAGGCTTTTAGTTTTGACAGCGTCGGACATTTAGGTACTTTCTGAAAGGGTTGTTGTGATATTAATATGTGACAGAAAAAGGTTTTTGAAAGGTGTCAATGTGAAGGATTTTTGTTCGTATTCTCAGAAAAAATAATATTATTTTCACACCACCTGCTCGACAATGCCAAATTGTATATCATGCAAATCTCACCGAAAGCAAATCATTATAGCCCTTGGCTTTAGCCGGGTTATAATGTTGTACTAAATCTCATTATAACCCGCTGGTTAATAATGTGATTTCACTTCCCATAGTTCTTATTGTTATGTACTTAAAGTCTAATTTGGTAAAGTCCGCACGGTGCAGCCCCGCGACGCCAGCCGGGGCCCGCGCCGCCGCGTCGAACTGATTTGAAAATCGAATTTATTCGGAAAATCGTGCTGGCCACCTTTTTTAAATACCTAAAACAAATGCCGCGAGTGTCATAAAACGCTGCAGTATACGGAGTAAAACTGCAGGTTCTATAAAAATTGAAGATAAAATTCGAATAAAATGGACTAATGTATCAAGAATCAATTTTTAGGGTTCCGTATCCAAATGGCAAAAAACGGAACCCTTATGGATTCGTCATGTGTGTCTGTATGTCTGTCCATCCGTATGTCACAGCCATTTTACTAGGGGGGGGGGCGCTCGATACATGTAACTATTTTTTTTTACTAAATATCACATCACATGTGACACATCAATGATAGGTCTTTAAAAATATCATTGAGGTTTCTTTGACCATTTTGTGATTAAGTGAATATTTTCTGAAATAATCGCTTCGAAAGTCAGAAAAATTGTGCCCCCCCCTGTAACTTTTGAACCGTAAGTCCAAAAAATATGAAAAAAAATTGAGGAGATGCGTCTTATCATATACTTTCTACGCAAATTGTTTTGAACATTATCGGTTTAGCCATTTTTGAGTTATCTCCAAAAAAACCATAGGCACCAGATACGACCTTTTGGTATTAGTTTGGTTCTTATTCCATTGAAGGTACGGGACCCTCCTATGTGTGGTCCGATACGCACTTGGCCGGTTTTTACTTTTGATTTACTTTAATAAAAATGCGTTTCTAGTTGCCTTAGCTATTTTATTGTCTCGCAAGAGGTGAGAAAAGTAGAGTATACTCCTCGGGGATAAAGCTGTTTTTGTCACGGGCGCGCTTGAACCCCTCACTGAACTCAGGACTCAGTCTTAATTCCTCATAACCCCCTCGCTGCGCTCGGGACTAAAATCTGGAGTCCTTCGTTACGTTGAGGATTCAATATTGCGCCCGTGACATAAAACAGTGCTTTATCCCCTTGGTGTACAATCTACTATTAGGTGAAACTAGCAGCAAAATGAACTTAACATTAAGTACTTTATTGTTAAGAAAACAAGTCCATTTCGAATGCCTTGCCCGCTTATTAGTTGGTTCAAAATAGTGTTTGTAAAACGAGAGTTGCTGCAACTTAGGAATATCAAAACCGGCCAAGAGCATGTCGGGCCATCTTCAGTGTAGGTAGGAATCCGTAGTTGCTGCCACGTCACAATAAATCCGCTCAAAAGGATGTTTTCTATAAAAGTCCTTTTACTATAAAATCACAACTTTTTGCGATAACTCAAAAACGGCTGAACTTATTTTATTCAATTTAGTTTTAATTGAAAGTTGGATTAGGCCTCACTTTCATAAATTTTCCCAAAATTGTTTGACCCACGGTTCAAATGTTAGATGGGTGGAACGCCCTTTTTTAAACTTTCAGAGCAATTATTTACGAAACTATTAGTTTTGTACAAAAATTGTTTTACAAAGCCCATATTCTTTTTGAAAGATCTATTCAACGATACCTCACCCCATAGAGCGAAATTATCCCCCCACTTAATGTGTACGGGAGATAAAATATTTTTAAGTTTTTATTTTACCACTTCGTCGGCGCGATTAATACACATACTCATACCAAATTTCAGCTTTCTTGTGCTTCAAGATCACTGAGCTAGGCTGCGGACAGACGGACATATATACGGCGAAACTATAAGGGATATCCTAGTTAACTACGGAACCCTGAAAAAGGTTAGTGGGTTGAGACCACTACTGCTGGAGAATAGTGTGTTATTGTGCAAGTGTTAAGGGAGTTATTCAATTAGATCAGCAGTTTTTTATTGTTTTCTGTCCGAAAATAATGGGCGATAGAAGCAATAACGCTGCTATATAGCAACAGTTATAATGTTACTTACATATCATAACTAAGTGTACAACAGGCAAGCAATAAACGTTCGTTTCAGTTATATGTTATCCAGTACAGCAATAGAAGCCTGGCAGCGCGAAAAGCGATATTGTAGGGGTGCTAAATATTATAGGGTTGGAGTTGCGAATTCAAGTTGCTAATAGTGTTAATTAATACCTACCGTCAGATGCAGAAGTAACAAAGAGGGTAAGTTCAATATGAGCACAGATCGAAAATCTCGTTATTAATTTTTAAGAAAAAAAACAGACTTCAATGGGGAAGGCCGGTGAAAGATGATTGTAAATAGATGCACTCTTAGATGGCATCTGTCTTGAAAATCTATCTTGCTTAAGAAGCTGACAACACCCGATGACCTTCAAATTGACTTTACTCAAACAGTTTTTTATCTATAACTACTTGTTTTGAGAAACTAAAAAAAAATATATGTTATTATTCGTTATATTTGGAAGAACTTCGTTGATTCCGATACGCGATTGGACGAAATGGGCTCCATAGAAAATAATTCCAAAGTTACGTCTTAAAATTTGCTTTAAACAGTCGTATGTCTTTGGTCTCGTGACTTATACGGCTGTAACTAAGGACAAAATTCCACCGCACTAATACTAAAAACTTCGTTGTTTTATATTTCTCAATTAATGCGTAGTTTTTTTTAATTAATCATTTTGCAAAATTTGCAATGAGCTCCCATAGTAAACGTAACACAGTATTTCTCTTTCACTCGCGCTGAAAAAGATAGGGAGGGAATTTAGCTGTTGTCAGCCCCTTAACAAACACAGCGAAGAGGAGAAATCGCCAAACGTGAACTATGCGTCGTTGAATCGTTCCGTTACTGATCATCATCAGCAGTTCTACTTCATGAAATATCACTTCTTTAAATGTAAATGTTACCGGCTTTTCGGTGAAAGAAATCGGATCTAATTCCAACAAGGCCTAGTTTCCCCTCTGGGTTGAAATATCAGATGGTAGTCGCTTTCGTAAAAGATAGTGCCTACGCCAATTCCTGGGATTAAGTTTCCGAGCAGACCCCAGGCTCAATAGAGCAAAAAGCTGGGACAAACGCTAGGAGGAAGAAGAGAATGATTAGGGAAGGGAATGATAAGTAACATATTTACAGATGAAATCATTTGGTACTTTTAAGAGTTTTTTTATCGTAATGTGTTCTTGTAAAAAAAAATCGGTTCATACTTTAGTAGTAGTATAGTAGGTTGTCAAATTTATAAGGAGAAATCGCAAGGTTTACTCTTAATCTAGCACAGAGCCACTAGTAATATAATATACGAGTACTTAATAACAAAATCGAACAACACAATATTCTAGGAGTTACACTAGCTACAGTACAGTTGACAGTTAAGTATTCTTGCTGCGTTTACTTGAATGCTAGACATGTAGACTCCATAACATAAACATAACAATTGATGTATAAATCCCCTTTAAAGAAAGACGTCAGAAAAATATCCTCCCATTTACAGATATTGTTTTCAAGTCCCAAAAGAAAATACTATTATCGACCTTAAGTCACTAACAATAAAGTTGATTTAATCCTAAATTTTCTCCATCCCATGGGAAACCTGTGTCATGTCATCTCGTTGGTGACCCGACTGGTTCAGAAGTGATTTATTACTGTTGGAATTGAACACAGCCCAGTGACTTCTTAAATCGTACGGTTAACCTCCCCAGGTGGGCTGCGACCAAATAAAAATGGGCACAAAATCAATACAATGCTTTGCAAGATAGTTAGTGTTGGGACATGGTTAACATTATCGATATTTATATTTTTATTAAGTAGATAGTTTAGTTTACATATGCATTCCATACCTATTACCTATTTCATTTTCCTAGATGATTTTTGCCTTTTCACCGATTTTCTGCTGATGGGATAAGTATAATATGTATGTTCCTTGTATTTTAAGGTATTAGTGTGTGAAGAAATTAGGAATTTTAATATTACGCTCTGTATCTTACATAGAATAAGAGTTTTCATTTGTGTTAACAGTTCATTGTTGTAGTAGCTTGAAAGTGAGCTACAGGGCCTACAGGTGTAAGAGTTAGTTCGAGAGCCGATCCTACAGGGGAGGCTCTCGAAGATACGAGTTCACCTATAGCATAGACATTACATAGGTAGTGCTTTTCACGACTACTGCGAGGAAATAAATTAATATTTCCATGATGTAGAGACAAATATGTAAAACCATGTGTAGAGTCGAATGTGTAGAGTTATATGTAGTCAAATTATGGCTTTAATGGAATTATGTAGTCATATGCAGAATGCGTATGGCTCTACATTATTCGACTGTACATATGGCTCTGCGCTTTGATTACTCTACACATTGACTTTATATGGCTCTGTATACATAGATTTGAATAAATATGTAAATTCAATGTACGGTTCAATATGTAGCGCTAATTTAAAAAACTTTTAAATGGCTTGCCAATTTTAAACACTCATAAAAAATATTGCACACTTTTAATAATTAAACTTTTATTTAGTAACATAATCAGTATAATTAATGTATATAATTAATAATATAGCATCTGAATTAATTATTAAGCCTGTACGATGTATGTAAATTTAAACATATTGAAAAAGTAGTAGTATGGTAATATCTATATGGATATAGTGGGATGGTAATAAAATATGTATTATTAAGCCTAAAATATATTTTTATTGATAGTTATTTTGTGACGTCCCTATAATTCCGTAGGGCTGTCAGCTCTAAGTAATCGGCCATTATCTATATCGATTCAGCCGCTGTCCACCGATTCTCGATTCCTTCTACTACGTTAGCTGGGCCGGTTATTATCAAAGCAACGTTTACACTGCTGGTTCATTCAATATAGTTACAATAAAAGTTTTAAGTATGTAATAGTTAATAGCAAATAATTTCAGTCTTTATTTTGGGTATAACCTGAAAGAAATTAGTCAGATAGAATATAAGAACATTAATTGTTTTTATATTTTTCTTATTCCAGGGCTTTTCGTTACTCCAAGTAAGTACCTTCAGTTCAGAGTCTATATTTCTTCTGAGTGCAATGTCTTGACAAATGCATTTAAGGTGCGTTTTGTTAAACATTTTAGAGCTAAATATTTCAGCACCAGTGGATAAAAGCTTCTAAAGTAGGAGATCGATTCTTTTAACTATTTGCGTTGCATTATTAAATTAACAAAACTGAAATGTTTAAAGGACTTTAGCTTCTACCAAATAATTGATAAGGAACTCGGAATATTTTAACATAGTTTTTAGGGTTCCGTAGTCAACTAGGAACCCTTATAGTTTCGCCATAACTGCCCGTCCGTCCGTCCGTCCGCGGATAATCTCAGTGAACGGTAGCACTAGAAAGCTGAGGTACTAATATGTAGATCAATCACGCCGACAAAGTGGTAAAAAATAAAGTGGAATTTTTATTTTTATTAGGGTACCTCCCCTATACGTAAAGTGGGGAGTGATTTTTGTTTCATTTCAACCCTAACGTGTGATACATTGTTGGATAGGTATTTAAAAATGAATAGGGGTTTACTAAAATAATTTTTTGAGAATGTAAATATTTTCGGAAATAATCGCTCTAGAAGTAAAAAAAAAATGTGTCCCCCCCTCTAACTTTTGAACCATAAGTTTGAAAAATATGCAAAAAATCTCAAAAGTAGAACTTTATAAAAACTTTCTAGGAAAATTATTTTGAACTTGATAGGTTGAATAGTTTTTGAAAAAAAATTACAAAATAATTTCTGAACTAAGTTTGTTTTAACCGTATAAGCAGGTGTTTATTGTAACTGTAATTTCTAAAAAATCACAATGAAATGACGTGCTTTCAAAAACTCTTAAGGCGCTAGGCGCTGAATGTGGCCGAAAACTGTTACTTTCTAAGAGATATATCTCAATAACGAGTTATTCAAAAAATTTGAAAAAAATATATGTTAACTACCATTTCATGTACAACATTGTCAACGTTTGAATAACTCGTGTAACGTATAGTTTCTCCGTTATTTAAATGTAACGAAATGTCGTTTTACGGTTAATTTCGGCTTATTCGATTTAAAATATTGTTGAACTAAAAAATGTGTACTACAGAACACTACAAACTGAACGTAGGATATTTAAATTGATTAAATTTTCTTAAACAACTTGATCATAATTCCACATTTCGTGCGTTGGTAGCTCGAAAACGGCGTTGCTGGCAGTCGTGAGCTAGCTTTGAGACGAGGAGGCTGTGTCGCTCGTCGCTCCGTGCTTCCCTTGTACTACATATACTTGTGATTGGCCCGTGAGCAATAATATCGGACTTACTGTGCCTAAAGACTAAATAACTGCAGAGGGTTCATGTGATGCGGACATAACGTGTCTTCCCGGAATCTATAAAGTATAGACGTTTTATCTTTTAAGATAATGTTCTCGTATGCATGATCATGTACGTTCATGTAAAAAGTGTATTTTATTTAGATTATAATACAAGTGAAAAACAAATAAAATAAAAATGGAGGAAAAAACAAAAATCATGAATCTCATAATTCTCAGAAAACAATTTGGTCATGTAAGTAAACTACAATTACCTATTATGTTTTAGTAGATTAATGCATCACGCAAAATAGGCGTTAGTCGTCGAGTTGTGGAAATCTGCTAGTACTGCAAATACAATAGACTAATAATCAATTTAATAAAAACTCCGAAGCACCGAATTTATTTATCATATTTATTTAAGAATACCGTGTTCTAAACGAATGTCATATGCGTAATGCTTATTTTTTTAAGATTAAACACAATTTTTAATGTTATACTTTATACTAATTTATCAAATCAAGAAATTGCGAAGTAAACTGCAAAGGATTGCATATAAACCGGTCAAGAGAATGTCGGGCTATGCTCAGTGTAAGGATCCGTAGTTGCCGGCCTGTTACAATACATCCATTCAAAAGGTATTTTATAAAGAGATGTTCGTGGCACTTACGTTATTTTACTATAGGCATCACCCAAAAACGGCTCAACCGATTTTATTCCATATAGTTTTTATTGAAAATACGTGATAAGTATTGGCCTCACTTACAGGATTTTTTCCAAATTTTTTGGACCCACGGTTCAAAAATCAAAGAGCATGTTTTACTTTAGAAGCTATTATTTACGAAAGTATCCGTTTTATCCAAAAGTTGTTTAAGGCTTATTCTACTTGAAATACCTATCCAACAATGTGTTTCAGATACTTATTGTTTTACTACTTTGTAGGCGTAATTAAAACACATACTCATACCAAATTTCAGTGTACTAACTATCACTGAGCAAAGCCTGATTGAGATTCTAATAAAAAATGGCTGATATTTAAAAGTTCAATGTACGTAAGAATAAAGGAAAAAAGCTTTTTTTTTATACCACGACGCTGGCAAACAAGCATACGACCCACCTGATGGAAAGCAGTTATAAAGCCTATGGACGCCTGCAACCCCAGAAGATTCACATGCGCGTTGACTACCCTAAAAAAAACTTTACTATGTCGGTGAAATAAATACAAATTTTATATTAATTATCAACACAAAGTAAATAAATAAATTACTAGTAAGGGTTACTACCTATCAAATATATTTAAAGGATCGGCCAAGTTTGTATCGGACCATGCATATTGTAGGGTTCCGTAGAAAGTAGTTTCTTGGAGATTACTGAAAAACGGATAAAACGATAATATGTGAAATAATTATCGTAGAAATTAAGTACTAAGCCTTCTTGGTTTTTTTCATATTTTTTAGACTTACGGATTAAAAGTTAGATGGGGAGCCTATTATATTTAGACTTTCGAACAAATATTTCTGAAAATATTGACTTAATAAAATAGTTTTAAAAATCCTCTATATATATTAAATATTTTTAAAACCGTATCGTACAACATGTTCATATTTACAAAAAATATATTTTTGACATTTAGTTTGGCATATGTATGTATGGAGTGCCTCCCCTAAAAGTTTTTTAGCAATTTAGCCAGAAAACTTAGTAGCGGCACATGAAACACACCTCTAGATAAGATTTCAGTAATATATGTTTTATAATAAAAATGGCTTTGACATACGGACGGACAGACGGACATGTTTCAAAAAACTTTTAAGGGTTCCGTTTTTTCCATTTTGGCTATGGAACCCTAAGAAGTGTTTGCGCTGTGTTATATTTTAAAGATCTAAATTTAATGGGCTTACAGCTGTCATGACAATTTTATGATGATTTCGTGCACAAATACCGCTCCTTACATGTGCATTTTTACTATACGCAACTGGCTTAGTTTTGTTAATTTATCGTAATTAAGTGAATTTTTACGGTTAATATTTACAAAACGCAACAAAAAAATAACCATCTATTAAGCTCACTTGCATAGCAAAAAAAATCCAAATTCACATGAAAACACCGCTTTGATGTGCATTCAGTTTTTTTTGCTGTAATAGTCAGTATTTTTTTATTTTTTCTGATATGCGGAATATTTTTAACCATATTTCGTAAATTCGTAAATATTTTGCCGCTCACTGTACTTTAAATTCAAAATCTAGGTTTTTATTTTTTTACATAAAAATCTACTAATCGAGATCGTTATTACTTATCTTATTTAATAGGTAAGTAGCATTCCTAAAAATGTCACCGTAATACTTAATCACAATATTCAAATCACAAAACATCCGCAAAAGGATTATAATTATTATAAAGCTGCCCGCGCGCCTCTGAGTAAAGTCATATTCTTTGAACATTGTTGCGGTGCATCGCGGTGGATTTACGCACGATCGAAATGAGAGGGGTACGCGGGTGGCGCGGGTAGAGAGCGCCCAAACGCTCAAGGACACTCCGGCGACAATCGTCTTAAGCGTGGCCCGACACGCTCTTGGCGGGTTTTATAATTAGTCATGGATGTATTTTTTGGATCAAAATGTAATAAAATGAAATTTAACTTCGAAAAAGTACTTTTCCTCCGCGTTTAAGTATTCGCAAGAATGTTCGCAGGATATTCGTTCCGCTCCGCAATGTACTGCGCGTGACTAGTAGGTGCCCACTGACGGAGCCCGTTCGGGGTTGTACCGGCGGCTAATGAAGCGATCCCTGTAATTGATTCCCGCTCTGTTGCTCTTTGTATTGCGTTACAGCGTGCGGCCAGCTCTATTCCGGCTCTAACTAGTTAGCTTGAGCCTCAAATTCGAGTTGTTTTAATGACAATTGCATTGCGAGCTTCGTTTGTAAATTGTCGATAACTCTACACTCTAACTCTTCAATGGTAGCGTAGAAACATGAACAGGACGCCATAAAGTTTAGTGACATTGATGTTAGACAGAAAGCAAAAATTAAAAAAAAAAAACACTACCTCGGGCGACATTCGAACGCGCGACGTTGGAATACCAGTACGCCGCTCTATAAACTGTTACGGAGACTTACCCGTTGGCTGCAAATTTCTCCATTATATAGTTCAATCATGTTCGTCGATTGCTAGGCGCCCCTCTAAGGCGCATATATTCATACGTATGTGCATGGATGTTAAATACGTACAGTCTTTCTTTATATTTTTACATTATGATATCGTTAGCCTATAAGGTCTAAAAACAAAGTAAGACTTTGTTTCTGTAGTTATACAACAAAGCGGGTGTAAATTGTGTGGGGTTTTAAGCATAGACAAAAGATAAATTATACGAATATGTGTATCCATCAAATTACGCTATGAATATCACTGTCACGGGTCACAAACAAATAATAAACACAACACAGCCGAAACCACGGACCAGCAAAAATAATAAAGGCTTTATTAACCCTCGCTGTTTAAGCTAAAATTTAGACAAAGCGGGCGAGAGGGATAAAAAGGGGTAAAAATGCCGGCCAATTAATTAGGGACAATTAGCCCTTCCTGCAGCAACAAAAGGTGGAAAAACTCTTGCCATTAATTAAAGGGGCGCTTTGTGCCAAGAGGTGGAGTCTGCTGGAATGATTTATGTTATTGACTGTAAATATGTCCAAGTTTTGATTCAAAAAGAAAGGTTTATTATGACGCATCGCATTTTATTTGATATTGATTACTTATTACTCTTATTAGCATCGGTATGTATCTCGTTTGCACGCATGTATGCTGCAAGCGAGATCCATTATCTTGGCCAATCATATAAAATAATAATCATACTTTACGTTTCCTTCTGACATTTAACAAAGATGTTATGTACTCAGTGGCTGTTAGGAGTTGTTTAATGTGCGTTTGCGTATATTTATTTCGCCTTTTCGAAACTTGTTAAGCTTATATTGATGTCATATACAAAGGAAAAGTGACCTAAGCCTCCGGTACCCAGGGCTAGCCCCGGAATAAAACAAATCAAAATATGTATTAAAATAATTTGATTTGTTTTTTTAGTAGGTACCAAAATTGTTTTTTGTGATTTTAGTGCCGTAAACAAATTAATGACAGCCCCAGTAATTCGATCGGAAAGTGCATCTATAGAAAAACAAGTTAATATTTACGATCGCCAATTTTAATGTCACCATAACAATAAAACCTCTTAGGCTCGTTAATAGAGTCAACAAAATCGAAAACGGCTAAAGTGCTTTATATATTCAGGGAAAATATGTCCTCTATCAATTAATTTCAAATAGTTGGGTATTTTGGGGCTAAGAGGAGTAAGAGGGCTCCAGGAATAAGGTGCCGAATGACATTTTATTTTGATGAATAACTTTTGTTGTTTTGTGGATCCTTTTGATCTATTTGTAACATAGTCAAATATTTGTTTTTTTTAACACTTAAAAAATAACTGGATGAATTGTAAATAAAAAAAAGAAAAACAAAGCAAATATCAAAACCGAAACAAAAAAAAAACCAAAATGATACTTTAATTTAATTTCTCTTTTAAAGAATAGAACCGCCTTCAAAAAACCAACCCACTGAAAAGCACAACATATTTTTATACATATAAGCCCAAGTAGCAAAATTTGGCACTATAAAAGTCCTGAGAACATTTTAGAACGTGCTAATTAGTGTTCATGATTAGCACTATAATAGTGTCGTAAACCTTTACCTAACCCCAAATAGGCCCTAGTTTTATCACTGATTTATTCTATAAACATTACATAAAGGCTCTCACTGTGATAAATCAGCTCTATAATTGAAATGTCTGCAATGTTTATGTCACAATTAGGAACTATTAAAGTAACCAAAACATGTTTATAGTGCTAATTTGCGCCGTAAACGATTCCAGTGTGCTTTTTTATCACCAAAAGCCTCGTGTTGTGTGCTGTCGTCGTCGTGAGTTTATTTCACAAGAAATTAAACAAATATATTTGTAAGTCATTCGCCATGTCCCTTTAGTTCCTTAAAGTGACATATAAAGGTACATACTAAAAAACATTCGTGAACCGTAATTCTGCCGGTACTTGCACTTGCGAAAATAATTGTATTGACAAAATCATTATGCTGATTTCAAATTTGACAATGCGCCTTCATAATTTTACTGTTTTAATTAAATTTTAATTAATAAAATTAGGACTTGTCCCGACTGTGGCTGCTATAGTACACATGGGCTCCAGTCATGCTGCTAATGTGCTATCACTTTCAGAAAACGGCAGCCATATTTTAATGGATTTGGGTAGCCCTATAGCGATGTTGAGGGAGCATTTAAAAAGCTAAAACGTTATGTAATGGTCGTGCAAAGTCCTTTTATAGTGCAGACTGATCCTGTAATAGTGTTTGCGATACTGCTACAATACTAGTACTATAAAAGTTAATTCGACGCATTATTAGTGCATAATAGGTACATAAGAGTGTCAGTAAAGTGGCTATAGTATTAAATAGTACTATAATCGCTTTTTGCAAATCTATTACAGTGCAACACTTTAAAGATTCTTTTTTATGGTCCTTTAAGCGTTCTAAGAGCTAACTTATAGAACTAAATTGCTCTTTAATTTATAGAACCAAAACGCTCTATTAAAAACCTTTATAGTACAAGCAGTCACAATGGTTACCATTATAGGCCTACTATATCACTGATTGGTGATAAAAGGCCTTAGTTATAGAAACTTTTGTTACTTGGGAGTACCTCACCCCCACCCCTATCCTTATCCTGTCCCTATCCCATCTCTATTCCTACCCCGTAAACCAAATTACTACCAAATAGTAATTAATACCCAATAATGACAAAATTAATAATGATCTGGGTATATTCTGATAGAGATTGATGCTCCTTTTTTTTAAAGTCGGTTAAAAAAGTATTTTCCGAAATATTAGGATGAATTTTTTTATACCACGACGATGGCAAACAAGCATACGGCCCGCCTTACGGTAAGCAGCTACCGTAGCCTATGGACGCCTGTAACTCCTGAGGTGTCACATGCGCGTTGCCGACTCTTTACAAAATGGAGGATTCACTGTGTTGACGGCTAAAGGAACAAGAGGGTCCCTCGTCATCAACACACTGGGTCCTCTTTGAGCTCTTTGGCAACCTTACTTACCAGCAGAAAGACAACACTATGAGTAGGGTCTGGTGCTATTTAGCTATGGTTTTCTGTAAGGTGGAGATACTTCCCCAGTCGGGCTCTGCTCCAGATGTAAGCGAGATGACAATGACATTCGCTGTGCTGTGCCCTACCACACAAAGCGAGATGATATTCACAGTACCCATACATAACATAAAAAGAGTATCTATTGCACACCTCAAATAACAGACACAAAGTATACAGAAGTCACAAACAAAAAAACAGAGCCATATACCTCTCTTTTGGACGTACAGTAGCGATCATAAGTATTTTGACAAATAAAAATCATGTAGTAATTTTATGAATTAAGTTACTATTTAATAATAAGTAAGTGATTACATTTTCTGACTCTATCCTTCTTACGTTTCCACTTAAATTACTAAAAATAAACTACAAACTTAAAAGAAAATCTTAAAAAACACACTTCAGGTCGCTCAAAAGTATTTTGACAATTAAATAAAGTTATTTTACCGGACTTGTAAGAAGGTAACATTGAACTTTTGGTTAATACTTGGTTGCATATCCTTTGGACTTTTCAACAGCAGCACATCGAGCCGGCATAGAGTCCACTAACTTCTGTATACGTTCATATGGTATATTTGCCCACTCTGACTTCAGTGCTTGAAAAAAAGCTTCCTTGTTGGAATAATTTCTTCGTCTCACTCTGCGATCCAGCTCTTCCCATAAGTGCTCGATTGGATTAAGATCAGCACTTTGACTCGGCCACTTAAAAACCTTGACTTTTTTACGTTTTAAGAATGCCTTGATATGGTTAGATTTATGCTTAGGGTCGTTATCGTGCTGAAATACCCAGCGAGGTGGCATATTTTTTTTGGCATAAGGAACCATGTGTGTATTAAGTATATTTTCATACACAAATCGATCCATATCCCATCCCATCTACTCGAACGAGAGGTCCGACTCCGTGGCGAGAAAAACATCCCCAAACCATTACGTTACCACCACCATGCTTGACTGTGGGTACTTGGTATCGCACATCGTGTCTTTTATTATGTGGACGACGTACATATTTTATTCCATCCGACGACATTAAATTAAACTTGCTTTCATCACTCCACAAAATTTTGGACCACTCAGCACTTGTCCACGATTTGTGCCTAAGTGCAAACGCTAACCGCTCCTTCTTATTTTTTGCCGATATGTGTGGCTTTTTAGATGGACGTCGACCATGAAGTCCTTGCTCCGTTAGGCGTCGTTTGACAGTAGAAACATGGATGTTTACGTTGTAGCTTTCTTTCAGTTCATCCTTAATTGTCACTGCAGTTTTCCGTGGATCTTCTACAGACAGTTTTTTGATTACGCGATCAGTTTTTAACGTGGTTTTTCGAGGACGACCGCTTCTAGGCTTATTGCTGACGCTATTTCGAGCCTTGAATTGTTTATTCCAGATACTAACCAGTTGCCGTGATATATGAAAAGTTCGCGAAACGTCAGCCTGCGACCTGCCCTTCTTGAATGCAGCTGCAACGGCTTGTTTTAAATCGCTTGAGTATTCTTTTGTAGCGACTGTGTCCTACATTCGCCCAAACTAAGATGCTATACAATTTTGTATTTTAAATATGCACGTGCAACATGTGCACGATTTTAGCAATCAACGTAAAAGCTGTATGGTCTTTTCTAGGTATCACCTTAGGATACATCTGTTGCATTGAACATGCCGGCACACTATTATTTTGTATTGTATCTTATTGTTTTGTCGGTACGCTCAGACAAAACAATGGATAAATTCTTTTGAAATAATTACCAGGTTTATTACCCTAGGATTTAGCAATTTCACTTTGTTTCTTTGTCGGTATTTCTATTTTGTTTATTGTTTACAACGCCCAACTAATATTGTTTTATTTAGGATAATAAACATATTTTCTTGCAGCGTGAGAAAATCTCACCATCTGGCTGGCCATTATCGGCCCTGTACTTCGATGCCCCCTGAGCTCGCCAGGTAACGAGCCAGAGGGATCGCAAGACAGTAGTCAGTTAGTACCCAACTGTCGAACCGACAAGTCATCCTAGACCGACTCACTGGTCCAGCTCGTGTAGTACCGATACTCCGAGTAACTTGTAATAATTACTGACTCCGCGTTAAGTTTCAGTCGAGTTTCATTATAGTTAGTATCGCTCCTGACGTACGTGTTAATTTATAAGTGTTCGTTTAGATAAGTTAATTAAAGTTGTGTAGATTTAATATAGACTATTTAACCTCGTGTGTGAACTTTTATTTACAAGCACAATCCCAACACAGTTGTACCTATAACGTACCAAATATATACTTAATTGCCAAACTTTATATTTGGGCATGTTGCATAAAGTCTAGGCCTAAATATATTTATAAAATATTTATATTCTTTAAGCCTGTTCTCAATAAAACTGAAAAAGAAAACGATGTCAAAATAATTTTGAACCAGTACACTCTACGTTTTTGTGGCCAGGATCATAATATAATTCTAGGAAACTAATCTTTTTGTGTGTTTCAAGGAGGTCGTAAGCCATTAATAACCATAGCAAAAACTAAGTTCGGATTACTAATCTACCTTGTACAATATTCAAATTTTTGTTATTGTCAAAATACTTTTGATCGCTATGCTATACAATGACATTCGCTGTGCTGTGCCCTACCACACAAAGCGAGATGATATTCACAGTACCCATACATAACATAAAAAGAGTATCTATTGCACACCTCAAATAATAGACACAAAGTATACACAAGTCACAAACAAAAAAACAGAGCCATATACCTCTCTTTTGGACGTATGTAGTTTAAGGACATACCCGCGTCCGCACGTAGTTTAAGGACATACCCGTGTCCGGACGTAGTTTAAGGACATACCCGTGTACGCACGTAGTTTAAGGACATACCCGTGTCCGGACGTAGTTTTAGGACATACCCGTGTCCGCACTAGGGCATGCAATACCGGTATTGCATGCATGAGTGCTTTAATTGCCAAATTGGTGACCCCGACGTGATCTGTAATAAACGGCAATATTGGTTGGTACCTGTGTGGTGGATATTAACTTCAGTGCTTTTGGTGGACTTATCAGTGAAGTGACTTTTGTGATTTAAAGATGCGAGACGAGGTCGCACCTCTAAACGAGCGTATTCAAACCCAGCGACTCACACGAGCCACCGTAAGGTTGCCGCCATTCACACTGGATGACCCTACCTTGTGGTTTATAAAGGTAGAGTTAGATTTTCGCAACCTAGGGATCACTAATGATGAGGATAAATACTCGTACGCCGCAGCGGCCTTGCCATCACAGCCATCAACGGAAGTGCGAGATCTCCTTAAAAACCCACCTGAAACCGGTAAATATGAGGTTTTAAAAAAGGAAGTTATCAAACGGCTAGGCTCATCACAAGAGGCCAATACGCGACGGCTTCTTGAGAAAGAGCACATAGGTGACCGTAAACCGTCTCAATTTTTACGGCACCTCAGAGTGCTTGCCGACACCGCAGTGCCAGACACGATACTACGTTCGCTGTGGATGGAGCAGTTACCGCGACCCATGCAGATGATCCTGGCTACACAATCAGACGTGAGCCTGGACAAGGTCGCCGATGTCGCAGACGTTATTGCAGACAGCACTACTCCGACGGCAGCCATCGCAACAACGGTAGAAAATCCAGTGATGCAGCAGTTGAACGCCCTGACACGTCAGTTAGCCGCTATGGAGCGTAGATTTGACGCTTTGTCCATCGACTCAAGTGCGCGACGAAGAAGTAGTTCGCACTCGCGTGCTAGATCAAGATCTCGATCCCGTCCCCGTGATAACTCAAAAGGTATGTGTTGGTACCACCATAGACACGGCCCTAAAGCTCATAGGTGCCTAAAACCATGCACGTACAGCGCCGGTACCTCGGGAAACGCGAGCGGGAGCCATTAGTGGCGAATGGTTGCCCAACAACACCGCCAACGTCACAACGAATATTCATCGTCGACAGAAACACCGGGACAAGATTTTTAATTGATACCGGAGCGGATTTGTGTGTTTATCCTCGCAGCCTAGCCCCACAGAATCAAAAGTTATGTATGTACGAGCTAGTGGCAGCAAATAACACCCCGATTAAAACTTACGGTTTCTCGACGATGACCCTAAACCTCGGACTACGCCGGGATTTCCCATGGCGATTTGTCGTTGCTGACGTAGATAAGCCGATAATTGGCGTAGACTTTTTAAGCCATTATGACTTATTAGTCGATGCACAAAGGCATAGATTAATAGACGCCATGACGCAGTTTACCGTGACCGGACAGGTAGCTGAGTCCGAACCGGCGATATCTATAAAAACAATAGCCGGTGACTCGCCTTATCACCGCTTATTAAGGAAGTTCAACGATATCACTAAGCCTGACGGAGCGCCTGCCACTCAAATTAAGCATAATACAAAACACTACATCACAACGAAACCGGGACCGCCTGTAGCACAAAGGCCTAGGAGATTAGCACCCGATCGCCTTATCGCCGCGAAGAAGGAATTCGACGCTTTGTTGAAATTAGGTATCGCCCGCCCATCACAAAGCAGCTGGGCCTCACCGCTTCACATGGTTCAAAAGAAAGACAATGGATGGCGACCATGTGGTGATTACCGCGCGCTTAATGACCGCACGGTGCCTGACCAGTATCCGGTCCGGCACATTGAAGACTTCGCCCAGACTCTTAGTGGAAAAAAAGTGTTTAGTACGTTAGACTTAGTGCGTGCGTTCAATCAAATTCCAGTGGCGGAGGAAGATATACCAAAAAATGCCATAACTACGCCATTTGGTTTGTTTGAATTCACTTATATGACGTTCGGCCTTCGAAATGCGGCTCAGACTTTCCAACGTTTTATGGACGAAGTGTTACGTGGTTTAGACTTTTGTTATTGCTATATAGATGACATTTTAATTGCCTCCAGTGACAGTGATGAACACTTAAAACATTTAGAGACAGTGTTTAAGCGATTAAGTGACTATAGTGTAGTGATTAATCCCTCTAAGTGCATGTTTGGCCAGGACCAAGTCCAGTTCTTAGGTTATTTAGTGTCTGCTGAGGGCACGCGTCCTCTACCTGGAAAAGTAGAAGCGATACGCTCCTTTCCACTTCCTTCAACGGCGAAGCAACTTCGACAGTTCTTAGGTATGCTAAACTTTTATAGACGTTTTATACCTAACGCTGCAGCGCATCAAGCCAATTTAAACGACTTGCTTAAAGGAAACCTTAAGGGTAAGGCACCTATTCACTGGACACCCGACACTACAAAGGATTTCGAGGCTTGCAAACAATGCCTAGCCGACGCAACGATGCTAGCCCATCCTCGAGATAACGCTGATCTGGCGCTGTTTACTGATGCGTCAGATAACACGATAGGCGCCGCACTTCAACAAAAGGTGGACGGCGCATGGCAACCGCTAGCTTTCTTCTCTAAGAAACTTACAAACGCTGAAAGGAAGTATTCTACATATGACAGAGAATTATTTGCGATATATTCTGCAGTTAAACAATTTCGTCATAATTTAGAAGCGCGAACATTTACAATATATACAGATCATAAACCGATCGTGTTTGCATTCACGAAAAAGGATAAACAATGCACCCCGAGACAGTTCCGCTACCTGGACTTTATCGGTCAATTTACAACCGATATCCGACACGTTAGCGGAGAGCAAAATATACCTGCCAATGCAATGTCTCGCATTGATATTGATCACATTGAACGAGGAATTGATTGGAAGGCTCTAGCTATTTCTCAAAAGTCTGACGACACTTTGCAATCGCTACTCAATAAAACTGATTCGACGCTACAGCTTAAACTTGTACAGTTACCTGGGTTCGAAGAAAGTATATATTGCGATATCTCTACTCCGTCTGTACGACCCTACGTTACTGAACCCTTCAGGAAAATTGCTTTTAACACCGTTCATCAACTTTCACATCCGGAAGCGAAGACTACTATAAAATTAGCTACGCAGAAATTCATCTGGCCATCTATCAAATCAGATTGCAGAGAATGGACTCGAAGCTGTTTAGAGTGTCAGCGTGCTAAGGTTACACGTCACGTGTCAGCCCCAGTTGGAACTTTCGCACCTCCTTCGACTCGCTTTGAACACGTCCACATTGACATTGTAGTAATGCCCATATCAGAAGGCTGTAGATACATTTTGACCTGCATAGATCGTTTCTCTAGGTGGCCTGAAGCTATACCTATCGAGAACCAGGAAGCAGAAACTGTAGCTCGTGCATTTTACTCAAATTGGATCGCACGTTTCGGCGTACCTTTACGAGTCACAACAGACCAAGGCCGAAACTTTGAATCGCACCTGTTTAGAAGCTTAAATAATCTCATTGGTACGACTCAACTGCGAACTACAGCTTATCACCCAGCCGCTAATGGGATGATTGAGCGATTTCACCGCCAATTAAAAGCTGCGATTACATGTCATCGGAACGCCCAATGGACACGAGTTTTACCTACAGTCATGATGGGTATTCGCGCAGCATTCAAGGACGATCTGCAAGCTACGCCTGCTGAAATGGTTTACGGTGAAAATCGCTTACCTGGAGAGTTTCTAGTTCCCAGAACAACCAGGGATCGCGATGCGACGGATTTCGTCAGTCAATTAAAAACTAATTTCGCCGACCTACAACCAGTCGCAGGGACTCAGCATGGACGTAAAAAGGTATTTATATACAAGGACCTGATGACAACAAGTCACGTGTTTGTTCGTGTTGACGCCCCAAAACGACCTTTGCAATCGTCGTATGAAGGACCCTTCGCTGTTGTATCAAGAAATGATAAAACTTTTGTTATCAATAGACGTGGTCATCATGTAACTATTTCTGTGGACCGACTGAAGCCCGCTTATGTACTTGCTGATAACATAGAACCGCCGCCTGAGTTTGAAGATGACTTCGCACAGTTCATTGTCAAAAGAACAACTTGTCCCTCAGACAACACCACGAGTGCAGCACCTGAGCCTGCTGCGCAAGAAGCACCGCCTGCAAATGGTAATGTTAACAGAACTAGATCCGGTAGACAAGTCCGCTTTCCGGATTATTACCAGGCAGGTGATAAGTAATTAAACGTGTTTAGTTAAGAATAATTTACCTTTTTTTGTATGATATTTTTTTCTTGAACATTATTGAACACATTTTGTTAGTAACATGTTTTACTGATGTATTTGTTAATGCTCCTTTAGTATTTTTTTTAAATATGTTACTAACTTAGCGCCTAAGAAAATTGTAACTAACAATTCTATACAATGTAAACCTTTCGACTTTCTTATTTTTTTTATTGTGTATGTTACCTCTGTTCTTTCTTAGTGTGTTATTTTTAACCCTTTTTGTGTTTTTACTAGTTGTATTATTTAATGTCACCTTTTTATCTTCTTTTATCGTGACTCCATCACTAGTAAGTGGGTACTGTAGCGACTGTGTCCTACATTCGCCCAAACTAAGATGCTATACAGTTTTGTATTTTAAATATGCACGTGCAACATGTGCACGATTTTAGCAATCAACGTAAAAGCTGTATGGTCTTTTCTTGGTATCACCTTAGGATACATCTGTTGCATTGAACATGCCGGCACACTATTATTTTGTATTGTATGTTATTGTTTTGTCGGTACGCTCAGACAAAACAATGGATAAATTCTTTTGAAATAATTACCAGGTTTATTACCCTAGGATTTAGCAATTTCACTTTGTTTCTTTGTCGGTATTTCTATTTTGTTTATTGTTTACAACGCCCAACTAATATTGTTTTATTTAGGATAATAAACATATTTTCTTGCAGCGTGAGAAAATCTCACCATCTGGCTGGCCATTATCGGCCCTGTACTTCGATGCCCCCTGAGCTCGCCAGGTAACGAGCCAGAGGGATCGCAAGACAGTAGTCAGTTAGTACCCAACTGTCGAACCGACAAGTCATCCTAGACCGACTCACTGGTCCAGCTCGTGTAGTACCGATACTCCGAGTAACTTGTAATAATTACTGACTCCGCGTTAAGTTTCAGTCGAGTTTCATTATAGTTAGTATCGCTCCTGACGTACGTGTTAATTTATAAGTGTTCGTTTAGATAAGTTAATTAAAGTTGTGTAGATTTAATATAGACTATTTAACCTCGTGTGTGAACTTTTATTTACAAGCACAATCCCAACACAGTTGTACCTATAACGTACCAAATATATACTTAATTGCCAAACTTTATATTTGGGCATGTTGCATAAAGTCTAGGCCTAAATATATTTATAAAATATTTATATTCTTTAAGCCTGTTCTCAATAAAACTGAAAAAGAAAACGATGTCAAAATAATTTTGAACCAGTACACTCTACGTTTTTGTGGCCAGGATCATAATATAATTCTAGGAAACTAATCTTTTTGTGTGTTTCAAGGAGGTCGTAAGCCATTAATAACCATAGCAAAAACTAAGTTCGGATTACTAATCTACCTTGTACAATATTCAAATTTTTGTTATTGTCAAAATACTTTTGATCGCTATGCTATACAATGACATTCGCTGTGCTGTGCCCTACCACACAAAGCGAGATGATATTCACAGTACCCATACATAACATAAAAAGAGTATCTATTGCACACCTCAAATAATAGACACAAAGTATACACAAGTCACAAACAAAAAAACAGAGCCATATACCTCTCTTTTGGACGTATGTAGTTTAAGGACATACCCGCGTCCGCACGTAGTTTAAGGACATACCCGTGTCCGGACGTAGTTTAAGGACATACCCGTGTACGCACGTAGTTTAAGGACATACCCGTGTCCGGACGTAGTTTTAGGACATACCCGTGTCCGCACTAGGGCATGCAATACCGGTATTGCTTGTATGGGCTAATAGGCTATTAGGCATGATGACAAATGTTGAATTATGCAATAAAATTTAGTTGATAGGATGCAAAATGATCAATATATCCAACTAAAGTGAAAATTTATAAATTCTATTGACATGGCTCAAAGATATCAAGCTGCAAAATTTCAAAATTTTACGATTTTTTAAAGTGCGAAATTAAAAAAAAAACAATGGTACCATTCGATTTCTAACATTTTACTGTAAAATAAATTGTATAGCAACCATACTTAAACAGGGCGACTATGCGATCGTGACGTCACTTTTGCACGTCATTTTGTTAGGAGCGTTTTGAGAAACAAATGGACTCGGACTTTAAGTCTCATTTCTGACTTTTGTGTTGCTTTAACGCAATTGACCTGAAATAGACATTTGATCCTCACAAGAAAACGAATCGATTGATACCATACATGAAAAAAAATCACCATGCCTGTTCCGGGATTGCCCATACAAGCAATACCGGTATTGCATGCCCTAGTTCGCACGTAGTTTAAGGACATACCCGTGTCCGCACGCAGTTTAAGGACCTACCCGGGTCCAACATGATCATAAAAACAAAGTGTTAGTTCAGGTAAGCTCCTACTTATTTTTTAAATACCTATATATGCAATGCATTATATAATAATAAATTAACGATAAAATTGCACTAACATTATACACTAGCTTTACCCGCGGCTTCGCCCGCGTGTGTGGGAGGTTTTGTCATTTTCATTTTCTATCCGGGCCATTAGTGTAGAATTTACGCGTTCTACATATAAATATATCTAAATTTATTATTTTATCCGCGATAAAGATAACTGACTAAATAAAAGGCGTGCGTCGAGATCTGCGAATGCTAATGGCCGAGTTCCTGCAGGATAACATGATTCGAACAGAGGGTCAAACGCTAAAGGTATGAACCCGAGGTAGTGTGTGAGTGCAACGTCCCAGCGAAAACTGCTTTTGCAGCAGCAGGCCAATATCTAATAAGGCCAAAGGTAGCAAGAATTGTTTCAGCAGGAGCATGAAAGGGTCCCCACAAAACTCAATGGTCAAGTTTTTTGGTGAACGCGAACGCCAAAGCCGTGACGCGGTGAGCAGCAATATCGCGAAAGCCATAGGACGAGTATTACGCAGGACCCAGGCCCGGAGGATCGCAGCGAGAATTGCTTCAGCAGAAGCAGCATGTCAGGGACTGGACATAACTCAATGGCGAAGTGTCTTAGCGTACTCGAGAGCTGCGGACACGAGGGTGAGCGGAAAATGTATGTGAAAGTCAAAGGCCGAGTACCGCGTAAGGCTCAGCCTCGGAACATCGCAGCGAGAACTTTTTCAACATCATCATGACAGGGACCGGACATAACTTAAAGGCGAAGTGTCTTAGCGAACCCGAGGGCTATGGCTCGAGCGGCAACGTCTGAGAAAGCCAAAGGCCGAGTACCGTATAGGGCGCAGGTTAGCAGCAGTACCACGACGGGGACCGGACATATCTCAATGGTGAAGTGTCTTAAGGCCCGAGGATGAGTGGCAATATGTGCGAAAGCCATAGGCCGAGTACCGCGTAGGGCCATGCCCGGAGCGTCGCAGCGAAAATTTCTCCAGCAGCAGCAACATGATCGCAGCGATAATTGCTTCAGCAGCAGCAGCAGCAGCATGACAGGGACCGGACATATCTCAATGATGAAGTGTCATAAGGCCCGAGGGTGAGCGGTTATATCTGCGAAAGCCATAGGCCGAGTACCGCTTAGGCCCAGGCCCGGACCATCGCAGCGAGAATTTCTTCAGCAGCAGCGTGACAGCTAGCAGCTAGTAATTGCTAGATTCATGACTACCCTTTTTATTGCAAGCTTTTTAAAGCGAGATAAAACATGTTGCTCTCACAAACAGTACAATTTTTGCTGTCGGGTAAATCGAAATGGATAAATCTTAACTACCTGTTTTATTTGTTTTTACGTATATTGTAAGTAGGTTTAATGTACTGATAAAAATATTATTTTTACGTTGAGAATAAAGTACCTCCAGGTATTAATGTAACACGTTTAATAGTAGTTTATGTAACTGTTACGTTTTAAGGCCTAATTACGTACAGTCGCATACACTGCTTTATCTGCACTCATATTATTTATTCTAAATGCCGTATTCGGAAACCATAGAATGGCCGCCATTGCACCGCCATGGCCAACTCGATTGTGCCGGCGGTCGCGCGGGCGCGTGTCGGCGGCCGCGCGGGAGCGTGCAGGTGTACATTATGTTATCAAAACTCATAACACATCAATATTTGAGCATGTAAAGTTAAAATTACGTTACTGCCATAGATAAAAAGCTTATCATAGTAAAATCGGTTGTGGTAATGCTAGCCATTGCCTACCGTTTTCGAACACGTTTTAGAGAACTTACAATGTGAGTGTAGATAAAAATATTTAACAATCCTTAAATTGGGAAAGCATTTCAAAATCCATGGTTTTAACCTCGGCGGAACGTAACAGACCGAATCGCTTGATTTATTCTAAAAACGTCCTTAAATAATGTTTGTATATACAGGGTACCTATACAGCGCCATCTGTGACCACTTTTGAGAACTGATTTTTTTAATGAAAATTATGGTTTTAATAAGCAGAATAAAAACTACCCTATATGTTGCTTCGGGGTATAAACTGTTACTATACCTACAAAATTCCGTAAAATTCTGTGCAGTAGTTTTTACGTAGTGCGCGGACAAATTCACAGACAGACAGACAAGAATTCCAAAAATCACTGAAATGTATTCAGTCTACGTTTCTAAGACCCCCCGAATAAGTTTTTCTAAAATATCTTCAATGTACATTTTTTTTCTCCTTACGCGTTTATTATATATGTATTATTATCATCTTTATTTATTTTTTGTCTCAGGTTAGTTTTTATAATATTTTTACAAAATAAAATATAAAAATACATCTAAAACATACAAAAACAATAAAAACATTATAAAAACCTAACCTAGGGTGCCGCCGGCAGCGGAGCAAGGCCCAGGCTGCCGGTGGTTAGGGCCGCTGAGTGAGGAACCTTCGGACTATGCGCGCCGTGTCCAAGATTACCGCCTTCTGAATCTGACCCTTGATCCAACCACAACCTCGTAGCGAAAGTCTCTCAAGATGTTGGTCGAGACTCTTCGCTATGAGACCGTTCGCAGAGACAACTATCGGTACAATGATCGCCGAATCAACCTCCCACATGGCGGTTACCTCGTGAGCCAAGTCTAGGTACTTGCTGGACTTGTCCTTCTCGGCCTTCACGAGGTTGTCGTCACATGGGACGGTAATGTCGATGAGCATGGCCCGGCGTTGCGGTCGATCTATTACCACGATATCAGGCTTATTGGCTACAATAGTCCTGTCCGTGATAATAGATCGATCCCAATAGAGCGTGGCACGACCATTTTCGAGAACTGGCGCAGGTGTGTACTTGTAGTACGGCACTTCGTGGTCCACAAGACCGTATAGGAGAGCAAGTTGCTGATGTATAATCCTGGCTACGAGGTTATGTCTGTGCAAGTACTCGCCGTTAGCAAGATGAGAACAACCGGAGATGATATGCCTGAGTGACTCTCCGGGACGGCGGCATGCCCGACAAATGTCGACCGTACCGTCCTTCAGGATATATCTCCGGTAGTTATTCGTCATGATAACTTCGTCCGCAATTGCACAGGCAAAACCTTCGGTTTCTCCGAAGAGGTCACCGAATCGTAACCAGTTCACCGACGCGAGCAGGTCTACGTCGGGTCCCGTGAGGGCCCTGTAGAACCGTCCGTGTAACTCCTTGCTCTTCCATACCGCCCTGCGATCCTCAGTACTTAGCACCACAGGTTTGCGCCAGTTCTCGTTTGCCAAGGAGAGCGGCGTGAGACCCTTATCTACTGCCGCCACATCACGATGCATCCCACACTCGTTGTTAAGGAAATAATTCCTGAGATTGTTCACCTCACGGTTGTGGAGATTTTTGGCGTTTAAAAAGCCGCGACCTCCACACTTCCGTGGGATGTACAATCTCATAACAGAGGAGCGTGGGTGAAGCATACGGTGTGTGGTGAGCAATAGACGGACTCTCCGATCCAGGGCATCCAGCTCGGTCTGTGTCCACCTTAGTATGCCAAAGGAGTATGTGAGTAGGGGCATCACCCAGGCATTGAAGGCGCGCACCCTGTTGCCACCTGACAGAAGACTATTAAGTACTTTTGTCAGCCGACCGAAGAAGCGCTCCTTCAACGCCTGTTTAATACCCACATCCTCAATGCCCAAAGACTGTGACATACCAAGGTATTTGTAGGTTTCTGATTCAGAGATAGATCTGAACGTCATTGTCTCAGAAAGCTGTAGATTTGTTGAATTTACTACTTTCCCCCGCTGTACATGCATAACCGCACATTTATCAACACCAAACTCCATCTTGATGGAACTACTGAACACTTCAGTGGTCTTCAGTAGTTCCAACAAGTCTCGGTTATTTGGTGCAAATAATTTGAGATCGTCCATGTACAGAAGGTGAGATATGACTTCACCCTCTCTCCGAAGCCGGCAACCTAGCCCCGAATCCTTCAGCAGATTGCTGAGCGGATTTAGAGCTAGGCAGAACCACAGGGGACTCAGACTGTCGCCCTGAAATATTCCTCGCTCGATCCTTATAAAGTCCTGCTGGCCAGGGGGGTCATCCCCGCCTCCTGGTTGACGAAGGACTGTGGTCCACTGCCTCATACACGCGCCAAGGAAGGATCTTAAAGCTGCATCAATTTTATACAGCTCTAAGACCCTCTCCAGCCATGAATGAGGCACCGAATCATAGGCCTTCTTGTAGTCAATCCAAGCGGCCGAGAGGGCCCCCCTGTTCCACCGGACTCGTTGGCAAATGGTCATATCTATGAGGAGGAGCTCTTTAGTACCACGGGACCCAACCCTACATCCATTTTGAGCGGAAGCCAAAATATTGTTTGCGACCATGTGCGCGTTTATTTTTGCTCTCAAAATGGATGTAAGAAGCTTGTAAAGCGTAGGCAAGCACGTGATGGGTCTGTAGTTCTTCGCTTCCGTGGTACTACCGGACTTATAGAGCAGGAAGGTTACACCAGTTGTTAAGGAAGGCGGGAGGGAGCCAAGTTCAAGGGCTTGTTGAAATTGTGTTGCCAACCGCGAGTGCGTGCATCGAAACCATTTTAGCCAGAAGTTATGCAACCCATCCGGGCCAGGACTTTTCCAGTTCTGGGCCGTACGGATCGCACAACTTACGTCGTCGGGGCTGATGGTGATAGCCCCCATTGGTTCGATGGACTCGCACCCACGTTCAACAACACTCATCCACTCGCCCTCCGTGTGTTCAACGGGCGCCGACCAGATGCTACGCCAGAAATCAGTCCTGGAAGTAGCATCCGGCAGTCGCACGTCGGACACACGGGGGTCGGTTCCCTCCCACCTTCGGTATACCTTCCTTTGGTCACTTTGGAAAAGACGATTCTGCTTGAATCGGTCCACACGCTCTCTGTAACGGCGAATACGGCTTGCCCATGCATAAACTTTCTGCTTCAGAAAGTCGATGCGCTCTATGACGTTGGCCATGTAGTCGCGGGGCTCGATATCCGTCCCAGCGAACGCCTGGTGCACAAAGCGCATTACTCGGGGGCGGTTATTGCCCCCCCTGAAGCAGATCAGCTTTGCAATGAGAGTCCTAAATGAGTTGATACGACGCTCGATCCGCACCTGCCATGCGGGGACACCCCCGGCGGTCCTAGGTGCACGTTCAGCGTCCGGAAACTTGACTCGAGCAACACGGCACGCCGCGATGGCTCCGCAGTACATAATGGAGTGCGTATCATCTAAGTCTTTACTAGTCCGCAGGAATGGATCTAGCAAATCATTTAGGGCTCCCATTAACGCTAGATTGCGTCTATTCATAGGCAAGCGTGGTAATCGTGGCCTAGGGATGTTTGTGGATCGATATTGCGTAATTGCCTCTTCCAAAGTCCTCCTCAGTTGCTCATTGGCTGAACTACTCACACTCTGATTCGCGATCCCCTCGTCATCGGCGCTGGGATCAACCCGCGGTGCCCCCGATGCCAGGTCGGGTGCAGGCATCGGATCCGGCGACGTGGCGAGCGGATCCCGCGCCGAGGTGGTGGTCGCGCGAACAGAGAGAGTCTCCAGGCGAAGCCGATCAAGTGTCGCGTCATCCAACCGCTTTAGCCGCTGAATGACGCGCACCTGATCCGATAACCGCTGCGCAGTCGTGTCAATGGTTGGTTCAAGGGCCTGAAACAGAGGAAGTATCCGGTCACGATACGCGCACAGATTAGTTCCCCCCTCTGTAGCCCCATAGTAGGCGCGCATGACATTCTCGTTCATACTCTGAGACCATCTCATGCGACGCACTACACCACCGGCAGCGGGAGCTGTGGGCGGGGCGGCGTGCCAGCAGCGGTGGCCGTCCGCGTCGCGCAGGTGTTTGTGGCGGCGGTGGCGGCGGCCCGCTTTTGTCACTGGATTCGTCTGTGTCGGGCGCTGTTTCGATGTCGCCGCCCGGCGACGAAGTGGACGAAGAAGATGACGAGGCGGGCGAGGGTGGTGGTCGTGCGTGGGTAGTACCCGCTCTTGTTTTACTCCTTGCTATCATGCTTTGAAATGTACGTGTTTCGCCGAAATTTATTTGAGCACTAGCTGTCAACTGTCTATTTGTGATTGTGACCCGTCGTTATATTTACAGGCAATAACTGTAGCAACCTTCATATTGCCTTTGATTTTTGGGTTCACTTCGTGGTAAATAAGACCAAATAGAGGCAATAACACGTATAAAAATAAATATTTAGCAAAATAAATTAACAAGGCGTGTGTCAGTGTCAGCGGTATTTTTTTTTTTTTTTTTTTGTTTTATATGTATTATTATTCTCTTTATTATTCTTTTTTCTTAGGCTAGGTCATTTTATAATATTTTTACAAAAGTAAAATATAAAAATACATCTAAAACATACAAAAACAATAAAAACATTATAAAAAACCTAACCTAGGGTGCCCCCGGCAACGGAGCAAGGCCCAGGCTGCCGGTGGTCAGGGCCGCAGAGAGAGGAACCTTCGGACTATGCGCGCTGTGTCCAGGATAACCGCCTTCTGAATCTGACCCTTGATCCAACCACAACCCCGTAGCGAAAGTCTCTCTAGATGTTGGTCTAGACTCTTCGCTATGAGACCGTTCGCAGAAACAACTATCGGTACAATGATCGCCGAATCAACCTCCCACATGGCGGTTACCTCGTGAGCCAAGTCTAGGTACTTGCTGGACTTGTCCTTCTCGGCCTTCACGAGGTTCTCGTCACATGGGACGGTGATGTCGACGAGCATGGCCCGGCGTTGCGGTCGATCTATTACCACGATATCAGGCTTATTGGCTACAATAGTCCTGTCCGTGATAATAGATCGATCCCAATAGAGCGTGGCACGACCATTTTCGAGAACTGGTGTAGGTGTGTACTTGTAGTACGGCACTTCGTGGTCCACAAGACCATATAGGAGAGCAAGCTGTTGGTGTATAATCCTGGCTACGAGGTTATGTCTGTGCAAGTACTCGCCGTTAGCAAGATGAGAACAACCGGAGATGATATGCCTGAGTGACTCTCCGGGACGGCGGCATGCCCGACAAATGTCGACCGTACCGTCCTTCAGGATATATCTCCGGTAGTTATTCGTCATGATAACTTCGTCCGCAATTGCACAGGCAAAACCTTCGGTTTCTCCAAAGAGGTCCCCGAATCGTAACCAGGTCACCGACGCGAGCAGGTCTACGTCGGGTCCCGTGAGGGCCCTGTAGAACCGCCCGTGTAGCTCCTTGCTCTTCCATACCGCCCTGCGATCCTCGGTGCTTAGCACCACAGGTTTGCGCCAGTTCTCGTTTGCCAAGGAGAGCGGCGTGAGACCCTTATCTACTGCCACGACATCACGATGCATCCCACACTCGTTGTTAAGGAAATAATTCCTGTGATTGTACACCTCACGGTTGTGGAGATTTTTGGCGTTTAAAAAGCCCCGACCTCCACACTTCCGTGGGATGTACAATCTCATAACAGACGAGCGCGGGTGAAGCATACGGTGTGTGGTGAGCAATAGACGGACTCTCCGATCCAGGGCATCCAGCTCGGTCTGTGTCCACCTTAGTATGCCAAAGGAGTATGTGAGTAGGGGCATCACCCAGGCATTGAAGGCACGCACCTTGTTGCCACCTGACAGAAGACTATTAAGTACTTTTGTCAGCCGACCGAAGAAGCGCTCCTTCAACGCCTGTTTAATACCCACATCCTCAATGCCCAAAGACTGTGACATACCAAGGTATTTGTAGGTTTCTGATTCAGAGATAGATCTGAACGTCATTGTCTCAGAAAGCTGTAGATTTGTTGAATTTACTACTTTCCCCCGCTGTACATGCATAACTGCACATTTATCAACACCAAACTCCATCTTGATGGAACTACTGAACACTTCAGTGGTCTTCAGTCGTTCCAACAAGTCTCGGTTATTTGGTGCAAATAATTTGAGATCGTCCATGTACAGAAGGTGAGATATGACTTCACCCTCTCTCCGAAGCCGGCAACCTAGCCCCGAATCCTTCAGCAGATTGCTGAGCGGATTTAGAGCTAGGCAGAACCACAGGGGACTCAGACTGTCGCCCTGAAATATTCCTCGCTCAATCCTTATAAAGTCCTGCGGGCCAGGGGTGTCATCCCCGCCTCCTGGTTGACGAAGGACTGTGGTCCACTGCCTCATACACGCGCCAAGGAAGGATCTTAAAGCTGCATCAATTTTATACAGCTCCAAGATCCTCTTCAGCCATGAATGAGGCACCGAATCATAGGCCTTCTTGTAGTCAATCCAAGCGGACGAGAGGGCCCCTCTGTTCCGCCGGACTCTTTGGCAAATGGTCATGTCTATGAGGAGGAGCTCTTTAGTACCACGGGACCCAACCCTACATCCATTTTGAGCGGAGACCAAAATGTTGTTTGCGACCATGTGCGCGTTTATTTTTGCTCTCAAAATGGATGTAAGAAGCTTGTAGAGCGTAGGCAAGCACGTGATGGGTCGGTAGTTCTTCGCTTCCGTGGTACTACCGGACTTATAGAGCAGGAAGGTTACACCAGTTGTTAAGGAAGGCGGGAGGGAGCCAAGTTCAAGGGCTTGTTGAAATTGTGTTGCCAGCCGCGAGTGCGAGCATCGAAACCATTTTAGCCAGAAGTTGTGCAACCCATCCGGGCCAGGACTTTTCCAGTTCTGGGCCGTACGGATTGCACAACTTACGTCGGCGGGGCTGATGGTGATAGCCCCCATTGGTTCGATGGACTCACACCCACGTTCAACAACACTCATCCACTCGCCCTCCGTGTGTTCAACGGGCGCCGACCAGATGCTACGCCAGAAATCAGTCATGGCAGTAGCATCCGGCAGTCGCATATCGGACACACGGGGGTCAGTTTCCTCCCACCTTCGGTATACCTTCCTTTGGTCACTTTGGAAAAGACGATTCTGCTTGAATCGGTCCACACGCTCTCTGTAACGGCGAATACGGCTTGCCCATGCATAAACTTTCTGCTTCAGAAAGTCGATGCGCTCTATGTACTACATTGGCCATGTAGTCGCGGGGCTCGATATCCGTCCCCGCGAACGCCTGGTGCACAAAGCGCATTACTCGGGGGCGGTTATTGCCCCCCCTGAAGCAGATCAGCTTTGCAATGAGAGTCCTAAATGAGTTGATACGACGCTCGATCCGCACCTGCCATGCGGGGATACCCCCGGCGGTCCTAGGTGCACGTTCAGCGTCCGGAAACTTGACTCGAGCAACACGGCACGCCGCGATGGCCCCGCAGTACATGATCGAGTGCGTATCATCTAAGTCTTTACTAGTCCGCAGGAATGGATCTAGCAAATCATTTAGGGCTCCCATTAGCGCTAGATTGCGTCTATTCATAGGTAAGCGTGGTAATCGTGGCCTAGGGATGTTTGTGGAGCGATACTGCGTAATTACCTCTTCCAAAGTCCTCCTCAGTTGCTCATTGGCTGTACTACTCACACTCTGATTCGCGATCTCCTCCTCATCGACACTGGAATCAACCCGCGGCGCCCCCGATGCCAGGTCGGGTGCGGGCATCGGATCCGGCGACGTGGCGGGCGGATCCCGCGTCGAGATGGAGGCCGCGTGAGCAGAGAGAGCCTCCAGGCGGAGCCGATCAAGTGTCGAGTCATCCAACCGTTTATCCCGCTGGATGACTCGGACCTGATCCGATAGTCGTTGCGCAGTCACGTTGATGGTTGGTTCAAGGAGCTGAAACAGAGGAAGTATCCGGTCACGATACGCGCACAGATTAGTTCCCCCCTCTGTAGCCCCATAATAGGCGCGCATGACGTTCTCATTAATGGATGAAGTCCATTGCATGCGACGCACTATACCACCGGCAGCGGGGGCCCTGGGCGGGGCAGGATGTCCCGCAAGCCCCAAGCGTGCCGGCAGCGGTGGCCGTCCCCGTCGCGCAGGTGGTCGTGGCGGCGGCGGCGGCGGCCCGCACTCGTCGCTCGACTCGCTGGTGTCGGGCGCAGTAGCGTACTTATCGCCCGACAACGATGGCGAGGAGACTGACGATGCGGGCGCGGATGGTGGCCGTGCGTTGGTGGATTCCGCTTTTGTCCGACTTCTCGTTATCATGCTATGCAACCATATACGTGTTTCGCCTAGATCAGGTTTGAGCACAAGCTGTCAACGTGCTGTGTTTTGTACGTTCGTGATCCGTAATTGCATTTCAACTCGAGTATGTTGGTATTCCACATCTTGGGGTTATATTAGGGATCACTTTAAATTAAATTTGACCAAGTTTAGGCAAAATAACACGTATAAAAATATATTTTTAGCAAAATTGGATTACAAGACGTCTGTCATTGTCAGCGGTTGTTGTTTTTTATAAATATTATTATTATTATATGTATAGATTAAGAGATTAAGGAAAAACCTATAATCGAGTCGGTAATTAACGACATTATCGATTAATCAATCAGTAATAAACAGGATATTATTTATAACAATCTTCACATGACTTATTTAAATCCAGTGTAATTATGAAATTGGGATTATGGCTCTGGTTTTTTGTAACAATATTTATAAAAAACCGGCCAAGAGCGTGTCGGGCCACGCTCAGTGTAGGGTTCCGTAGTTTTCCGTCCGTCACAGTAAGTGTCCCCACTTAAGAGTTAATAACACCGCCATGTAGGATATGATTTGAGAGTTCCACGTACAGCGACATCTATCGGCAAATTAAGTAAACTATTGCGCGCGAGCTTAAAGTATGGAAGATGATTTTTATGGGATAATTCTTTATTGCGTGAACCGATTTTCACCGTTTTTACTTTATTTGAAAGCACGTCATTTCATTGTAATTTTGTAGAAATTACAGGTACAATAAACACCTGCTTATATGGTTAAATTACAAACTTAGTTCAGAAATTATTTTGTATTTTTTTTTCAAAAACTATTCATCCTATCAAGTTTAATATAATTTTCCTAGAAAGATTTTATAAAGTTCTACTTTTGAAATTTTTTTCATATTTTTAAAACTTATGGTTCAAAAGTTAGAGGGGGGGGACGCATATTTTTTTACTTCTGGAGCGATTATTTCCAAAAGTATTTACATTATCGAAAAATGATTTTAGTAAACCCCTATTCATTTTTAAATACCTATCCAACAATATATCACACGTTAGGGTTGAAATGAAAAAAAAAAATCACTCCCCACTTTACATATAGGGGAGGTACCCTAATAAAAAATTTTTTTCCACTTTTTATTTTACCACTTTGTCGGCGTGATTGATATACATATTAGTACCAAATTTCAGCTTTCTAGTGCTAACGGTCACTACGATTATCCGCGGACGGACGGACGGACGGACGGGCAGACATGGCGAAACTATAAGGGTTCCTAGTTGACTACGGAACCCTAAAAAAGGTAGCTTCAATGGAATAAGAACCAGACTAATACCAAAAGGTCGTATCTGATGCCTATGGAAGAAGTTTTTTGGAAATAACTCAAAAATGGCTAAACCGATAATGTTCAAACCAATTTTAGTAGAACGTATATGATAACGCGCATCTTCTTAAATTTTTTTTATATTTTTGAGGGGGACGCTATTTTACCGACTTACGAAACGATTATTTCTGAAACTATTTTTTTTTTAATTTAGTTTCATTACTTGTATGGTGCGTGGGGGGGGGGGGAGCACCAGAAAATATTTTTTTCTGCAATTTCACTACATAACTAACTAGCGGCACAAAAACCTTCACCTTATGTCTAAATTTTAAAAAGATTTGTCTTATAGTTTCCGAGTAAAATGGCTGTGACATACGGACGGACGGACAGACTGACATGACCAAAACTATAAGGGTTGCGTTTTTGCCATTCTGGCTACGGAACCCTAAAAATTAGCCGTACTTTCCAATATTATATTCATGACATTGTACGGTATGGTACACACGTCTTGTCATAGTGTGCCGAGAATTGACTATTTAAATATAAATAAATATTATGAGACAATCTAACACTAGTCCAGCTAGCCCCACAGTAAGCTGAATAAGGCTTGTGTTGTATGGAACCAAGATAATTTCCAGCAAGAACGATAGATGAAGAGTAGGCCGTAGGCAACCCTACCTCATCGAGTAGCAAAATTCGGCTTATGTAGGGCAATGCACACTAAAATGTTATGTATTAAGTACCCGGTAGCCTGAGCCAAATATGGAGCGTTCTGTACAGTCAGCAAAATATTACCCTATTTTTTGTCAAAAACTACTTAATTTACTAGCAAGTAGGCACGTGGCTCATTCATCGAGAAGTGCCGAAAATATTGTGGCAGAAACACGCAAACTTGACATTTTACGATTATTTCCTCTTAAAAAGTTTATTCGTTCTTTCGAATGACACAAGTTTTGTCTTTTACTAGGTTAATTTTAAATATTTTTTAATAAGGTAGAATCGTGAAGTTGCCTCTTTTGGGCAATGCAACCTCTAATTTTTTGGCACTTGTTGATAAACAGTGTCTTACATTACACAAAAAACTGCATTTAAACCATTCCGTGAACTCATTTGCAAGTTGTATTTGCATTAGCCGATTTTTACAAAAATATAAAACTTTTCATTTCATTTCATTTTCTTTATTGCCATAAATTGTATGTATACATAAGAGGTGAAGTATATGTTGATTGTCTCAATACAATTTTACCAGATCGGTGTAGCATTATTACAGTCGTAATACATATATTTACAATAACTATTAAACTAGAGCATGCAATTACATTTGACTATTTTGGGCCTTACTATAATATTCATTGAGGCTATAAGGACACAATTCAATAAGAATTGTTTTTAGGCTGCTAATAAATTTTGTAGACGATAGAGACTTAATTGCTATGGGCAAGGCGTTATAAACTATTGCCGCAATGTGCCTATGGCATTTGAAAAACATTGCTGTATGCCAAGCAGGAGCCTCGACGTCATGAGCAAACAAATCATTAAGCCTTGCACTAGAAATTTTTTTTTTTCGGAAATCGATCTGGATATCGCCGTACAATCTTGCAAAGCTCCATTATGTACAGTGCTGACAAAGTAGGTAACCTCAACTGCTTGAATGATTATCTGCACGGGCCCCGTGCAGCTACCATTTTTTGTTATTACCAGGTCACCACCATAAAGTTACCATGCCATAAAGTGCATTCGCTACTTGATGAGGTAGATTTTTTTCAGATGTTTTTGCTTACTGTACAAGTCGATGCTCCAAGTTTAGCTCAGGCTATACAAAGCACTAAAATACATAGCTTTTCACCGTACATTGCCGAATTCTGCTACTCGATGAGGTACGGTTGCCTACGGTCTACTCTTGATCTAGTAGTAACTCTTAGTAGTTTCCTATACGCCTTAAATGTGACGTATCGCAATAAAGAACCGGTTTTATGTAGCACAAAGGTCGAACTAATTTTTATGGCATTTGGAAATTTTGTCTTTACATTTTACGTCGAGATACATTTTGCTTGTTTAGTTTCAATTGATATCAATATTGTTGGATTTAGACTAAATATTTCTTATTTTGAGGAATTAGAAGTATTGTCAACTAATAATATGTTTAATACCTATGTTTATCTATGAAAAATAGATTAACAACTGATAGTGATAGTTTTATTAGGAACGCATAACCAGAGTTTCATCATCATCATCATATCAGCCGAAAGACGTCCACTGCTGAACATAGGCCTCACCCAAATAGTGCCACAATGACCGGTCCTGCGCCACCCGCATCCAGCGGACCCCCGCGACCTTCACCTGGTCATCAGTCCACCTTGCGGGGGGTCTACCCACGCTGCGCCTTTCGGTTCGTGGTCGCCACTCGAGAACCTTTCCGCCCCAACGGCCATCGGTTCTGCGAGCAATGTGCTCCGCCCACTGCCACTTTAGTTTAGCGATTCGGAGGGCTATATCGGTTACTTTGGTTCTGCTGCGGATGGCCTCATTTCTGATGCGATCACGCAGAGAGACTCCAACCATAGCCCTCTCCATTGCCCTTTGGGTGACTTTGAGCCTTCTTATGAGGCCCATTGTAAGCGACCACGTTTCAGTTCCATATGTCATCACTGGCAACACACACTGGTCAAAGACTTTCGTCTTGAGACACTGCGGAATATTGGACAAAAAGATGTGCCGTAGCTTCCCGAACGCTGCCCAACCGAGTCGGATTCGTCGATTGACCTCTTTCTCGAAGTTGGATCTACCTTACTGGACAGTCTGTCCTAAGTATATGTAATCGTCCACAACTTCTCGTACAAACACTTCAGCACTTCGATATAGCGATAGTCCACTTGGCACCTCTGGAGAGATTGTAGTACAGCCCAGGTTTCGGTTGAGTCGAAGGCTTTCTCGTAGTCCACGAACGCTAAGCAGAGGGGCAGGTTATACTCCTCAGTCTTCTGTATAACCTGACGGAGCGTATGGATGTGGTCTACGGTACTAAAGTATCTTCGGAAACCGGCTTGTTCGGGAGGCTGGAAGTCATCTAGCCTACGTTCGAGACGGTTCGTAATGACTCTTGAAAACAGCTTATAGACATGGCTCAGAAGTGAAATGGGTCGGTAGTTCTTCAGTAACGCGTTATCACCCTTTTTGAAGAACAATACCACCACACCTCTGTTCCATGCCTTAGGCGTTCTCCCTTCTAGTAAAACGGAATCGAACAACTTCTGAAGGGCCATAAGGACCGGTTTACCACCCGCCTTCAGAAGTTCGGCTGTAATTCCGTCTTCACCAGGGGCCTTATTGTTTTTGAGCTGTTTAAGAGCCATTCTAATCTCGTACAGGCTGATGTCCGTGATGTCTTCGGTTATACCGAAGTCATCCCGGACAACCAGAGTTTAGTGACAATAATTTAGTGATAAGAATACCTTACATATACTTATTATGATATTGAACTTATTATGATTTATGATATAACCATAATCGTAAGGATTAAACAAGTTCCTATGAACAGGTACAGGGAAAATAATTACATCGTTGTAAAGCAATAAACAAAAACAACCAATTTGTTTTTATAAATTACGTTCAGGCGCCTAATTCGATAACCGAAAACTGACAGCGGCCATTACCCCTTTCATCGTCAGGGATTGTGAACTCTAGGTATTTATTTTATCAACCGACTTCAAGATTTCGAAGGAGGAGGTTATCAATTCGTCGGCATCTTTGATTTTTGCTATTTTTATTTTTTTATTTTTTTATGTACGTTCACCGATTATTCGAAGACGGCTGGACCGATTTGGAAAATTCTTTTTTTGTTTGAAAGAGTATACTTCACAGTTGCTCCCATTGTAACCAGGTCAGGATCTGATGATGGGATCCTGGAGAAATCGAGGGAACTCTTCAACTATTGTAGGCACAGTATAGTGATTTGAGTATTTTTTACACAAGCTCGAGCATTTGCTGTTGGAAAGGTGGATGCTAAGTGAAGTCGGTTCTTTTTTGTTTAAAATTATTTTACTAATAAGGTTCACCAACAGTTGTTACACCATAACATTATCAAACGGGTACGACAGGAAATCACAATCTGCGATTATTTTTTATTGTTTATGTTTCTAATATTTATTGATCATTCCGTTTCAACTGATGAACCCAGGAAGTATAATATATACAGGAAGTTTAATTTACGTCACACCTGGCCATAATGTGAGGTTTACCGCACGCTACGCGTAAAATTGTGTACTCACCACGGGCAGTAAAAAAGAAAGCCCTCTATCTCATATTTACAACCCTCGCCTGCGGCTCGGGTCACAAATAGCTGCGATTTCGGGCTTTCTTTCTTTTACAGTCCTTGGTAAGTAATGACATGCCACAAGTACCATCTTTACATCAAATGACGTTAGGTAAATACCATCCATTTTTTACACCGGAAGTGGTACTTTTTTGTACTTTCGGCCAATTCTATTTTCAACGGACTTCAACATTTCGAAGAAGGAGGTTATCACGTCGGCATCTTTGTTTTTTTTTTTTGCTATTTTTTTATGTATGTTCACCGATTATTCGAAGACGGCTGGACCGATTTGGAAAATTATATTTTTGTTTGAAAGAGTATATTTCACAGTTGGTCCCATTGTAACCAGGTCAGGATCTGATGATGGGATCCTGGAGATATCGAGGGAACTCTTCAACTATTATAGGCACACCTATAGTGATTTGAGTGTTTTTACAGCAGCTCGAGCATTTGCTTTGGAGGCTAAGTGAAGTCTGTTCTTTTTTGCTAAAAATTATTTTATAAATAAGGTTCACTAACAGTTGTTACACATAATATACTATGACGTCACGGTAAATCCTTCACAGAAACTTCATAGTAGGATATTGTTTTGATGTTAAGCCATTAAACAGTAGCCGATTTGACACGTTAGGAAAGTAGCCAATGGATTACAGACGGATTTGTGCAACCGGCCCTTAATGCATTTCAAACATTTTAAAAGTACTACCTACTGGCAGCAGAGCCGCACCATTTTTGTTATCGAAAACGACAAAAAATACCAACATGCTGTGTGACATGAAGAAAATCTTAAGCAGATTTTATAGCTACGGGAAGATTAAGTGAATAGCCCCCTTTTAATAGCTACTTCTTAATAGGCAGTTAATAAAAAACGGTTTAGAGGGTTCCGCAGCAGACATAGAAAAAACGAAATCCTTATAATTTCTACATCTATCTTCACGTCTCGGGTTTTTGACTTATAAATGATACATACTTATAAAACAAACAATATTTTAGTATATTGGTAAATACCTATATTTTATGAACTTTAAGACGTGTCAGTTTAATTCACGTTGAGTTGTATATGCTTCGCTCGCGTTAAATTCTCCATAAAACTTCCACCCCCCATTTTAGGGAAGTGGGGGGTTAGAAAGAGACAAAAAGTAGCCTATGTCACTCTCCATTCCTTCAACTATCCCCACTTAAAAAATCACGTCAATTTGTCGCCCCGTTTTGCCGTGACAGACTGACAAACAAACAAACAAACAAACAAACAAACACACACATACACTTTCCCATTTATAATATTAGTATGGATGGATTTAATAGTACATTAATGTCGAGGAGGCGATGTAGCACATTGCTGACTATGAGTATTGTGTTTAAGCAGACGATCTTGGGAGTCCGTATTATTTAATACCAAGCCAGCAATGGCCCTTCGCACCGAGTCAAATATAGTGCTTTTACTGCATTTCTCAAAAATTACGCAAGAAAGTCAAATACCTACGTCTAATAACGTATTGGATTTGAAATTTTTCCTCAATTATAAACAATATAGACATCGATTCTCACTACACAATAAACTAGCAGGGTTACCATGGATATCGAAATTCGATTCGAGTTTGAATATCTCCATTTAATTCACTTGCCATTTTGAGTGATAGAGACAGATCAAATCAGAACTTCAATTTTCTATGTTTGCGGCAGAAGGTCAATTTCAGCGCCTGTGTGTTTTGAAATTAAAAATCTGAAAGTGTATTTTTATTCTGATCTGAAACAACCAGAAGCTATTGGAGCTAAATACTAACTAAAAAGTCGCGGTACCAACATTATACTCGTAAGATCATCTTACTAAGATGTTGTATTCCGGATGTTCAAAACCTATGTAAGCTTTCTTTTTGTATGGCCATTGATTTAAAAAAAAGTTTGAAACTCGTCTAATAATGGAACTTGTACATTATTGTTGCGAAATCAGGACTGCAATATTTTTAACTTTTTAATTAGTTTACTGACCATAAACTATGCACTTCGCCGCCTAATGTTGTTGTATGCACCGTCAAAGTCAACCTTACGTAACATTTTTGAGAAAAATCATTAAAATGTATAAACAAATTGAATTTTTCACGCCTTCTAAAATTCAAATCGTATTTACAAAAAAAAAATACTACCTTACTTAACTTTTTACAAAATAGTTTTTTTTTTATCTCAACCACTTTAGTAAAATAACGTAGGTGTCGCGCGAAGGTACGTCAGGTACGTACGTGGTATTGTATTTATTAGGTTTTCATGTTTTTGTTTTATGAGTTTTAAGGTACGGAATCCTCCATTGTATGATTCGTATGTGATCCAAAGCGCATCTCGAATCGGCCGAGTGCTAGTAAATTGAGATGCTAGTATGTAGGATAATTAGAATGTTTCTAAATTAATGTAGTTTTTATTAGCGTTTAGGCTACCGTGACTTTATTTTGTAAACGAAAATGCTATAACATGGCATTTATGTTGTGTATGTATGAATTTTTTAAGCACAATTAACTAAACAGGTACAAATGAAACTGATATATTAGGTACCGTCATATGCTCCAACTTTGCCCCCTGGTGAAACATTGCCCAAAATCACAATTTTGAACAAATCCGTTAATGTAGAAAAATTTAAGAGATTTCTGGCAGCACCACTATTTTCAGTACAAAATTGGTTATACTCGTGGCAACATAGCGTGTCACATTTGAATCTAACTTCATTCAGTTGCTTGTCAGAACTCGATAAGTGCGGTACGTGATTTTGGGGGCAAATTATTGGCGATGTGAATCACACAAAATGGGAAAGCCGATGGTGAGTAAAACCCATGACTTGTAATATGGAAATAACTGTAGATTGTTTATATCGTAATTTTATTTAAAACGGACAATTAATGGGGATTAACCAGTGATGCCCAACTTTGCCCACCACCAAAAAAGGCTTAGGGCTGTCACCTTTTTGTATTAACCACTAGGCGCGAAAAAAGGTGTTTATTGTGTCTTGAATTATTTTTTAAATTAAAATGTTGATGTGAAACCATAGCATTCAATCAATACATTATTTCCTTTTACCTGCCGATTATTTTGTTAATATTACTATGATTGGCTCGTTATGATTTTTTTTCTATAAGAAATAATAAATACTAACTTATTAACCTATATTTTATTTCATTATTATCCTAATTCCTATGCATGGAAAAAAAATGCTTGATTAAATTAAATCTACTCAAAAGTGACAAGTTGACAACTTTAGTACTTTTGAAATGCTTTGGTGCATCTTGTATGGAAAAAAGCAAAAACAGGTACTTAACATTGCCCACCGGATTTGTACATAAGCTTACCTACCTACTTATCGCTGAGATATTTACAACGATAGGATTATCCAAACCTTACGACGACCTTGCTGTGAATCTTACGACGCAAATCGATCGATATCGAATCGATCCATACCATAAACGCTGTATTTAAACGCAAAATCGATGTGGGCAATGTTGACAAAAAGACGATATAACTTTAGCTGCCCTCAAAAACCGCCAAAAATGTGGGTAAGCTGATGATTAAATATATTTTGCCTAAAAAAATTGATGCGTATGATCACTATGGACTTAGTGACCTAAAAAAAGAAATATGTCATCATAATTTTTTTTTTAGCGTTTCGTTTCTTTTCCAAATGCGTAATAATTAGGCGGGGTTAATTATTAAATGAAATGAAATAACTTTGTTATAAGGTAACTAGGGGCCAATAGTAAATACCTTAAAACTAGCATACATATTAAATAATACACTAAAACTACCATTTTGGCGATACCACGGGCACGGTAATTTTTGAAATTGTTTCTTTGGATTAAACGAAGGTTACTATTAAATTTTTGATTGTAAGTATAGTACGATTTTTTTAAGATGTCGGAATTGTCGGTAGTATTCCTTAGTAAGATTCCGACATCTTAAAAAAATACCACTATAATATAGATTGGTCCCGTCCCGTTTTTGTCAAAACGCAGTTCTGATGATGGGATCCATGAGGAATCGAGGGAACTCCTCAAATCTTAACGGCATACATATAGAGAGTTTTATATTTTTATAAAAAAATCCACCATTTTCATTAAAAAGAGTGACATTTGATGAAGTAGAACTGCTGATGATGATCAGAACGGATTTGTCCTGTTCGCTGTGTTTGTTAAGCAAGTTATTTCATTGTATGGAGTCGAAGAGTGCACCATCTACAAAAATCCTTCACCGGCATCCCCTATTGAAGTCGGTTTTTAGGGTTCCGTACTTCGAAAGGAAAAAACGGAACCCTTATAGGATCACTTTGTTGTCCGTCCGTCCGTCTGTATAGACCCTTTTTCTCAGGAACGCGTGGAGGTACCAAGCTGAAACTTATATCAAATACTCAGGTCTACTGTCCCTTGGAACTGTCAAAAATCAAACTTCTAAGCCAACGCAATCAAAAGATACAGCCGTTTATTCCGCAATTTTCGAAACTCGCAAGGGAATCAAAACCTACAGGGTACTTTCCGTGAACTCAGAATCTTGAAATATGGTACGAAGCAACGTCTTATACCACAGATAAAGGAAAAATTGCGAAAAACGCAAATTTTTAGTTACATCATATAATAAAAATATTTTTAAAGTTACTACCCCTATATACCTACAGGTTTGTACGGAACCCTCGGTACGCGAGTCCGACTCGCACTGGCCGGTTTTTTTTTCTAAAAAAATATTTATTTTACTTTAGCCGTACTTGTTAGCTAACTGGCAAGATTTCTATTCTATTTAATTCGTATACCTGTTTATATACTATGTATATGCCTATTTAATAAATCTGTACATTAATAAAATACCGTATTCACTATACTTCTAAATATGTGGTAGCTATATTAGTAATTATCGTCACTCTAGCTTTTGTTAATATAGTGTCATTCCGTCACCCCAGCATCCATACATACATACAAACGTTTAACAGCTCTATTAAGTATAACTTATGTTTTATTGCCGTTTTTATAGATCGTTAACTCTCTGTTTGGTATCGTTTCTCCGAAACTAAGTTATAACTTAAGGTTTTAAGAGTATTATTGTGGATTATAGCCCGTTTGTATTTGGGTGTATTATAAACATGCTGTTTCCTAAATATTAAACTAAATACTAGCGACCCGCCCCGGCTTCGCACGAGATAAAAAATGGTTATTGTTGGTTATCCCTAAGAGATATACATATACCATCGTGGATATTTTTGTAGACTTTTTTAAGGTGTACAATACTGTAGTACATTGTTTTGATCTATCTCGTAGGGTTCAGCCAGCGTTTGCAATGTAAGCGCAAAAAAATTGTTTATTTAAGAGATCACTTTAGAAACCTCTAAAATTTTCAGTGTTTCTCTACTATATTATGCATGTATTATACATATAAACCTCCCTCTTGAAACTAACCGCATCAAAATCCATTGCGTAGTTTTAAAGATCTAAGCATACATAGGGACAGACAGCGGAATGCCACATTGTTTTATACTATGTAGTGATGACCCCGCCATCACAAAAACGCCTCCGCAAAGTACTAAAATTGATGAATGCGATATCTAGACTTGACAGTTGAGAGTGACATGACATGATATGACATGTTTATTACTTGAAGCAAATAATATGTATTTTCTACCTGTGAACAAAAATAAGAAACGTTAATAAAATAGATACAATGCCCATTATATAACCATCAACCTTCGTATACCTGTTTACGCCATTGCCTATCCTTCAACCTATCAAGTTACTTATTGTTATTTAGCAAGCTAAAAAATAAATATAATATTTTTCTTGATGTGACATTCACTGTCATTTCATTCCACATCTATATCCAGTGACATGTAGCCATACGATAAAAAAAAAATTCCACTTGTATTTATTTATTAATGCCCCCTTACAAGAAACAGAGATTGTATTTTTTTATTATATTATTCATTATGTAATCTGATTTCGAAAACCTACAATTGTTGAATACAATCAACAATTTTATAGCAATTTAAACATACACAAACTTAAATATAACTTAAATAAAAACAACAATAATACCACCCAAATATAACACTAATATATATTAAAAAGACCCTAAAATAAAATAACCTAAATTAAATACACCTATAAATATATTTCTTGTGTTGGCCCCTGTGGCATGAAACCGAGAACGCTGGCACTCGTTCCATCCTCAACGGTATCAGTGAGATGCCGTCGGGTCTCTTGCCATCGTCTCTGGCTATACCGGTAGGCTCCAGTATTTCCGTTACGTTGACGGTGGCAAGAGACCGACAGATTATGTCATTCAAGGTGGCGTGACGCGAAAAGCGGCCCACGCTACGTTGGAAAGATAATCCACGGTGGCCCAGCCGGTCGACATCATTGTCTCAGAGGCATTTGATTTAATATTTCAATTTTTGATATTGATATAAGGTAACACTCAGGCCATCTAGCTTGCATTTTTTATAGTGTTGCGATCGCAATGCAAATAGATTGGTATCAAATCGTGATCGTAGTGTTAAGATGCGCCTGCGGTATCGTTGTGGTGCGTGCCGATGCGTAAACTACCGTAGCACTGCGTAGCGTAGCAGCTACGCGCTGCTACGCCGTAACTGTAATTAACTAAACGGATTCTCAGGTCACCTTCTCATTTCATTAGCTATTACATACGTATCCAAATGTCTGTGATATATGTGTGTTTATAAATATCGGCCAGATTTGATTAAATAGGTACTTTGACGACAGCCAAGTGAAAAACTTTCATTTTTTTTACACATCTGCATTAGACTAATTGAAACGATAAAAAAATATATTCACGATTTAAAAGTAACAATTAATATTGTCATAAATCCTAGTATTTAAATTTTCTAATAGACTTAGGTAAAAGTAAGACGCAATTTCATGGAAGCATATGTCACGCATGAAATTCAGTACACAAATGTCACGGGCATATACTCCTAACCGAATGCCAGAGTCGCGTAAACGGGGCATTAATAAACGTTAGCGTAATCCGGCTTAATTACAGCACAACGATATGTCAAATGGATACATAATCATAACAATGGCGCTACGCACACAATTAGAGGCCGGCCGTAGAGCGCGCTCGACGAACATAGGTGCGGTTTGTTTAGACAATTATCTCGTAGTTTGTGTTTTATTTTTCAAAAACATTACAAATTTAGATTATCTCTGTCAATAGGGGTTATTCTGTTTTCAACTAATAGTCCGCCTCGAACTGAGAACTCACAATTTTATTGCAAACGAGTTGACCAATATAACAACACCCTAATGATGATTTTTTCGAGCCTTCTACCTCCATAACCCCTTGATCGATCATGCTCATGAACGAACTCTCAAATTGTATTGTGCTCTACTACAACCGCAACAAATTTCATATAGATCAGAAAAACGTTACTAAAGTTATCGCGCGACAACTATTCAAAATCAAAAAGCCATCGAAATGCACAAACGTCAGCCGAAGTTGTTTTAAAGAACTTCACTTCGCTTACGCTCCGCTCGTTCGAAAATGTAAATGTGAAACTCTTTTTTAGGGTTCCGTAGTCAACTAGGAATCCTTATAGTTTCGCTATGTCTGTCCGTCCGTCCGTCCGCGGATAATCGCAGTGACCGTTATCACTAGAAAGCTGAAATTTGGTACTAATATGTATATCAATCACGCCGACAAAGTGGTAAAATAAAAAGTGGAAAAAAATGTTTTATTAGGTTATTTCCCCTATACGTAAAGTGAGGAGTGATTTTTTTTCCTTTCAACCGTAACATGTGATATATTGTTGGATAGGTATTTCAAAATGAAAAAGGGTTTAGTAAAATCCTTTTTTGATAATGCAAATATTTTCGGAAATAATCGCTTGAATCATAAGTTTTAAAAATATGAAAAAAAATCTCAAAAGTAGAACTTTATAAAAACTTGAACAAACTTGAACTTGATAGGTTGAATAGTTTTTGAAAAAAAAAATACAAAATAATTTCTGAACTAAGTTTGTAATGTATCCGTATAAGCAGGTGTTTATTGTACCTGTAATTTCTACAAAATCACAATGAAATGACGTGCTTTCAAAAACTCTTAAGTGGGGACACTTACTGTGACGGACGAAAAACTACGGAACCCTACACTGAGCGCGGCCCGACACGCTCTTGGCCGGTTTTATTCATATCACCTATTTATTTAAGCATTGAGTCACCATAATACCAACTACACATAGTATTCGATTATGCGTATTAAAGCAAATGAACATATAACTAAGAAGATTGAAAATATACATTTTTATTATAACCCGTAACCTTTACTAAAGTAAATAAATTACGTTGTATTTTAAATTATTTCAGCTTATTATGACCCTATTCTTGATCAAAATCCCGTTAAAAATTTCAGCAATTATAAGTTGCAAACATTCAACGTTTTACACTTATTATTTATAAAAAATATAATGGCCTAGTAACACCAATGCAAACCAATTTAGATGAATTACTAATTGTATGTCATTATCTATTAGTAATATTTAGCAACAGGTTTTCCTCTAAATCGGAGCCCGACTGGGGAATTACCTCCACCTTACAGAAATCCACAGCCAAATAGTACTAGACCCTACTCATAGTGCTGTGTTCCTGCTGGTGAGTAAGGTTGCCAAAGAGCTCAAAGAGGACCCAGTGTGTTGACGATGAGGACCTTCTTGTTCCTTTAGCCGTCAACACAGTGAATCCTCCTTTTTGTAAAGGGTCGGCAACGCGCATGTGACTCCTTTGGAGTTGCAGGCGTCCATAGGTTACAGTAGCTGCTTACCATCAGGCGGGCTGTATGCTTGTTTGCCACCGTCATGGTTTAAAAAAAATGGTATTATAAAAGACAGTTTCTTACAAAAAAGCTTGCATTGTAATGAAAAGCCTCACCATATTCCGCCGAACGCGCTGTATACAACCTACACTGTGTGTTTGAGTGCGGCGCGGATGTGTGCGTGCTGTAATAGAGCGATGACGTGATTTCCTGCGCTGAGTTATTGCTACTGTACCGGCGCTAAATGCTGAGCGGCGTTGTGATCTTGTCAGGGCGTTGTTTGTTTCAACAATTCCGACGTAACATTTACTTTCACTCACTCGTTATCTTTAAAAAATATCTATTTATCATCTAACATCTAACCGTTTGCTACTACACAACAATAATTTATGTTTTTTTGTGTAATCTTGTGTACCTAATTCGAAAGCTTTATAAATTAAAAATGTTTATTTAGTTAGGAGCTTTATAGGACATCGATGTATGGGAACCAATATTTTTGACATTAAAGCATGAGCCTTGGCACACTTGTTACTTAGGTGGACTAGAGTTGAAAACGCCCGGCAGCCAAGGGCGGACGCCTCGCTGGTGGGGGGGAGGAGGGGGTGAAGTTTCGTTCCGCCGCGCGTTCTTTCGGTCCTACTATCATCTTAGTTATAGATACTAGGGCATGTTTGGTATCGTTTTCAGATAAACTGAGGATGGCCAATCATTTTTTGTGACATTAATAACATCTTTTCATAGAAAAAAAATGAAATACAGGCAGAAGTCAAAAAATCTCAGTAAAAAAAAAACTTTCTGCAATGATTACGTAAAAACATGCAACGATTGGGGCAAGAAAAAAAATATGATTATAAAGCCACATTTATGTAGATTCCAAAAACATATAACATATTAGAACAATTTGAAACGCAACTTCGTAAAAAAAAGTTTAGAACAGTGACTCGTCCAAATATTATTACTTCATAAAATGAGGACCCCAAAAACAAATTTTATAATTGCTTGATTGTGTAATGTAACTACTAGCTTCATTGTATATTACTTAGTTTATAGCTGTGTTTACGTTCGTTAGCATGTGTGTTATATTATATTTTGAATTGTGAATAATCTAACCGTTTTATGATTTCAATTGACTGGTTCAAAATAAAACTAACAAGTCACAGATCTGATCATATATTATTGTTAATCTGATTATATATACTGAGATTCGTACATATATTTATGTGTAACATGTTCCATCACAAGCACACAACTCGGTACACTTCAATTTTTGTTGAAAACACCTGCATCTAGCAGCTCATTTCTTTTTGCATCTGCACCTAATCATTTCCATGCAGGCTTCGGCAGCTACTGGCAAGCTAGTCCATGTAGGTTCCCATCTCTCATTAACTTTCGTCCATCCCCAATCAGATGAACTTGGAATATTTTGGATCGGTGACATTTGACCCCATACATGAACTGCTTGAATAACTGCCCGCAGGAAATGCTGGTGCAGTGCAGCATTCATTGGTGGAATATTTTCCAACTGGCGGTCTTTTTTCGTGAACAACCGCTTTCGGCATTCGTTCACAGCCGAAACTGAGCTGGATCTAAAACAAAAATGTTAAATTTATCACAACTACTTACCTACCCTCTAAATTACTCATAGTTTTATGAATGAAGTAAATATTACCTATCATACATGACGACAACAAACTTTTCCACAATCGCCATTGCATCTTCAATTCTGCCGTAGTATGCTGCCAGGAATCCTTCTGTGGCACTAGGGAGTGCATTCCAGGCTTCGAATGCACTCTTTTTTCCTTTTCCGTTAAAAAAAGAAACTGTGTCACAACCTGTGAAGGCGTGGAACAGAGTAGGAACTTTTGCTTTTTGGGGCCCTGTAAAAGAAAATATGTTTGAATAATTTAACCCAGTCGTAACGTATACAATAAAGATATATTATTTATGACTGTTTTTACCGAGCGCGTTGGCTATTTCTTTACAGCAAAGGTACTGCTGGTGTTTCCCAGTACCAATGTGTACCCATAGTTCCTCTAGCTGAGGTGTTTGTTGCACAGTTGCGACAGCTAATACCACAACATCCGTATCATCGGTACGAATCATGATCCGTGTGTAACCTTGGCTTACAGCGTCAGGAACACCCAAGGTTTAGCTCCGTGTAATCATGAAGAAGCCGACTCGAGAATGATGGTGCACGTAGCTGACGCTGTAAGCCAAGGTTCCCCACGGATCATGATTCGTACTGTTGATACGGATGTTGTGGTATTAGCTGTCGCAACTGTGCAACAAGCACCTCAGCTAGAGGAACTATGGGTACACATTGGTACTGGGAAACACCAGCAGTACCTTTGCTGTAAAGAAGTAGCCAACGCGCTCGGTAAAAACAGTCATAAATAATATATCTTTATTGTATACGTTACGACTGGGTTAAATTATTTAAACATATTTTCTTTTACAGAGCCCCAAAAAAAAAGTTCTTCCTCTGTTCCACGCCTTCACAGGTTGTGACACAGTTTCTTTTTTTAACGGAAAAGGAAAAAAAGAGTGCATTCGAAGCCTGGAATGCACTCCCTAGTACCACAGAAGGATTCTTGGCAGCATACTAGGGCAGAATTGAAGATGCAATGGCGTTTGTGGAAAAGTTTGTTGTCGTCATGTATGATAGGTAATATTTACTTTATTCATAAAACTATGAGTATATTTAGAGGGTAGGTAAGTAGTTGTGATAAATTTAACATTTTTGTTTTAGATCCAGCTCAGTTTCGGCTGTGAACGAATGCCGAAAGCAGTTATTCACGAAAAAAGACCGCCAGTTGGAAAATATTCCACCAACGAATGCTGCACTGCACCAGCATTTCCTGCGGGCAGTTATTCAAGCAGTTGCATGTATGGGGTCAAATGTCACCGATCCAAAATATTCCAAGTTCATCTGATTGGGGATGGACGAAAGTTAATGAGAGATGGGAACCTACATGGACTAGCTTGCCAGTAGCTGCCGAAGCCTGCATGGAAATGATTAGGTGCAGATGCAAAAAGAAATGAGCTGCTAGATGCAGGTGTTTTCAACAAAAATTGAAGTGCACCGAGTTGTGTGCTTGTGATGGAACATGTTACACATAAATATATGTACGAATCTCAGTATATATAATCAGATTAACAATAATATATGATCAGATCTGTGACTTGTTAGTTTTATTTTGAACCAGTCAATTGAAATCATAAAACGGTTAGATTATTCACAATTCAAAATATAATATAACACACATGCTAACGAACGTAAACACAGCTATAAACTAAGTAATATACAATGAAGCTAGTAGTTACATTACACAATCAAGCAATTATAAAATTTGTTTTTGGGGTCCTCATTTTATGAAGTAATAATATTTGGACGAGTCACTGTTCTAAACTTTTTTTTACGAAGTTGCGTTTCAAATTGTTCTAATATGTTATATGTTTTTGGAATCTACATAATCGTTGCATGTTTTTACGTAATCATTGCAGAAAGTTTTTTTTTTACTGATATTTTTTGACTTCTGCCTGTATTTCATTTTTTTTCTATGAAAACATGTTATTAATGTCACAAAAAATGATTGGCCATCCTCAGTTTATCCGAAAACGATACCAAACATGCCCTAGTATCTATAAATAAGATGATAGTAGGACCGAAAGAACGCGCGGCGGAACGAAACTTCACCCCCTCCTCCCCCCCACCAGCGGGGCGTCCGCCCTTGGCTCCCGGGCGTTTTCAACTCTAGTCCACCTAAGTAACAAGTGTGCCAAGGCTCATGCTTTAATGTCAAAAATATGGTGTTGTCCTATAAAGCTCTAACTAATTTCAGACTATGTGTCAATAGAATTTCAGTTTAAAAAAATTAAATTAACATACATTTATGTTAATACAATTGAAACACGTCATGTTTAAGATGATTTATTTTAAAGCTGTAACATATTGTCACACTCAGAAGAGGCTAGAGATATGATAACGGTTTATAAAATTATTACGTATAAAAATGTTCTTAATTTTTTTTACAAAGTAGGTAGGTAATTGTGTCTTGAGTGTAAGTAATTAAAATTTGTTATGTTATAGAATATCGAAAACCATTCTTGAAAAGTAATAAGTATGTATTTCATTATGGCTTGGATTAAGGTATTAAATGCAATTTAATTAAAAAGATAAACCTTACAAATTTATTGTTTCTATTGGTGTAGGATGTACATGTAGAGTAGGTAGTTAAAAAATTGGACTTTGATATTGATTTCTAGTAATGTATAATCTAATTCATATTAAAATAATCAGATAAGGTTTAATTGGAACTATTATTAAATTATCCATGTTGAATCTGCAAGCCATTACTAACAAAGATATAGGTTTGTGTGATGAATATGCCGATTACACTGTCTGCACTTATATAATACATAATGTCAAAATATGTTATTTTAAATAAGTATCCGAGTAGTGGTACTAAGTTCCTACCTACCGCTCACTGTGGAATTACAAGCGCGGGATCCCGCGGGATTTGCGGGACTGTGAAGTATAGGTTCCACACAAAAGTAAAACAAAAATCTTAGTTATTATCCCATAACTTTCTTATAATTTTGATATTTTTCGCGATAATTTTTAATCTGTGAGTGGAGAAATCGGCACGCGCTACATCATACTATGCTTGCTTCTACCAGTTTAATATTTGTTCTGTGAGCTGTTCAAAAAATTCGATCGCCATGTCGTAAAAGCCTGGAAGAGCTACTAGCCCATGAAGATGATATTGAAGGGCAACCTCTCACTTGTATATCTTAATGGGTAACCTACAGCGCCCGATCGTGGGCTAAATGCAGAGCAAAAGTCCAGATTCAGTCTGCAAGACAAAAAAGTAAGGCAGCCGTCTGTGTGCACGTTGAACTGACCGCAAACACCGAACTGCGTTTTAAAATCGATATTGTGGATGTAATCATGAAGGCTGGCAAGCTGAAATAGAACAGGGCAGGGGCAGGGCACGTCTACCAAATGACGCGTTCCGGAGGCTGGGCCAATATTTCCACAGACTGGATCCCACAGGATATTGGGGTAGTGGAAGACCAAGCCGTAGATAGAGAAACAACTTGATACTTATTGTGAAGCAGAAATATGTGTTGGATGAAGCAAGTAAACGCACATATGCAGATTTTTATTACTCTATTGTTGTACTTGCATAACAGATATAGATTGTTTACACTAAGTTATGTAAATGATGAAACAAATTAAACAAGTGAAAAATAGATGTCATATACTTCAGAAAAAGTGACCAAACCCTCCGGTGTCCGAGGCCAGATTTGAACTGGCGTCTTCAGCTTTCGCGGCTGAAATTAAACAAGTGAAACAAATGAAACAAATGACGCAAATGAAGCAGATGAAGTAAATGAAATAAATACAATAAATAAATAAAGTAAATCAATTGATTAAAGTTTAATGTCTAGAAATAGAGGAACATTCTCACATACTATAAACTTTACTTAGGTACACAGAAATAAACTTAGGTATAAAACTTGGTACAATGTACTTGAATATAAATCTAAAATAGACTTATGATTAAGATAAACTTACTTAAATATAAAACTAAAATAAACTTACAAATAATAAATTCAACAAACTGATTGTAAAATGTCGCGCTGTCTACAGAGCTAAAAGTTTTGGGTAGAGTAGATGCACAAATTCACCCCTACCCCTCTTTCTGTTTTGAAATTTCCTGGACTGGAACATCAGTTACCAGTGAAACCGGTGGTGAAATAGGGAATGCAAAAACTGGACCAAAATGAAAACCGGTTATTAACCGAAATTTTGTGCCTAAAACCGGTTAACCAGTTGTTACCGGTTTAAAAAAACTTGCCGATAGGTAAACGGAGTTCAATATTATATAGTTATTGTCTTCACAGTAAAGTATAAATCGTAGTTCTCTTTGATGGTTTTTAGGAACTTATGTCAGCCTATCTAGATCTAGGACATCAAATCAAATTTTAGATAAAGACAAAAAAATAATTTCGATTCCTGCAATATTTAACCTGTATTAAACCTGTAGTGGACGGAGAAGTAATATACCTCGTACTTAAGATCAATACTGACTGCAACGATAACACATTGTATCACAATGTTCGAGTCCGATTTTCCTAGGATTGAGTTGAACGGCTGAATAACACCAACGTTTTCAGAATATGAGGCGCGTTTGGTTGCATACAATATATTTTATTCTGATACATGTATAAATATAGAACGTTTAAAGGATGATTCACTCTGTATCGTCCCGCGTCCTACACGTCGACGGACCGACAATGGGCGTTCCGAGCACTAGACGAGCTGGGACCGGGCCGTTTAGGGTAACCGTTACCGTTACCGGTTTACATTCCCTAATTATTTACCAAAGTTTTCCATTTATTTAAAATCCAGATTCGAGTTATGTGGATTTTTTCGAAGTGGAACACAATTTGGTCTACAACTTTTGAGTACTTATATTGCTTTTCGTTGTATACCTATTGCCTATTGGTGGATATCACGTTATACAAATATTTTTATAAGGTAATTATCCAAATATTCCATATTATCACTTTAAACGGACTAATAATGCTTTTAAACTGATGGTAGATTATCGTTATCATAATTTTAATCATTGTTTGATTGGTGTATTAGTAATCACTTTACTGCTATTATCACTATTGTTTTTATCAGTTAATTAAAACTAAGGAAGGTTACAAGCAGATATAGGCACTCAATTGACATCGCTATCACTATTGTAAGCATTAATACAACAAAATCTGGAAATTCAGCTTCTTTATCGATACATGAGGTGGTGATCCTTGCGGATGTAGTTATGTAGGTACTCTTAGTGTAGAGTGTTAGATAACTCTTCACCTGCTTGCCCTTTTATTAACCATTTAATTTTTGTGAGTTTGTCGCTGCATTTTTTTCATACTTATCTGTCTCTTGATATCTAGTACACTCTTAGTCTAACTCTGACACACGCATGACAACAGGTCTTATTATAACTGTTTTATAAAATCGAAGAGATGCCTCTTGTCGTCATTTAATCTATTCTGTTCTGTTCTGACCAGTCAAGTTTCTACCGTCACTTAAATAAAAGCATGCAGGCTTATGTAAATAAACGCCATGACAAAGTCACTTCGCTTAACCCACGAGGGGATGGGGCAGGCAACAACTCATAAAATTAAGCGATTTGGATGTGAGTTAGTCTAACTGCGAGGATCGCCGCGTTAACAGCTCGCTCGTTGTCTCCCTCTCACCCACACGCGTCCATATTCTCGTATACACCCACACAAACGACTGAACGCTTGGTTCGTTCAGTGCCACGGCAGAGTCGGCCCGTTCCGCGCAGACTTGCCATCATTAAAGTGTCTCTATTGTTCCGTTCCCGCCGAAATGCGTTGACATTACAACTCGGAAGTGCGGACATTCTTTGTTCAAAATTTGTTTTTCTTTCAATTTGTGCCAGTGTTGTGTCGAAAATTGGATTTACATGCACGGTAAGACATTATTTTTGAATTTTATTAACTTACCAAAATATATTATTAATTAGGTTTTAGCATTGCAATAATGTTTTATTGACGTAGTTTTTAATGAATTGAAAAACTTTCTATGGCTCATTAGATATTCATTAATTCTAATAGATTAAATATCATTAAGTCAAAGATCACTTGATGGATTCGTCTATAAACATTTATTGCTTGAATATCAATTAGGGTAAGTTAGTAACTAATTTCGCACTTTGGATTTATCCACAAAATATGAGATACTTATCTCATATACACGTCCTTGCAATTTCAAGCAATTCACGGTGCCTATCTAATATTAGAATATATCCCATCAAAAACATAAATGTGAAAGGCTGCCAAGTTCGATACTATGGGAATGCTTCGCCTATAAAAGAAGTGAGATCTGAATAAGTACCAAGTTCCATAAAAATACCTCAAATCATAAATAGTTATAGGAATGCACACTTGATTTCCAGCAGTTTAAGGTACATTTTGAATAAGTATCACGTTACATAGAAATACCTAAAATTATAATAGTCAGAGAAACGCACACCGGTTTTTTTAGCAGTTTCCTGATAACATTTATTATTTTCAGTACTTTTTAATGATGTTACTTGGCAAGTTTTCACACACCACACACCTTTTCAATGCAATGAATCGACACCTTTGGACTGCAATGTGTCAAGTATATAATTTTCTATTAAAACTTAGTTATTGGTGGCCTATTATGTATCCCTAGAAGTGCACCATCCCATCTCATCCCGTGGCGTATCGGAGGGTGAGATGGGCAGTAGTATATATAATTCCATCTTAGAGTATATATGATTTCCATGTTCTTGAATCTGCGATTTTATTAGTTGTAAAATTAGAAATTATTTAGACTATGCGAGAAAAAAATAGTCTTTTCATTTTTGTTTGACTGATTTAGCGCACCTAATGTACCTAGTGACCTGCTTTGCACTTCGTAAATCGTGGGTTCGGTTCCCGCAACAGACACACACAGAGTGGTGAACAATTTTATTGTTCTTGTCTTTAAGACAAACATGTATTGTCTTAAATTGGTATGTATCTAAATTTAAATAAGTCTTATCTCATTTCCACTCCATACCTACTTATAGTAGAACAAAATTACACATTCGTTGTTTTCGAAACTGACTCACACTTGGCCGTTTTCAGATTTTTACTTTATTTCGACCTAAAGACAAACCTTCGAGCCAAATTTCAGGTCGGTACGACCATTGGAAGATAGATCCATTTAGTTCATTATGACTTCATAGTAGAACAAAGTTACACCTTCGCTATTTTTAAAACTGACTCACACTTGGCCGTTTTCAGATTTTCCCCTTTACTTTGACCTTAAGACCTATCTCCATGCCAAATTTCAAGTCAGTACGACCATTGGAAGTGGTCTAGGTTTTTGATGAGTCAGTGAGTCAGTGAGTGAGTGTATAGTAACAATAGCGATTTTCTGACGTCAATATCTCAAGAACTGCTATAGGTAGAATAATGAAATTTTGTATTCTAGACAATTAAGGGGATGTCAACAGACACTCGAAATTTCATATGCGTAGATAAAATCTGTTTTGAGTTATAGGGTGGTCGAAATTGGCCCGAAATGGTTCGTGTAATATAACCCACGGCCGGTGTGTCGCTTTTTTTTGCTCGAACTTGGCGGACACACTGCCGTGTGTCTAGATAAACAATACATTAAAACACAATCTACGTAACTCCAACACACAACAAATAATCAACCAATATTGAAGTTGTATTGGAGTTGCATCGGAATAATTTTCAAGCAAATTCTGATATTTCTGATTCGGATGTTTAGGCGTTAGGTGTATTGCGTAGTTAATGCATTAGAGTTGGATTGTGTCTTAACGCGTTTTAAAGTTATAATACGGTCCCCTTCACAAAAATTGAGAGAATCGTCTGTAAGTTGTGTATAACTTCAACGGTTTGTTCGTAAATCGTATTTTATTTATCGCTCATATCTATCTATTCATTACAGTAATTAATTTTGTTTGTATTTACCTACCTAGGTTCCAAGGTTATCTATTTAGAAATATATAAAGTATGTATACCCGGTATTCATTTTATAAGTTACTCTCTATAAACTAATTAATCCTTAATATGAATATCCTCTATAACTAGTAGGTACTTCCCTACTACTTGTTTGTATACATGATTGGACACTTTACAAGTCATAAAAAGAAGCTATTAAAGTAACTTCACAGCGTTAACTAGTTAATTTGAAGTTGAACTCAAACTAAAAATTATTGTGGTCTTTTGCATGTTCTACTCATAAAATAATGAACATTAAATGATTTATATAAATAGGTATTTATATTCGTACTTATAAAAAGAGGTACATAGGTAAATATTTTGCATATAAAATGTATGCTTAGTTAGTCTTTTAAACAAAATAACCCTACCTTTCTGCGTTTTCAGTTATTTTCAATAAAGTTGATTAATCAGAGAAGACGAAGGTAATGTTACAGTAGCAATAGTGACGTAGATATACAGGGTGGAAAGATAAGTCGGGCCCTGGAGGAAAACTACCTTAAAACGTTGAGATAGCTCAATTCACTGAAAGGAAACATTCTTTAATTTATTTAACTGCATTTACAAATTTTTGAAAAAGAGTACAGTTTTCAAAAAAGTATTTATTTTGTAATTTTTGCCATAAATAATTTTTATGACAATTGATGCCAATCGATCCTGTTTCCAACGAGGATAAAAACTTCTAAATACCAACCAAGTTTAGGGCACAAGAGAACCCATAAATAATAATTATAATATTTTTCATACAATTAGTATGGAAAAAAGTGAGAAATTAAGAAAATAACTGTGTATGCAGTTTTAGTTTTTAGGAAAAATAAAAGAATGTTTCCTTTAAGCGAATTGAGCTATCTCAAGGTTTTAAGGTAGTTTCCCTCCAGGGCCCGACTTATCTTTCCACCCTGTATATATTATCTTTCTTTTATTTCTTTCTTTCAATAGTGTATTAGAGCACGGGGCTGCTGAATGCTATGTAGGTATGTACAAGCTCTTTATTGTACAAAATAAATACGAATAAAACGATAAAGGATATTTAGTTCAAAAGCGACCTTATCCCTCTAAGGGATCTCTTTGAGCTAGACGTGTGCGCCGCGCCGGCGTGGCGTAGCCGCGCCGTGGGACCCACGCCGCCGCCGCCGCCGCGGATTTCAAAATCCACTCCGTTGGTCAAAATTTCAGAATTCGACAAAAATTAACCAATGCTAATTACCGATGAAGGAAAGACAGTTGAAAAATTAACAACGTATATTGACGAATTAAACCATATAAACATCTACACATTGAACTAGTCAATTCCTTCTCTAGCAGAGCTTGTAATTGAAAAAATTGTGCGCATCGATTAGAAGTTGTGACATTTTGAACATGGAAAGAGTACCCCACGTGGAATATTTTTAGTTTTGGAGGTCCGTAAAATTTTTGGACCTTCACGTCTAAATCAGGGGTCTCATGTAATATAGTACTCTCTGGTTAAGGCTGCTAGGGGTTGTGTGGTATTATTTTCGTATAAAACAGACATGCAGAATTAATTTTGGATATTAAAAAAGTTCTGCGGATAGGAAAATTACTCTGAAAAATATATTTTTTAGAACATTATATAACTAATAATTATCATTATTTTGAAAAAAATATATCATAAGCAAGCATGTTTAATGCAATCTTTAAATATATACAATTTTAAGGCTTTTACTCAACAAAAAATACATGAAAAAAAATCTTTTGCGTTGTGGTGTATATGTTTTTTCCATAGTAAATCTAAAATCAATGTGAACATAAACTTCCGTAGTGTAGTGACCTTAAAATGTATGTATTGTTTATTATTTATCATAATAATTTGTACAAAATGCAGAAATGGAACATATAATCGATTTGTGTTTAACTTAATAAGGAAAAACGTGTTTTTTGAATTCTTTTTTTTCTATATTTGCATATTGTAGAAGTTATTATGAGCAAAATTGACTAATAATAAACCATACATATATTTTAAGGTCAATACACTATGGAAGTTCACGTTCACGTTGATTTTAGATAATTACTATGGAGAAAACATATACACCAACGACGCGAATGTTTTATTTTTCACGTAGTTTTTGTTGAGTAAAAGCCTTAAGAGTACGGTAAAACTTTTTTTTCGATTTCGCTCAACTTCTTGATACTAATTTGCAGTAACTCACGAAATTTCTATTAGTTTGTATACATATTTGGAAAGTACGTATCTTATTAAATTGTATAAGTGGAACGCAATTCACCCTAATCTAACACCAATTTCGCGATTTTTGCTTGGAGAGGTGAAAAGAGTAAGACTTTTATTGATTAAAATTAAATTATACTACTATAATTAAATTATTATTTAATTATACTAGTACGTATAATACATAAATACGTTGGAAAATGAGTTGTCTGAGGAATAAGTAGAACAATTTTTTTCATTTTCATATATATTTTTTAAGGGAGAGTATGTTTAGTAAGTTAAGGTGATATTTTTGGGGAGGCATTATAGCATTTTAGAATAGTAAAAATACAGAACTAAACTGTACTTCATGCTTTAATCAGATAATATAAAACATATTAGGGGCCATAAAAAATAAAAACTAATAATCAAGCGACAAGATTGCACGAATAAACGTCCTCACTAAACAAGCTCTGTAAGAATTCAGTTTTAGGGTATTAAATATTAATATATATAGACCAAAATAACTTTTTTGCAATAACAAGACTTTAAACTATAATCTTTACCGGACTCTTAAAATTTTATATATTTAAATCTGCATTAAATATGATTTCTTATGATATTTTTTACATATCAAAAGATTGAAAATTATTAGTAATATAACGTTCTATAAAATATATTTTTCTGACTGATTTTCCTCTCCGCAGAACTTTTTTTAAATATGGAATTTCATATTTTTACTATCAGAAATGAATTTTGCATATCTGTTTTAGTCATAAATGATACCACACCCCCTAGCAACCTTAACCAGAGAGTACTAGCAAATAGCACGGGACCCTTGATTTAGACGGGAAGGTCCAAAAATTTTACGGATCTCCAAAACTAAAAATATTCATCGTGGTGCACTCTATCTATGTTCAAAAATTCATAACATTTTCTCGATGCGCACAATTTATTTCACTTTTGTACTGAGTGATAACCACACTTTTCTTTCGGGAGACTAATAAATGAGTATGATTTAACCGCTCACCAAATAAATATGAAGTCGATGGTCTAATTAATAAGGTTGGTAACGAAAATAAAAAAAATCTGCTACCAAAATTGTGTCACCAACTAAATTTGCCTTTTCGGTGGCAGGCTTGATCCTTAATACTAAACGGTATGTTTGGACCTATTGCGAGTAAAAAAAAAAGGATCCTTATTTATCACAATTATGAGAAACATCAACATAAAAGCGATTTCCGAAATATAGGCAAGACTGAAGTGTACTAGAAAAACATCCATTAATATGCAAAGAGCATTACAATATTGTTTTATGTTCCTTGTTCCTAAAAAGTTTTTAAGAAGAACCGGGAGCAAACCCCCTATCTATCTGTCTGATTTATCTAAACTTTCTATTATTTTGATAAAATTTCAATGATCCCCTTCCTGAAACATTTTTATAAGGATCCGAAATGAATAGAGCTTTTGGCTTTGATCTGGTCTGCTTCATGTTACATTAGTAAAATAAGTAAGTCAGGTACTTCTTTTTTTTAGGCATGAATCATATTAAGTAAGGGAAGTAGGAAATCCCAGGTTAGAATCCTGGTAAAGGCATTTATTTGTCTTCTTTCATTATTTATTTTTGACAAAAAGAGACATACATTTAATCAGTTTCACCTATCTGCCAAACTGCATAATAGTTTGTTGGCAGAAAACTTATTTTACCCTCCACCATTGTACTAATAATTTAGGTACGTACTTATGTGTGTTTATAACAGATGTTTGTACCCGAGTTAAATTATGGATGTTTTCTATTTATTTAAGTATTTATCGATATCTATGTATTATATATATCTTCGTCCAGTACCCACAACACAAGCCTTATTGAGCTTACTGTGGGACTAGGTCGGTTTGTGTGAGATTGTCCTATAATATTTATATATTTATTTACACTAAACTATGCAATCAATTTTATCAATTGTTATCAATATTTAGTCTTATTTGGAACACTACCTGAAAGCTATTAAATTATACGTACCTACGTTCATGATAATGATAAGACAATTGATTGTATTTCAGCTGATTATACAATCATTATTTAATTTGTAATTATTATGATCGCTATTGTAACACAAATATCCGCAACATATCGCACATCCGCGAATTATCGTTGTGTTACAATTTATGGAGGAGAATATTGTACTAACAATAATTAACTCACCTTAACTCACCTTAGTAATTGCTTTAGATGGCTGGATAGATGTCTAATTAACTAAAAAGGGATAACAACTTTTCAACACCTAGTTACTCGAGGCTACCAGGGTAGAAATGGGTAGGGGTGAGTAAATACTGAGTATTTACTCAGTATTTATCCAAAGCACCCTGTAAATACTCGTATTTACTCATTTCGGTGGGTAAAAACGATTATTAATAAAATATATAAAAAAGTGAGATTAAAGTACTAAATTGTTTTGTATTGAATATTTCTAGCGTGTATAAATAATATTTTTGTTATAAGAAGCATATTAGATGAAAAAAAGGTAATTAGCAGTGAGAAGAAATTTGGAATTTAGGGAATGTAGGAATGTAGACGTGATAAAAACATAGTCAACTATTTTGTTTCAAATACGAAGGTATTTACTTTGAAAACATGGGACTTAAGTCGTTTCTGTATTCTAGATAAGTGCATTTCGCAAGCCGATTCGAATATTATACAGATGTTAACAAGTCGTTTACAAAAAAAAAACTGCCACGAAAATACTTCACAATATTATAGGCAGTATAGCTCTTATCAGATAGCGCGGCGATTGTTAGCTAGTGCTAATGAACAAAGAATATAGAAATAATGACCATAAAGGGTCAAACTGCGAACAAAAGACCACCTAGTTTGCGGCGTGGACTTAAACTGCATTCTCTATTATATTTGTCTACTTCTTATCTCAAAAGTATGCACAGTTTTAATATTAATAAACATCGTTTTCATAAGGGATATATAGTGTCGCAGAGTGAACAAAAGGTGGCTCGGCTCGCTGAATGTGCTTTAAATCCTTATCTTGCAAAATGCGCGTTTCGCTTCCCTTATTTTGATTGGGTGATTAGCGGACACTAACAAGTGTAGTACGACTAGTATCCAATGAAAATACAGTTAGGCACGCTGGCGCGCCTGGCGCGTTTGGCACGCTCAGTTGCTGTTTGTCAGTCAACCTGTTCGGAGGACTACCTACTTGTTTATTTTACGTAAAGTGCCTCGTGTGATTTTCCTTGGACCCTTGCTTTGTATATGGACTTTGATAGTGTTTTATTTGTGATTAAAGTTAACGTTTCTGGACTTTTGATTTTTGTTAGTGAATATCTTTAGATAATGGATATTTTTGGTAGCGTTCCAGTCTCACGCTAAAATGTGTGGCTCTGAGGACCGCGACAGAAATCACATGCTCGCTATTGGAATACAGCACGGTTAGTACAAGAGTGAAGCGATAGTATCTCGCATATAGTACTACCTGTCTCTTTTTAAATGATACAGTCAGAAAAAGATGGATAGACTATCTCGCGCGCGAGATACTGTCGCATTACACTTGTGCTAACCGTGCTGGGATATCCAAGCAGGTACATCGATCTTGTGGAGCTAGGTATCGCCATTAGTAAACCTGACCCCGTCCAAGCAAAGGTGAGTGTTTACGTGGCACTTACGTCATTTTATTAAGAGTTTTTTTAAAGAAAACTCAAAAACGGCTCAACCGATCATGTTGAAAGTAATTTTATTTTAAAGTATTTTCTAGTCCCTAATTCATCCGATAATTTTTCATATTTTTGTACTTTGGTGTAAATGTTATAGAGCGGTAAACATAATTTTAGTCTTCAGAAATGTTTTTTTTCTTCAAAAATATATTCAATTTATAAAAAAATATATTTAGAATCATCCAAGTTATTTTAATGCCTTATTTAATCATGTAGACACGTTGTTGGTTTCTGATTTTGGTGTGACAATTAGTGACATGTATGGAGTGCCCCTCTTAAAAATATGATTTTTGCGACTTTGACTAGTTGATTTAGTAGCGGGTTACAAAATACACCTAAATTTCAAAATGTTATAACCCTTGCAGTACTCTAAATAGTTTATACCCACCAATTTGGGTATAAACGAGTAAATACGGGTATTTTGAGTAAATACTGAGTATTTACTCGGTATTTACCCTTGAGTATTTACTCACTACCCATCTCTATACCAGGGCATTATGGCTAACTTTAAACAACCATGATCGAAACAACCTTATCGACATTTTCGTGTATAACTAGTTGGTTGGTTTATTTAATATGGCATATCTTTAGAACATGTACATGTAATTTTTTGAAATGCAACAATATATTGCTCTAAATTATATATTAGCTTAAGATAATAATTTGTAAGTGATTATTCGAAAGTGCTTATTGCGATGCCTGCTTAAATAAACAGATTTTGACTTTAACTTTGAGTTTAAAAAGCGGACGGTAAAGTTTATACTATTTATAAAATAAATAAAATTTGTTGTTATTTAGCATATACAGGGTTGGGCATATTAAGTGTCCTAGTTTTAGAAACCTCTTTTTTTCTTAAAATACTTCAGATCTTTTTGAACTATTATACTTTTTAAATTGCTTATTTATTATAGTATCTATAAATCATAATGACGGATTGATTATCTTTTTTTTTGTACATTTGTCAACGATGGACGCAAAACGCGAACTCGTAATAGATTTGTACAAGAAAAAATATAAGCCATGCGAGATATTTAGGAAACTGAAACGCCTAAATATAAATATAAGGTTCATATCGCGGACTATAAAACGTTTTATAGAAACCGGATCTTGCCGACCGAGGCCCAAACCTGGACGAAAACCATCGATACGTGTGGGAAATCTAATAAAACGCGTCCGTGAGAGAATTAGGCGGAATCCAGCACAAAGTGCGAGTAAACTCGCGAAGGACCTGAAAGTCTCAAGAAGATCAATGGGTCGAATATTGCGAATTGATCTGAACCTCAAGGCCTACAAAAAACAGAAAATACACGGTTTGACAATAGCTCAAAAAAAAGCTAGAGTTAAAAAATGTAGGGGTATATTAGCTTGGCACGATGGAGATGATATGATTTTTTCGGATGAAAAGATGTTTGTGCTACAAGACAGCCACAATCAACAGAATGATCGAGTGTACGGAGTAAGTTTACGGGATATTCCAGCGGACAAACTAGCAGTGCAACGATTCCAGAGTACGTCTGCAGTTATGGTATGGGGGGCCATAAGTCCTAAAGGGAAGTTGCCACTACTGTTTATTGACCGTGGGGTGAAAATCAACCAAGACTTCTACATACAGAACGTTTTACAAGATCATCTGCTTAAAAACGCTCAAATGTTATATGGGAACGAGTATTACTGTTTCCAATAGGATAGTGCCCCATCACATAAAGCCAAACGTACACAGGACTGGTGTCGGCAAAATTTAACAGATTTTATACCATGGGAAGAATGGCCTGCGTCGTCACCAGACCTGAATCCCTTGGATTTTTCAATATGGGGTTACATGTTAAGCAAAATTGGGAGCACACATGGACTAAATTTGAGTTCATTTAAGGATCGGTTAATCAAAATATGGGACGAGATACCTGAAGAAGTCGTGCGTGCCGCATGCAAGTCGTTTTACAAGAGATTGCGTAAAGTTTTACGAGCCAAAGGAGAGCGTTTTGAGTTAACGAATTAATTTTGTAAATATATAACATAGTTTAACACAAATACATACAGCATTTTTATTTTTGTTGTTTTATTTAAAATTTATTGTCTTATTAAAATAGGACACTTAATATGCCCAACCCTGTAATAATCATTAGTAAAATTATTAAATAATTATATTTATCAGCCTTGTTTTATGATAAATGTACTAAAATGGCAAGTTCACATAGGTGTAAGTTTGACACCATGGACCATTCATTCATTATATGTTTTTTTTGCGCTCTGGCCATTTCGATAGTCGGTTAATAAAAATATAGGTAGGTAATATAAAATAAAACGGCTTATTAAATATTTAAATGGTGTAAAGTTATGCTTTATTTCCGATTTCTATGCCTAGATTATAATTTCTGTTTTAGATATAATAAAATTAATAACATTAGCAGGAAGGTTTATTTTATACAGAGTATGTTAAATTACACATGTATAAATTGAATTGGCCACGACAACTCGATACAAACTTAATCGATAGCGATAGCCACGTAAGTACAAAGTCGCGGAAGTCCTGTTCAACGTGTGTGGGCCCTTTGATATCAACCGGTCGGGTTCTGTTCATCAGTAAACTAATTAAACAGGACCTGAAGCTCTATCGCTCAGTAATAGAGTGTCACATTCCGCGTTAAAATAATACTGGCAGCATGTGAACGATGGTTATGATTTAATTTAAATAGAGAACGTCGGAAGTGGCCGGCTCGTTCGCAAATCCAATATGGCGGGTAACGTAACGTTTGACAAGCCGCGTTTGATGCCCCTTAATTGTTACATTTCCGCACGCTTTTTTGAAGTTGTCTTTGATTTCATATTTATTTTTATGATGTAACAAAACGTTTATTTGGTCATTAAGATTATATTTTTCAAAGTGACTACCAGGATAAGTTGTTTTTAGTAGTGAACCGTACCTTTTTATTACGATTAACTTTTGCACGTGGCTACGCCTGGCCTATAACCGCGAACCACTTTGTTCGTTCGATCGTATTTGCATCACTATCTTTCGAATATGCAAGAGCGATAGAGACGGAGATAACGAAATTTATATTTTCGATGTTCGTGGCCCGCTGATCATAATTTCCAAAACCAGTTATTTTCAAATAGTTGCTTTTATAATTTTACTACTATGTCAGTGTATTATATATTACATTAAGAACCCCTTGATTGAGTTTGACATTTTTAATGTTGAATAGAAAGTCGTTCAATTTAGTTGACGCTGGAATATTAATGAATAAGAAAAACATTAAATTAATTAAATATACAACTTGTTACACCCAAGACTAAAAACCTGAAATGTGTTTGTTCAGAATTGAGAGTGGAATCGATTGCAGTGTATCTTAATATACTTTTTCTTTAATTTTCCAATTTTTTACGTGTCGAGTCTAAAAGTTTCGATAACTACAGTTTACCATTCTATCGAGAGGTTAGGAGAGAGAGTTTTATTTGTTAATAAAGGCTGGTAGCTTTGACAAATTTGGTTTTTCACTGTAAATAATGTCATGTAGGTTGTCATGGTCAAAGTATGTCATCTTATGTAATGTACTCATGTGCATGTCATACAAATTGACAAAGTAGGTTGATAGGTTGACATGACATGACACATGTAGAGATGTGACAACATCGAGTGTAGAGTTAACAATTGAACAGAATTGCAAGGAAAACTAAACATACAGATCAACAGATCGAGACAGTATTTCACTCCGGCCCACCGCCTCCAGCTTTACAAGGCACAGGTACGTCCACGTATGTAATACTGTTCTCATCTGTGGGCGGGAGCACCCCAGTATTCCACTTCTCCCTCTGGACCGCATCCAACGAAGAGCGACTCGAATTGTCGGCTGCCAAGATTTTACGGATCGGCTCGACTCCTTGGCGCTGCGTAGAGATGTAGCCTCGCTCTGCATCTTCTATCGCCTCTATCATGGAGAGTGCTCCGAGGAATTGTTCGGATTAATCCCTGCCGCCTCTTTCCGCCATCGTCCTACGCGACAGCATTACCATCATCACCACTTAGATGGTAGACAGTCCTCAACTGTGCGTTTCTCCAGAAACTTCCTGCTTCGCACAACAAAACTGTGGAACGAACTGTCGTCTGCGGTATTTCCGGACCGATACGACCTTCAAACCTTCAAGAAAAGAGCGTATTCCCATCTTAAAGGCCGGCAACGCGCTTGTGACCCCCCTGGTGTTGCGGGCGTCCATGGGCGGCGGTAATTGCTTACCATCAGGCGATTCGTCTGCTCATTTGCCTCCTATTTCATAAAATAAAAAAAATACGCATATCTTTCGAAATAATTAACTAATTGAAAAAAACTTTTTACAAAAAAAAGATAAACCGACTTCAAAAAGGATAAAATAAACTATTATATTATTTATATGCGTTACAAACTGATATGTTTGAAGTCGGTGCCAAGCCAAAAAGTTACAATACCGGCAAATCAGCTTCAAGTCTGAAAATCACAAAACAGTTAATACGAACGAGGCGTATGTGTTCAGTGAACTGTTCTTCATATTATAGAACTATTCTAATACGGTATTGACTGCACGTAGGTTTTCATTCAAGTACAGAGAGAAAGTATAATCACGCGTCTTATGATGTTTGTTAATAAACTTTTTTACTAGTTTTCGGACTAACCATATCTCGAACGGAGCCCGGCGTGCTTCGGTTTGAATTATTTATCCTACTTCATCTAAGGTGTAATATCGAAGTGTAAAGGAATTCAATGGCAAGATTGATATTTCTATACTCAGAGACACGGGGTATGTGGGGCCCACCTTTTCAGTAGAAAAAGGCGCGATATTTTTAAATTTTCTATGGAAGGAATACGTGTTTATATATTTTGCCGCCTTTTTCTGATTATTGACAAAGTAGACGTGTATCAGAGTATTTATACATGGGTAGCTCTTTTCATCAAAATTGGATTAGTAGTTTAGACGTGAAAATGTAACAGATAGATTCACATTCGCCTTTGCAATATAAGTAGGAATCATAATGTTATGTGATTTTCAGACTTGAAGCTGATTTGCCGGTATTGTAACTTTTTGGCTTGGCACCGACTTCAAACATATCAGTTTGTAACGCATATAAATAATATAATAGTTTATTTATAATATAATAGTATATTAGTTGAAGTCGGTTTATCTTTTTTTTGTAAAAAGTTTTTATTTTTCCATTTTTAGTGGTTATAAAATTATCATAATCGGACAACGGATATCGCAATAATCGGTGAAGATATATAAGAAAAAGTTCATGATACGTACTCACTGTAAGGAAAGTTCCACATATCATATGTGGTCTTCATCATTAGGTCCACTCCATCATATTGGTGGTTTTCGAGAGAAAATCCTCGAGTTGCTTAAGAAAACACCCAAATCACCATACGTATGCCTTTAAAAATTGAGGAGTTCCCTCAATTCCTCATGGATCCCATCATCAGAACAGCACCAGATTAATGTGGAGCCAACTTAAAGGTATTTACACTCAAACAAAAGAAGAATTCCTCAAATTGGACCACGGGTCTCGGAGTAATCGCTCAACATCCTACATTTAAAAAAAATCATCATCATTATCATCAAAACAACCATCATCAAGAGGTCCACTTCATCAAATTGGTGGTTTTCGAGAAAAAATCCTCGAGTTGCTTAAGAAAACACCCAAATCACCATACCTTTAAAAATTGAGGAGTTCCCTTAATTCCTCATAGATCCCATCATCAGAACAGCACCAGATTAATATGGGACCACCTTGGAAGTAGACCCTTTCAAACAAAAAAAGAATTATTCAAATCGGATCACGCGTCTCGGAGTAATCGGTGAACATACATAAAAAAAAAGCCCAAACCGAATACAGAACCTCCTCCTTCTATGAAATTGAAGTCGGTTAAAAATAAATACGCTAGATTAAACAGCAATAATATAAATCGTTTGGGGTGCCTAAGGTTTTTAGTGGCTCAAGTAACACGTTGTATATTTATTTCAGATGACAAGATCCATAGGTACAAATAAAAATAACAACATAACATGCGAAAAAGTTAAAATCAGCATTTATCATCAATGACCACTGCATCCCCAATTTCCCCTATACAAGGTGTAACAAAAATGCTTGTGATCCTTTTAAGGGCGTACCCATTATGCCCTTAAAAGGATCACAAGCATTTTTATTACACCTCGTAATCAATTATTAAAAAAAAAAAAAAGGGTTTGTATGAAATATTTCCGCGTTCAAAAATTTTTGTACCTTCTTTTTCTTAGCGTCAATACGATACCAAATATGCCCTTACACGGATCACCAGTATTTTTTTTACCTTGTTGAAATGAAACGTCCTTCGTGTTAAGATGTTGTATTGCACGCCTACCTACAACTTGAGCCATGATCCATCCTAATTAACAACTAAATAATAGGTAATGTCATTGTCAGGTAATGGGTTATACCTATATTAAAAGCAATTGCTTGAACATTTAATTTAAGGTAATCAATATGTAAATGCAATTTTTGCAAGCTATCTTTTCTCATTGGCGTCATTTGACGCCCTAAATAATGCAATCACATTGTAATTACAAATTTTAAAGTAAACATTGTATAATTAATGTCATATTAACACTTTGACTGTTAAGAACCAGTTTCGCGGTTGTTTAGATAATTATACCTACGTGATCACACACAGTTGATGTTTTCTGAATCAATAATTGTCGGGACTTTGAAACGTTCAATAATGTCCTCCCACCGAGGGCGTCAAAATCCAGTGAAAGGAATCTCAGGAATACGGGGGGTTCAGATAAAATATAGGTAATGGATAGTGAATGAAGTGATAACGCAGAAATAACAAAAATACATACTAGAATTGAACAAAAATATGCTTTCAGGCACATGCCTATAAACTTTCATCAAGTACATGGCAAGACGTCCATAGAACTCCAAGTATATTTACAACTGTTGATGACAGGTCTGAATAAAAGTAAATCAAATTAGTTTCATCTTACTCACAACTCACCACAGGCATTAAGATAAATACACTGCAAGTGTGAGGTTTGCTTGTTTGTTAAGCACAGAGCACAATCGCATCAGTTGTTTATAATTTTTAGCAAAGATATTTTACATGAAGCAGCGAAAGTGTTAAATATGTAACTGTGCCACATTAAGTATTTGTTGTAATTGGCTAGTCGATCGATTGTCTCGGCGACAGGATGTCTGCCGTGCAAGTGGCCGAGTCATCTTTTTTATAAGTACTTATCAAACATGAATGTTATTCAAATGCCATTATAATATAATAATATGTCGTTTATGGAATATTAGACACACCTATTTACATATTTTTACATATTTTCTTAATTTACTTGTAGGTTCTTCGAAAAAGGAGTGTTATTGAATGGAGTTGATTATCCAATGGTCCTCTATGCTGATGACAGCACGGTAATACTGACTGGCGATGATGCACATGATTGCCAATCAAAAATAAATAATGCACTTATATCAATAATCAATTGGCTTAATATTAATAATCTCCATATAAATTTAGAAAAAACCAAAATTATGAATTTTTATCAAAGAATTAATAGAATGCTTGACATTAATGTGACATATAATAATTATACAATTGAGGAAACTGACAATACGAAATTTTTAGGATTAATTTTAGACAATAAGTTAACATGGAATATCCAAATTGACTCTTTATGTAAGAAATTAAGGTCGTTTTCGCGGGCACTGTTTAATTTAAATAAAAAAGTAAGTCGAACTGCAGTACTCACTGCCTATCATGCGTACGTAACACCCACATTGCGTTATGGTATTATTTTCTGGGGTAATTCGACAGATCGAAATTTGGCATTTAAAGCCCAAAGGAAATGTGTGCGTTCTGTTTGTGGTCTGTTGGAAAGCGATTGTTGCAAAAGTTATTATATTGAGCTAAAAATTTTAACTTTTCCTTGCTTATATATTTATGAAGTTGTCATGTATGTTAAGCTAAATAAACACCAATTCCCTGTTTTCAAAAGTGTGCGCCAACAACACAAAATAACGTGTACAAAGTCAGACACAGCATTGCGAAAAAAGATTGTATTCGGCATGGCACACACATTATATAATAAGTTACCAGACATAATAAGAGAATCTGACATGCCTCAGTTTAAGACTAATTTATTTGACTTTTTAGTAAAAAATGCATTTTATTCAATCAAAGAATATTTAGATTATACGCCAGACTTATATTAATTTCATTGTAATAATACATGTATGCATGCTGCATGCTTAGTTTTAAGAAATCTAGGATTAGGTATATAATATTTGCATGCCCACTAGCAGGCTGAATACACTGTATACAAAATGTATTTAAGAACCACTTGACTGTATTTGAGCAAATAAATTATTTGATTTGATTTGATTTGATTTGAGTTTTTTAGTGTAAGGAGTGTTCTTAAAGGGTAGGCAATGCGCATATGAATCCTCTGGGGTTGCATGCGTCCATAGGCTACGGTAACTGCTTACCATCAGGCGAGCCGTATGCTTTTTTGCCACCGTCGTGGTATAAAAAAATATGTTGTTAATTTTTAACTAATTAAATTAAAACTTTAATTAAAGTAGTAAACGATGAACTGAACAAAAAAAGCAAACTCAAATCTTTAACTACGATTATTATTACGCGTTTGTTTAAATTAAATACCTTACATACATACTTATAAATATCTTATTAAGATGTCAGAATGTTAGAATAAGCTCGATATAGTGTGGCAACGAAAAAAAGGGTTTAAAGGTAAATAAATACGAAAAGAATCAGCATAATATCTTATTTTCTCTACAGCGCGCTTACTATAATACCCCGTCACCCTACTAGTGGAGTACGGGAACGCCTTTTTAACCTATAAAAATGACATTTTTATAGGTTAACACAAGTCCGATTTTATTTTGTGATCTGTTAGAATACGTTAAGTACTAATATTAAAAAATATTTTCTAACAATTGTTAACATTGCGCTAGGTATAATACATGTATTTGTTTGCTACACATATAAAATATTATGTAAGTTTTATTTTTCTCCACCAGGCTACCCCTTTTTACTATTGCAACATAACTTCACATTTTATAACGGTTTTGTCAAGAGCATATGTCGTCTTAGCAATTTATAATTCGTTTCGTTTGTAATTATAATTCAAGGTCACTTATATTGTGACAAATTGTTTTCGATTATGCTCACATAATTTATTGACCAAACTGTTATAAAATGACAGATGATGTTGAAATACATAAATGCAATAGTATGGTAAAGGAAAATATATCTTGTATAATCTTTTCTTGTTGTTATTAACAAATATCTATATAATACTTAGCGCGACATCAAAAACTGTTAGAAAATATTTTTTACTATAAGTAATCATATCATATTCTCTAACTAAAAAGAAAATCGCACTTGTGAGTTATCGAAGCTCAAAACTGTTCGCGTACTGTACTATACTCCCTCCCTCCATACCAAAGTACAGAATAACTAATAGTACTACCGTACAGAAAATTCACTCCTTCACAAAAGGCAGATTTAGGTATAAAATTATACCTATACTCGCCGCCTGCAAGCAAAATTTAAACTTATAACCGCGCACGAACCGTGAATCTTCTTTGCGCGCCGCAGTTTTATGAGCGAGCTGTGAGCGTCGGCACGGGGCTGTCACTTAACAAGTTTTTGTACCTATACCTACTGATTTATTATTTTTAAGATAAATATGTAGGAATTACAAACGTTGATTCTGTAAACATGAAAATTTTATCCGGAGATAGAAATTTTTATAGAGATTATGTCTGATTCTCACGGAAGTAGGTATGCCACAGCCGTATTCCTTTGACAATATGTCGGTCAGTTCCTAATATTGTTTCTGGGCAACCGATTTTCAATGAATTAAGGATGTTTATTGTAACTATTACTAAGTAAGGACTTCGGGACCTTTCAATATCGTCCGGAATTTAAATTTTTTATTTCTGCTTCCTTGTTCTTCCGTTTATTCAGACATCCGTAAAGACATCTTTTATACGGATTAGATCGAGATTTAGGTTTCGAGGCCATTGTGTATTTTCAATTTTGCGCGAGCGCCACGTGACGCGAGTACGACTATCGTGCGAGCCGAGCGGCAGCCCACTGCCATACGCCTGCCCGGCAGGCGTGCCGGCCAAATGTACCTAAATTGCGTAGTGAAACCCCCCTGACCAAAGACAAGCTTGATGCTAACAGTACCTACTTATAAAGCTGTGCATTAGTAAACGATCACATCAATATAAAATCGTGATCAACGTTTCGGATGGCAAAACTATTTAATCCAATTTAAATAAGTAGCACCATTCATTAAGAAATAACAATAATAACTAGGTGAGTCCTCTCAGTGGGGAGTCGATGAAAAATCGACGGTGAAGAAGATCGATTCGATTGTCGATTAACTTTCTACTAATCGATCGATTTATCAATTGAAGTGATTACACAATATATGTATAGTGTATTGTGTTATGCTACTATTTGGGTTCTCTATTGAACGTATTATTAGCTATTATTTATTATATATATAATTATATTTGTATAGTTAACCCATATGACCTATTTGTATACACTTTTTATTTTTATTTTTTTATTAGCCTATTTGGTGTCCCACTGCTGGGCAAAGGCCTCCCTTCTTTTCCCCCATTCGACCCTGTTGGTTGACAAATTCAATCACTCTTTACAGAATGCGTCCAAGTCATCCCGCCATCTCTTTTTTGGTATACACTTTAAAACATTAATATTAATACCGATTAGAAACGAATTAATGATTTAGTAACGTTGTTATGGTTTAAGAACTGGCTATGACATAAGGTATATTTACAATCCGCACCCAAAACCCCTCGAGTTAGTATTTCTTTACTATCGTTTTACTGGATTTGGACGCCTGGAAGTCATCTGCTGGTAAACCTCAAAATAGGAGATCGGAAAATGTATACCTGCTGATTAGAGGGGTTGGTTGCTCGGCCGATAGTATCCTACATGGACCGTATTCTAACTTTAAAACACGTTTAGACACGATCCAACTTCAATAGAACTCCAATGCATTAACAACGCAATACAGCTACTATACGGCATAAACATCTGAATCAGAAATATCAGAATTTGCTTGAGAAATATTCCAACACAACTCCAATACAATTTCAATATTGGTTGATTGTTTGTGGTGTGTTGGAGTTATGTTTGAGATAGGTTGTGTTCTTATTGTATTGTTAATGTATTTTAAAATTAGAATCCGGCACCAAGACCGTATTTTAACTTTAAAACACGTTAGGACACTATCGAACCTCGAACGAATACAGCTATGCGTCTAAACGTCTGAATCAAAAATATCAGAAATTGCTTGAGAAATATTCCAACGCAACTCCAATACAACTTCAATGTTGATTGTTATGTTTGAAATAGATTGTGCTTTTAATGTATTATTTATGTATTTTAAAATCAGAATACGGCACCATGTCGTAGCCAGCTATCTGTCCATTAAATCTACACAGCAGGCCGCAAAGTCAAATAACTGTCCTAAAATTACCTTTAGTTCTTTTATCAGTTTTACAGCTATTGATGAGAATTGATTGAGTTGTCCAACCGTGAAAAAGAAGTGGGTACTGGGTAAACTTACTTTCACATTAATAAAATATTGTGATTATCTTGGCCACCATGCGCTTGTTACTGTATTTGTTCTGACTATTGCTGTCCATTACAAAGGGTATCGATTTACCGTGAGAACGCCACCACGCGTCGCTAACGCCTTTCTTCAATATTTCATATCTATGCGCTGTAAATGACAGAACAGATCTACAAAAATGTTTGATCAATTCAAATTTATAAATAGTAACAGAATATGAAAACAATGAAAAAACATTATTATGTACTATCTTTTAAACGTAGAGCGTGCTCAAGGTACAAAACCGGTACCAGAACCTGGAATCCTCGGTTCTCGCTATACAAAATCGGAACAGGGAGCCCTTTATTTAAATGTACACATACCCAATCCCTACCATACTTCTACTTTTCCATACAAATTGGACACAAATGCCTTGAAAAGGTGTTAACGATCTGCGCGACGGCTGGCATGAACGTGGGATACAAAACATAAACACAGCCTGCGTCGTTTGATGATAATCCACTCGCACATTCGAAGTTATTAATAGAATAAACACTCGTACAGATAAAAGTCCGCAAACCCCTGCCGATCGATATACTTGTCGACGTGTAGATGTAATTGTATGCGTATAGATCGACACGTTCAGTGATACAACATGTTTCTGCCATGAGCTTTGTTTCAATTTAGTGTGGTTAGGGTTGGCGCTGAAAAGTAATGCCGGTTATTTAGCTGGTCATTTTATCGAGTCGAAAAAATGCAAAATGAATGCATAAACATACAGTTAAACTAAATATGCTAGCGGTGACATTATTTATTTCAATGATGAGGATGAGAAGAAAGACACGTAATTTTCATATGCTCTCCCATTTAAAGTTAAGTGACTTCATAACCATCAATCGGCACTCGTTGGCACTTAATGGCTATCAACAGTCCTCAAGCACCAACCGCATCCAATTTAAAAACCACGATCAATTTAACGAGCCATAACTACAAATATCTCAAATTATAACACATTAACGATAACTGACATTGCCTCGTTGCTGCGTCGATATCAGATCCCCACATAAACAACATTAAACCAACTGAGGGCGCAACCCTAATATCTCTTTGCAATAAAAATCAATCAGCATTCACCGATGAGACTCACACCAATTGAAAAATGCCTTTACTCTGAAATCAACCGTGTAATTTATTGGGTAAGGTTCAAATTACATTGATAGTCGCGACTGTGCGAGTAAGTACAGTTAAGTCGACAAGATGAGTTCCTATTTGCAAGATACGGCACAGGTTTTATTGTAGCGTTCAGGCGCGATTCTACTTTTCTTTGTTTCGTTACCGATCTGAATTAATGCTTTGAATTTAGTGGTGGCGGCGCACACATTTTTCATTTTATAAATTCTATTGATTAATCTGGATTTTGAAAGGACTAGAAAACTCATCTCAACATGGATCATACGTTACGTTACGTTGTTTAATTTAGTACTTATTGCGGTTATTGCTGTACATTACTACAAGAGGTAGTATAAAAACCTAGAGTACTTTTAGTCAGCTATATATACGAAAGTGATTCCACTTAAGAGTGGTACTATTAATAGCCAACAAAACTGTTTAGATTCCCGCTTTGTTTGTTTGTTCACCGCGCAATTAGCGCTTAAGTGGAGCTAAATCAATCTCTCAATACCGCATGTGTTGCAGGAAACATCAAACAGCATCAAACGCCGCGCAGCCATTAAACCGATCCGATCATAAAAACAAACATGACACACTATTTCCGGACCTGAGCAGAAAAGGACACACATGAGCGAAGACACCGAGAAAGAAAGAGATATGCAAACCGTCGCCTACAACACACCCAACGTTATAGAGCAAGCCGACAGCAGACTCATAGAAGCTCACAATTTCTGCGATGCAGATTATCTAGATACCGAAAAAATTGATGTAGACGATGATAAAGAACTAGTTATAGCTGATGAATCTCAAGAAGACCAAATAGACGATAATAATCAGAATATAGATGTAGGAACTGAAGAAAAAGTACCAGATTTCGAGCTATCATGGCACCCGCACGTTTACGGGAAACCGCCGAAGAAGCCTACACCGCATTCGATAGAATATATATTAGGGTTAAATCAGAAGTCGACTGTGAGTCAGTTGATGAGTGTGAAAAGGTTCGAGGTGAAGAAGCACTTATACAAGAGTACACAGGTGCAGACGGAGAGAGTGATGAGTGTGCATAAGAACAAGCTGCAGGAGCAGCTGCTGCAGCGAGTGAGGACTAGTGAGAGCGAGTTCGTGAATGAGGAGCCGCTGAACCTGTCCGTGCCCAAACGAGACTGGGAAGAAGAGAAGAAAGGTGAGTCAACTTGAATTTGTATTTTGTAGGTACCGTCGGTCCTTAAAATTATTGAGTTTTTTCTTGTAATTTGAACTTAAATAACAATTTATTCATTTGGAATGAGAATCCTTCGGGAAAATACCATTGCCAAATTGGTATGATAAAGAACTAATTATACAAAATTTCTCAACATTTCTCTTTCGGTGGTGGAATGCTTTATATGTATAATAATATAGGTACATTATAACATCAAAATAGCAATTTCTATTCATCGGTCTTCATTACAGACCAGTTCTACGGTGCTTAAATTACAAATCTAACTTCTATTGTTAAGAAAAGCAACTTAGTGTTTTCTACGAAATATTCAAGTACAAACAGTGTACATCAATTAAGCTATAAAAACGCATGGAGCCGTCAACAAGTGGTTGGTAACTTTACATTGCGGCTTTATGGGCCCGTCTAGTCGGTAAGGCTGGAGGTTAACACATACACTTTAGCGATTGTTTTGTGCTCCTCTGTATTTGCCGAGAACTTATAACTGCTTTGTAAAAGTTAGAGCATTAACTAAGGAGAAGGGCAGCGTTCGCGTTTTCTTAATGTTTTAAAAATCGATGCCATGAAGAAACGTGACGTAATAATGCATTGTTGTACAAGGATGTGTGTCTAAATTGCATGGGAATACTTAAATTCATAATTTGTAAAACCTTGGCATTCATATTATGTGTGGCACATCATGTTATGTGCGGCGTTAAGGTTTTTCTTAAAAAAAAATAGTTTCAATTTCAATTCAAGGCAAGGCACAGGGTTGATGCGGATTGATGATAGCGCAGGGTGTGGCCTTATTTCAATAGTTGTTCGCATTAAATAAAGGGCTTCGGTGTTTAGTTCCTTTATTACTAGGCTTTATAAAAGTATGTAGGTATGACATAAGAACTAACTTGTATTGTTTTACACGATCACAGCGGTAGCCACTGATAGTTTTTTTATCATTATTTCCAGTCGTTATCATCTTTAAAAGAACGATACGATACTTATACGATACGAAAGTTTTCGTAAGTATTCGTTATTGAAAAACCATTAATGGTCAGACTTCTAAAGTCATTATAAGATTTTTTATAATCACACCATGCAACTAACCGCATATGCTAGTTAGTTACGCACCCACTTTCATAGGTATTTCAAACGCTAAACTAAATAGAAACCCAATATCTATCGTCGCCTATCGTTTGTCTGCACTGAATTAGCGCCGAGAGCCACTCTAACCACAATTAACCTTTCAAGAAACACTACGCTGTACTTAATCAATCAGTATTAATGCGCCTGATATACCGACATTCTAATTTTATATCATCTCCCATGATTATCCTAAAGCCTATTAGACGGACGCATTCGATAAACCTGTAGTACTTTGGACCAAAAGGTTCTGAAGTACTGAATCTATATCGTTACATTTTAATAGAGCTTATATTTTGTTTCCTATTTGCAGTCGAGAAACTAAAGTAGCATGGAATTTTGCTCCTTATTACTTGCTAATTGGGTGTTGAAGTTGTTTGTCCTGTTGCATATTAGAACTTGCAAGCAGTAATTTGAACGACGAACGTCCAAGCAATAAGCTATTGGTCGATGCAGCTGTGGCGGTCGCGTCAGGGTTGCAAACTTATTTTTAGAAATAAATTTGTACGGATTAATGGCACTTGAGATGTTAATATGGGTTTATTGTCGCAATCGAAAATGGAACGTTTATTACCTGTCCTTTTTTTTCGTTTTGCACTGCACGTTTGTTTCTTAGGGTTCTGCGAAAAAAAAAGTTTTAAGGTAGGCTACCACACAAATGGTTGGGTAGCTGCTAAGGTGCCATATTATAATTTTAGTAGTAGTATAATTTTAAAATACATAAACGATACATTATAAATGCAATCTCAACATAATTCCAACACACAACCAATAATCAACCAATAGTGTAGTTGCATTCGAGTTGCATCGGGCAATTTTCAAGCAAATTCTGATATTTCTCTATTCTAATTGAATCTAATTCAATCTATTCGCACTTAACAATTTTATTGTCGTTGATAATTTTTGTCAAGGTGCCTTAAGTACTTACGTATAACTATGGAGTGTTGAGATTAATAGTTTCGTGTACGCTTAAGTGGATTGGTTTTAATTTAATGTTTTAACGTTCGTGCTTGTGAGAGTAAATTAAAAAAGTTGTGTCCTTGTTGTTCGTTAACTACACTGCACTATCTTAAAGTAAAGTATTTATTATAGGGATTTTTAAAAGCTTTTTTGCTTTGTTTAAGTGGGATAAATGTAACTATACCATGTCCAGAAAATACCTAGAATAATAGAATAACAAAATAAACATGTATTTCTAACATTCTGTCGTTTTCAAATTGCGTTGCTTCATTGTATTGGCGAAAGCCGACGGGTGAAACTAACTAGGGTATGGTGGAACAGCGTCTGTTTGTCAAAAGCCTTTAACAAATACTAGTATCTATAGGTACAGGAGTATGCCTATCTACGCCTCCCATTCCAATTGTTTGTAAATTTCATTGTATAATAACCAGTTTATTCTGAAGATGTAGTTTGCTACAGTCTGTGTGGAAAGGCAAATCCCGTAGAATGTGTGAGCTCTCATATGAACCACACGACTACTCTTTCTGCACAAGCTCTATAATTACTATAATTATACCTGTTGCATTATAATCGTTCTTAATAAAATGTAAGTTCACTTATAAATTGAAAATACGTTAAATACATTACCGCATTTACATGTACAGTCGACTACAAAGATATGTATCCACTTTTTCACCTTATTGCGTTGTAATAAGGTCTAAAAGTGGATACATCTCTTTCTAGTCGACTGTACCTACTTATCTAATTTAATTTATTCTACGAGTAGCAGTTAGGTATTGACTCTGTAACAATGCAAATTATCTATCCATTTGCAAGTTTAGTTAGATTAGGGATGTCAAATACGCCGCCATTTTGTTTTTGTAGGCAGTTAGTGCTGCCAGTCGATAAATACAGGATAATAGCGCTATTACGGCCTGTTCTTGTTGGCTGCAAATTGCATAGCTAATGTGCGAGCGGCGATTTATTGCGCAGTTACTGATCTTTGAAGATCCAGACTTTAAAATACATTCATTACTCGTAGTCTACCGATTGAGACTGGGTAGGCAGAGCTGACTGTCATTTACTGCAGTTACAGCTGTTAATCTTTGATTTATTCGCAAATAGGTGAGCCTTGTGCCTTGCTCGGTTTAGGTACCTACACAAGCAAGCTAAACAACAACGCATGGCAGTTTCTATAGTAGGTAATTCTGTAGGGTAATTGTGCTAGTTTTCGTCCACATGTGTCAGTTTTCCATCCAATGCTTATTTATAAAATATTCAAGTTTTTCTCAAAACAAAAGCTCTAAATAAAAAAAATACTAAATAATAAACTACCTATAAATAGAAAATTTGTTGACCTTAAAAAGTTTTTCCCCTATATTTGTAGCAGTTTAGGTGGACGGCAAACTAGCATAACCACCCTACTAAATATTACATGCATGATGTAACTATAATTATAGACCGGACGGCCACCGTATGATCACTTACCTCATCGAGGAGCAGTTTGGATCCTTATTCATCGAAAAGTAAAAGTTTAATTGGTTACAAATCATTTGGTCGGCCTAGGCGCAATCTGGTCCGTTCCGGTTTCGGACACTTTTAGTATTTAGTGCAATTTTTGGGGTGTTTTTACCTCGTCGAGTAGCTGGATGAAACCGCCCCGATGAAACGTCCAGTATTATAATTAAAGGCATCATTCCCTTGTTATAGCTTTCAAGTAATATTTATAAAACTCACACTTTGTTTTGACTGCGTGGTAGAGGTATAGTAAGAGTATTAATGTTACTGAAGAAAACATTCTACTATTCCGATCTCTCCGAAAAATCTTACTATAACTTTTGACTTTTCTTTTGAAACCTAATACTTACCTATTTGAAAATTAAAATAGGACACATATTTAGGCTTGTGAAATGGTTCTAAAACACACTGAACAATAAAATGGACGGAAAACAGTTCTCGCTAAACACTAATTATAACTACGCCCCATGGTCTCCCGGGAGCACCTTTAATCTCGGCCGGGGTTGCCAGGGCAATAAATCCTTGCGTAAGCGCATCTGCGGCTGATGGACTCCTTAGTAAGACTGTTATGCATTTAATTTGACGCACTATGAATAAAATATTAGCTTTTAATGCCAAATATCCTAATAGCTAGAAATCCCATGCCGCAGTCCATAAGTAAGCAATACGGGCAATAGGTACATGGTGAGGTTTGTAGGTTATAATAATTATAATAAATAATAAGAATTCCTTATATAAATCATAATTTCTATCCTTTAGTGGTCTCTGCTTTTTTGGTTTTCTCTTTCTTTTGTTTATTGTATTAATTCTCTCATTATTATTATTTTTGAATTAAGTGTAATAATGTTTGTAAATTCATACGAGTAAGTTTTGTTATTTTTATGTACTTTTAGGTACACAAAAGATCCCGAAAGAAAAGATAATATGTATATTAACTATCTTAATGTGCAGGCATATCAAGACACACGGCAGTGTGTCAGCCAAGTTCGCAGAGTAAAGACCACACCAGCCACGAACCATTTGGGCCACTTTTGACCCTCCAATAACTTCAAACCTATTTGGGCTGCATACTTCCAAGTTTGTGAGTCTTGTAAGATTATCTACTAATTACTGAATCCTGCATTTCAGTTAATAAATCTTTTACCGATAACGAGACATTGACCTCCAAAAATATTTCTACACCGGTGACTGCCTGACTCACTGACTCACTCATCAAAAGCTTTGACTAATTCCAGGTGACCTATTAGAAAATTGTTTCCAGTTAGATCTCACTTCTTTTATTAGCGAAACCGTTTACGTAGGTACTTGCCATTCATTCACATTTATGTTTTTGATAGGATTATTTACATTCTTTAATATTTTATAGCCCCAAAGTTCATCAAGTTTAGGTTCTGTTGGGATATGTCGCTTAGTGCTCCTTAAAATGCTTATTATTTAGTTATTCGGGTTTCCATTTAATTGATTAAAATCTAACGCCTGAACAAAATATTTGCGTGGATTAAACTTGTTTTCAATAATGCTTAGGAAATCTTTTGACATAGGCGTTACGCATAATTCTTGTCGTTAAAACGTTTCCTCCCCCTATTAAAATTTTATAGCTGCAATTATGCGCGATTGAAACTACTAATTCATAGAGCGATTCATATTTGCGAGTAACGCTAGTTAAGAGCGTGATAAATAACGCGCACGCGCATCGTAAAGTGGCTTTGATGTCGCGGGCGGAGCTGACCGCCATTGCTTTATTTCTAATATTAACACTTCTGCTGCCAAGAACTGGGCTCAACTTACAGAGAAAACGGTAACAAGATGCTTAAAACGCATCGTGTTAACATTTGTACCTAAGGACTCCGAGAGGTAGCCGTCGAATTATCGGGTTGGCTGGACATAACTGAAAGCGACATGCCAACTACGCCAAGTACCTTCACAACTTTTAAGAGAACCAGTTAAAAAAAAACCCGGCCAAGTGCGAGTCCGACTCGCGCACCGAGAGTTCCGTACAAACGTGTAGGTATATAGGGGTAGTAACTTTATAATTATTAAACATGTTTTTATTATATGATATAACTAAAAATGTAAGGTTTTCGCAATTTTTTCTTTATCTCTGCTATAAGACGTTGCTTCGTACCAAATTTCAAGATTCTGAGTTCACGGGAAGTACCCTGTAGGTTTTGATTCCCTTGCGAGTTTCGAAAATTTGCGGAAATTTGCGGCATAAACGGCTGCATCTTTTGATTGCGTTGGCTTAGGTTTGATTTTTTCACAGCTTCAAGGGACATTGACTTGGACTTGAGTATTTCATATAAATTTCAGGTTGATACTCCACGCGTTCCTGAGAAAAAAGGTCTTGACAGATGGACGGACGGACAACAAAGTGATCCTATAAGGGTTCCGTTTTTTCCTTTTGAGGTACGGAAGCCTAAAAAGCAAATTAAGCACGAAGAAAAAGCATTTTTTTATCACAAGACTATTTAAGTTTTATTCAACGGGTTGCGTTGATTGAATCGTTACGTGAGTAAGTTTTTCAGTCCTTTAATTTATAAATTAACAAACACAAGCTGATCTAAATTTCGGAACAAATAACCTAAAGCCAAACCGCACATTTCGAACCGCAAATAAAACTCGACGCTATTGTGCTAAAGTGTCTAAACAAACACACCGACGGAAGATGTAAATCTCTATATAGACGACCGACGGGGCCCAGCTGCTTGAGGTTTGGCAGGAAGCGAATACCTTGGCGGATAAACATGAGATCGAGACTTTGTGGCGGGAAAATTGTTCTTAAGGAGACTTTTTCAAGTTACTCGCACTCAAGAATTAGCATCCCTATTTAAAAGCTGTGTCCAAAAATCGATGCGATTTATTAGAAACAAATATGTATGTGTCGTATTTATATTTGGTTGGAAATTGGCAAATGTCTTTGTAAACAGACTCTTCCTGTAAATACATACCTACTACTTATAATTGGATCTCTTAGCAAGAAAATGTCTGAAAGGTAAAGTTGTAGTGACTCTTAAATACAAAATACTTATTTTGTAATTAATTTTGTATTAAGCAGAACATCTGCTAACGATACCACAATGCTTATAAATAAAGGAAAAGTAGAAAAACCCACTGCCTCAGGCGAGACTAGAACTCGCGACTCTGGGATACATGCCCATCGCTCTGACCGTCTCGCATGAGGCAGTGGATATTTCTACATTTCCTTTGTTTCTAAGCATTGTACTATATTATGTGACCACCACATATATTTATAATTTGGCAATAAATGGTTTGATTGATTGAATGATTAAACGTAACTTAAATTCGCACGGCAATAACTGAAAGGTTCGCATAAGTTGCTGAACTGGATATATAAAATCTAAACAAAACTTGACATACAAAAAAGTTGGGGCAATAAGAAAGTTATTAATAAGTGGTGCCCCTTAGGTATGAATCATCTTGCACATTTTGCAATAGGTGCAGGTGAATATTTATAGATTTTGGCCAACCAAATTGCTCGTGGCCTCACGTGTAAGGTGTTGTAATTAATATCTTATTGGAGTAGAGTCAGCGGGTTGCGACAATGTTACAAGCGGAGCGATAGCGGTTGAGAAATACAGTCAAAAATTACTATGTTGAAATTTTACGATACAAATGTTTTGATAATAATTTAACAGCCTTGAATTGTATAAAATTAAAATACTTGAGAATTTGTACGGCAAACTTGTCAATATAAGGAAATACACTTATACAATGTAAATGTATAAGTGATAATGATCAGTAGTATTAAATATGCATACCCATTTTTTCCAGTCCAAGTTATCCCGCCATCTCCGTTGAGGTCTGCCGGATCCTCGGTTTGATTCATGAGGCACCCAAGCCCAGTTAACTGCTAGCTGCTGCTGTGGGCTCGTACTCGTCAACACTGAAAACAGGATATGTCTAACTGTAATTTTACTTGACTATCGGGAACTGAAAACACCAATTACTAAAAATAAGTCTATAATCGTACTTATACCACCTGCCTAAAGCGGAGCAGGGTAGCGCACGCGGTGAGCTTTTCTCACGTCCGCGTGTGCGCGGTGGACAATTGGACACTTGCTTCGCGTTTTGATGATTCCAGCGTTCCTCGAAACACTGGCGCTTTGTCGTTACAAATTACGATAAGTCTTTCACGTAGGTTGGTAATTAAGTACTTAAACTGTAGGTATTTACTGGGTGCTCTTTATTTTATAATAGGGTGAATTCAAATAATTTGTTGAGGGATGCATAGTGGCATATACATAGTGGGTATTAGATTAACAATAGCTTTTTTTTGTAAATACTTAATTAATCTTGTGTCAAAGAAAAACGTAGTATGTAGGTAATTAAGTTCTGATAGCCAATATTCGGTGATCCATTAAAGTTTTGTTACTCTGGTGCAAAATAGTAAAGATGCTTTATTCTGACGACAGATGATGTATCTTCAAACGGTTCGATGCCGAAGGGTCCGATAAAATATTTTTTATTCGTCACTTAAACACACCCGGCGCCTATAACTGGGGCTTTTAACTTTCATTAGCTGAATGCTACCAATAATTACCTAAATCAGGATAACCTATAAACAAGCGAACGTCATTACTGGGGCAATTAACCAACTCGCCACTAAATCAAACGGTGACAGCCTGCGAGGGACAGGCGGTGGCGGGAACATTCTGTCGGCTTGATTTGCGGTGTATGGATACATTTTACTATTTAAAATGATGACATCGCTTGCAGTAAAAAAAATCTAGGTACGTCACCCACCAGTATGATAAGTTCCATATTTATAACACACACTAACAGTCAGTACTAAATGACAGTTCCCTTTCTCTGACAGTCCTTAACTGAAAAGACAATATAAAAAAAAATCGAGGAATACAATTTTTTTACTCGTAGGCCTCGACTAAAGCCTTCGCTTACTTTTCACGGAACGAGTTGTATGAAATTTGGGTTTGACCCGGGGGCCGTAATTTGGCGACCCATGGTTAAGGCGGCTTTCACACTGCTGCGGTTTCGGAATGCGGCGCTGGTGCGCGAGCGAGGTAGTGCTCTGCATGTGTATAGCGCTGTCACGCTTGCACTGCATCGCCGCATCCGCTTGCGGCACCAGTGTGATAATCGCCTAAGAGCGTCTGCCTCTATTTATACCGCTTCTCGCTCTTCGCTTGCGGCTGTATAAATCAAATGGACGGACGGGTCTAATACCGTATTGTAAATTCATCAAATGTTTACGGCACCGCCATTCCTGGGGAATAGTCCAGTCCTTTATAGTTAAGAGTTTGTCTTTCTCAGGTATTATTGAGAGTTAGTTTATAGGTAGACTAGGTGTTGTGCGAATAGCTACGGTTAGGTAAAGGTAACACAACGTTTTAGGAACGAGAAGTAAACGTTGACATGTATAGGTACATATACCTACTAATACAAACAGCATTTGTTTGTAAGTTTACCTATCTCGTTATGTATTGGTATTTTTTTTAATACCACGACGGTGGCAAACAAGCATACGGCCCGCCTGATGGTAAGCAGCTACCGTAACTTATGTACGCCTGCAACTCCAAAGGAGTCACATGCGCGTTACCGACCCTTTACAAAAAGGAGGATTCACTGTGTTGACGGCTAAAGGAACAAGAAGGTCCCTCATCGTCAACACACTGGGTCCTCTTTGAGCTCTTTGGCAACCTTACTCACCAGCAGGAACACAACACTATGAGTAGGGTCTAGTGCTATTTGGCTGTGGTTTTCTGTAAGGTGGAGGCACTTCCCCAGTCGGGCTCTGCTCCAGATTTGAGCGAGATGACATTCGCTGAAGGTGCCTACCACACTTAGCGAGATGAATTTGGCATCGGCCGATTAGTTCAGTTAAATTGTACTCTAAAGGGCCCCTAGTGAGAAAGTTTTGGGGTAGTACTGATTTCTTTCATCCCTTATGTATTTTGGGGTGCTGAATCCGAATCTGAGGTTTGCGGACAAAATTTCGTGACGCAACATAAAAAAAATCGCAAAAAGAGCGAAACAATTCAGCTTTTTTCCGGTTTTTTGCTTAAAACTCGAAAACTATTAACTTTTAGTAAATGGCCTGCTTACAGAAATTGAAGTACTTAAAATTCTCTACATACATCACTATTAACTTTTTTATTTTAGATTAACCGTTCAGTCTCAAGTGCGAGTTGAAAATTGCCAATTTTCAGCGGTCACTGTTTTGTTACTGCAAATTTCTTATTATCAGTGAAATAGTTATTTGTTATACAAGGGTGCAAAGTTGTATTTTAACCGCTAGTGTGGAATTGAAGCACGAGTTAGCGAATGGATTCTAGGGTTGAACTGCGAAGTAGCGAATGGATTCTATGGTTGAACCGCGAGCGAAGCGAGTTAGCAGCCGTGTGTAACACAAATCTTTTCACCTCACTAAAGCGAGGAAAATATAGTCTGGCCAGCCAACGAACGCAGTAGCAATGTAGATCAAACAAAAATATAGCAACACTAAGCGAATCGAACAGCAGCATTGCTTCATAGAAAAGCAGCAATGTACATAAAACAAAACTTAGTATTTTTTGGACGCCTGTCGCGCGCTTTTGTACGTCATTTCAAAAATTGTAATTCTGCATTGAATAATAAAATAATTGATAATTCTGATATATTTATGACTTTACAATGAAAAAGAAGATGCGAAGACATTAAAATAACAACATAAAAATGACAGAAGATTATGCGGTCGAAATACAATAATTGACATCCAGGAAGGAATGAAACATTGATACTTACAATGATTGCTAAAATCATAAGGCCATTCGAGGGAAACGAGTAACTACCTATATCTACCAGAAAATACAACTTTTACGTTTAGAATGGAACAGGATTAGCTTCATTATCTGTATGAATAAGAGAGTCATGTTAATTTACATATATTATATCACTCAGTATACTCCTACTTATTTATTATGATTTCTCCTTTTATCATTTCGTTTGATTTTTGAAGACTATTTTAGGTAGGCGCTTATTTAATCTAATGTACGAATTTTAGCTAGATTAAGATCGGTGTCGAGGGCAGATGCGGGAGTGTGGTTGCAGGCTCTGCCTGCTCCTCACTTTCGAACTCTCCTGGACAACGACTCAATGCGTGTGGCAGTGGCGCTCCGCCTGGGCTGCGATGTTTGTGAACCTCATAAATGCATTTGCGGCTCCATGGTGGAAGCGAATGGTCATCACGCGTTGAGTTGTTGTCGCTGTTCAGGAAAGTTTCCGCGTCACCATGCCCTCAATGACATCGTTCGGAGGGCCTTAATTTCTGCCAATATCCCGTGTGTGCTCGAACCGCCGGGTCTCTGTCGAACGGATGGGAAAAGGCCCGACGGCTTAACTTTGGTGCCGTGGCAGAAGGGCAAGTGCCTCTTATGGGATGCCACGTGCGTCAGCACTTTTGCCACCTCGCACCTCAGCCGTACGGTGCAGATAGCGGGGGCCGCTGCAGAATATGCCGCAGCGAAAAAACGCGACAAATATTCGGCCTTACTAAATAAATATTACTTTGTCCCCTTGGCTTGTGAGACGACAGGGTGTTGGGGGGCGGAGGCTATGGTTTTTATGAGGGAAATAGGGCGGCGTGCTAGGGAGAGGGGGTGTGATGCTCGTGTGGGTTCTTTCCTGGCGCAAAGGCTATCCATCGCCATCCAGCGCGGTAACGCAGCGAGTGTGATGGGCACCTTTGCGCCGGGAACCACTCGGGGGGTCTCTTTGAGTAGTTTAGCAGGTTAGCCTAAGCTAAGAAATTTTAATGTAATTTATAAGGACGTATGTTATATGTATTGACATTTATTAAATAAACCAGTAATGGAATAAGAATATTTATGTACGAATTGTATAATTGAATAATCAATAAACGCACGTGAGGTTTTGGTGTTTATTTATTTTATACATAGCTTAGGTAGGTACATAAAGGAAAACATTTCAAAGGCTTGATAAAAGTCTGTTGTAGGTAGCGGGATGCTTAGTGCTTAAACCTGTTAAATTGTAGTGTTTTCTTGCTTTGTGACAATATGCAGCACTTGCTCCTATGCAACAAACGATCTTGGACTTCATTGAGCACTAGTTTTCGCTTCAATTATTCGATTTTACACTGAAAGAAAGAACTTGAAATGATAATTCGATACAAAACTCTACATAACCTCAAAGTCACATATATCACGAAAAATGTATTACTTACACCTGTCGTAAGTACCTACATAAATACCTCAGCTGGTCTTTGCGTTGATTTAATACATTTATTGAAAGGTGATGGCAGATATTACATTAATAAATAATAAAAAAACGCAATCTGAAACTTAAAAATATAAGTAAACAAAACTAACTTTTTAAAATTAAAAAGTTACATGTCACAGATAAAGCAAAAACAATGCACAATTTTCGAATTATTCTGAGACAGGTAGTTCATCAATTAAAATGGATCGATCAAAATAGTATTTCTTGAAAGATTTAAAGCGTTTTATAGTAAAATCGTGAAACAAAATTGTTTACACTAAATGTTTTTAATTGAATACAATTAAATATAAAATATTTTTTGCGTCCACAGCACCTGATTTGATCAGACAATTTAATCAGATGGGCGAAGATTGTCCTGTCTGGAGTGGCCTTTACATGTTATTATGTTTAAAAACCGGCCAAGAGCGTGTCGGGCCACGCTCAGTGTAGGGTTCCGTAGTTTTCCGTCCGTCACAGTAAGTGTCCCCACTTAAGAGTTAATAACACCGCCATGTAGGATATGATATGAGAGTTCCACGTACAGCGACATCTATCGGCAAATTAATTAAACTATTGCGCGCGAGCTTAAAGCATGGAAGATGATTTTTATGGAATAATTCTTTATTGCGTGGACCGATTTTCACCGTTTTTACTTTATTTGAAAGCACGTCATTTTATTGTAATTTTGTAGAAATTACAGGTACAATAAACACCTGCTTATACGGTTAAATTACAAACTTAGTTCAGAAATTATTTTGTAATTTTTTTTCAAAAACTATTCATCCTATCAAGTTCAAAATAATTTTCCTAGAAAGTTTTTATAAAGTTCTACTTTTGAGATTTTTTTCATATTTTTAAAACTTATGGTTCAAAAGTTAGAGGGGGGGGGGGGGGGACGCATATTTTTTTACTTCTGGAGCGATTATTTCCGAAAATATTTACATTATTGAAAAATTATTTTAGAAACCCCCTATTCATTTTTAAATACCTATCCAATAATATATCACACGTTAGGGTTGAAATGAAAAAAAAATCACTCCCCACTTTACGTATAGGGGAGGTACCCTAATAAAAAAAAAAATTCCACTTTTTATTTTACCACTTTGTCGGCGTGATTGATATACATATTAGTACCAAATTTCAGCTTTCTAGTGCTAACGGTCACTGAGATTATCCGCGGACGGACGGACGGACGGACGGGCAGACATGGCGAAACTATAAGGGTTCCTAGTTGACTACGGAACCCTAAAAAAGTGACTAATATCACGCTCGAATTTCAAATATTCTTTGCACTCTTGTGAATAAAATGCAGTTTTGCTGTCTGTTTTTAAAGAATAAAAAAGAGTTTTCCGAGCCCGTGAGGTGAAAAAGTTATTATAGCTTCTTTAAGATATCAAAATCGCAGTGGGGGTGGAGAAAAACTAGTAGTTATCTCGTGCCAGTGCCAACCACTATGGACCCTGCACCAAACTCAATACTCCGGTACATTTCATGTAAATGTAAAAAGGGCTGCCAGCGCAATTGTGGATGCAGGAAGGCGGGCCTCCATTGTTCCCCAATCTGCGAAGGACTGTGTGACAATGTTTAGCCTCCTGAAGACAGCTCTAATATAGACATAGAAAAGACTGAAGAAAGAGACAGAGGTATGTTGAATCTCACTATAAGCCAGGTCCTGAGCCAGGGCCCAATGCCATCGAAGAACCTCAGCAAGATGCGGAAGGTTTGTTTAATCTCACAATCTATTTTGCAATCCTCATCTCTCGTTGAGAAATGGCACCACCTCTTTATTTTCCAGAACAAGCAGAATATTTGCCGGGACCCATCGCCACCGAAGAACCTCAGCCAGGACCTTTTAAAAGACAACGGCTCATATTGTTATGTGCCATGGGGCTTATCTTTGTATCACGTAACGTAGCAGATCATACGGTCCCCGCCCGTACTATTATGTGAGCCGTTATCTTTTAAAAGGTCCTGGCTGAGGTTCTTCGGTGGCGATGGGTCCCGGTAAATATTCTGCTTGTTCTGGAAAATAAAGAGGTGGTGTCATTTCTCAAAATACATATATTGTGAGATTAAACATACCTTCCGCATCTTGCTGAGTTTCTTCGATGGCATCGGGTCCTGGCTCAGGGTCTGATTGCTCCATGGTCATCGTCGGGCGTCATTCTCCTAGAAAATAAAAGAGGTGGTGAGACACTGACTTGTGATCATATATCTAAGAGAGATGAATGATTACACAATAACTTGAGAGATTGGACATACCTCTGTCTCTTTCTTCAGTCTTTTCTATGTCTTTGTCAGAGCTGTCTTTCGGAGGATCAACGTTGTCACACAGTCCTTCGCATGATGTGCAGATTGGGGAACAATGGAGGCCCGCCTTCCTGCATCCACAATTGCGCTGGCAGCCCTTTTTACATTTACATGAAATGTACCGGAGTATTGAGTTTGGGTCAGGCTCCAAAGTGGTTGGCACTGGCACGAGATAACTACTAGTTTTTATCCACCCCCACTGCGATTTTGATATCTTAAAGAAGCTATAATAACTTTTTCACTGATAATAAGAAATTTGCAGTAACAAAACAGTGACCGCTGAAAATTGCCAATTTTTAACTCGCACTTGAGACCGAACGGTTCATCTGAAATAAAAAACGATATATTAATGTATGTAGAGAATTTTAAGTACTTTAATTTCTGTAAACAGGCCATTTACTAAAAGTTAATAGTTATCGAGTTTTAAGCAAAAAAACCGGAAAAAAGCTGAATTTTTTCGCTCTTTTTGCGATTTTTTTTTATGTTGCGTCACGAAATTTTGTCCGCAAACCTCAGATTTGGATTCAGCACCCCAAAATACATAAGGAATGAAAGAAACCAGAACTACCCCAAAACTTTCCTAGTAAAAACACAATGTAACTGGATCAGATACAATTTTCTTAATATTAGTCACCCAACACCCATTTTAACTATATCTACTGGTATCTGTCAGGTACATAATTTCGCATTTGCAAGTCTGTTGCACTTCGCAAACAAACTTCGATGTCTTTAGCTAGGCCTATTACAGAGTTGCAACGTTTACGTCGTCTTCTGTATAACTTGTACGCGTTATTCGTTATACAGTTATACAGAAGACTTCCGAACCATAACTTACCTAATTATTAATAATGTGTTTTATAAATATTATAGGACAATCTTACACAAACCGACCTAGTCCTACAGTAAGCTCAATAAGGCTTGTGTTGTGGGTACTAGACGACGATATATATAATAGATAGATATTGATAAATACTTAAATTGAATAGACTTCATAACTCGGGTACAAATATCTGTGATAAACACACAAATAAATGCCCTTACTTACTTACTTAGGATTTGAACCCGAGACCTCCTGCTTCGTAGGCAGTGTCACTACCGACTGGGCTAGGAGGCCGTTAGATTTCTTAAGCTCCATATTCTGCACATGGTCGTCTCAACTCAAATGTTAAGTTTAATTGATTTCTGTTGGTTGTCCTTCATGCAATAAGTAGATAGTATTGCGCTATCGCTATTAATAAGTATAAGTATGTAAAACAATCATATACTCTACCTAATAAACGATGGCAATTAAACGCTTTCAAAACGATAAAAACTGAATTTACTATAGGTCTTCCGTGTACAACAAAACAATTCCATTGTGAGTTTAGCTGCAATCCAAACACTCCTGAACCCCGAGCGTGCCGAGCTGCCAAGTACTCGAGCACGCGGCCAAGTATTTTAATTGGCGACAAGCAAACTGAATTAACGACCGGAGACGGTGGCTGACTGATGGCCTGATTGGGGGAGGTATCATTCATTTTTTAAATGGCCCTACGTTAAATGTTGCAATGTTACTCTCGATAAAAACTCACAAAAGGCAGATGAGCATTTGCGGACAGTTAATTTAAAATATTGCTATTATTTAGGTGGCAATAAAGGAGGTATTTCTTAAATTACAGCCTCATTGAATCCATAAAACCTTTTGGATTTCAATACCGTAAAGAGCAATGCCCGTAGGTATTATTATAGGTACAAGCTTTATAGGAAGCATATAAGTAAGTACATTCGAATAAGATTAATAAGAGCCAAATAGAGACTGAAGTTAATATTTGTTTTGTTTGAGCAGTCTAGGCCTTAAAAATACAATTTTAGAATGACGAATACAAATCAGCCATTTTACTTGTTTGTGTAAGACATTGACAAGACTTGTTTGTATAACAATTTAACTGTTATTTATTACTTAGTCTTATTAGCGTTATTACCAAAGAATTATTATGTATTTCATTGTCAGTTAATACTTGTTTGCGTAAATAATTATTAATTACCGAAATCAGCCCTTTAATTTGTACATAAATAAATGCTTCTAATAATATGTATAATTTGATGTTTATGAAGTACTTATCTACCTAACACCCATTTAGCTCATTGAGGTTTAGTGGAGTGCGCTGAGCTTGCCTGCCACCGCATTCCGGCAATAATCTGCTCGATATATTCGATCTGCGGTGCAAATAGACTTGTCATATGGATTTAGTTCCACTTACATAGTGTTACTAAGTGCTCTATAGTAATATTTGATGTTTTATTTAATAATGCTATTTTAGTACCGTATCCTTATACTTGTAGTTTATTGGTCATGTCATGCATTATGCTAATACTAATAAGTGGATAAATCTAGGTATTGAAGAACATAAATTGATATTGTACATTATTCTAATACAGGAAACGGGTCTACCTGAAAACTTGAATCCTGATAATCATAGACATATTTATATTATACATATCAATCGACATTCTAATTTACTCTTAACCCATCTGCTCAGATATGTTCTCTACGATTTTACATGAAAGTTTCAAATATATGTATTTATATCTCTCTAGCGAGCGTTTATACTGTGATCGGATTCTTACTAAAAATACAATGTAGTTTTGTGGAATAAATTGCATTGAATTCTTGGAGACATATATAAATTAAGCTTTTAGTTTCCGGATCACAATGAACCGTCACTTGTGCGATTCTAAGCGATCCTAACCTACTTACCAACCATTGATATATAGTATGCCCCTGTTTGTAACCTTAATTCTGACAGTTAGCTGTACTTATAACTTTAATTTCAGATCCTTCAAAGCTGATCAAACGTAAGAAATCTACGGAAGACGTGCGCTCCCCTCTGGGAGGCGAGGGCTCACTCACCAGCGAGGAAGGCGAGGACGGCGGCGCGCGCCGCAAGAAAGCCCGCACCACCTTCACCGGGAGGCAGATCTTCGAGCTTGAGAAGTTGTTCGAGGTCAAGAAGTACCTGTCTTCGGGGGAGAGGGCTGACATGGCGAAGCTGCTTAACGTTACCGAGACTCAGGTAAGTCAGATTTTTATCATGTGAGACAAAAGACGTTGATTGCTCAACGTGGGCTTGCCCGAAAAATCGAACGGTGTACATATGAAGTAGTCCCTGTAGTCTTTACACAAATCTGTTTAGATCTGTTGATGTTTTAATGAGCCTTGCTTTATATATCTGTATATGTATATTTACGAAAACCTACAACCAAAATAAATCACGTAAAGATTCCTAATTCAATGATCATCTTCATTTTCCTTTTACGTTATGAATGCGTGGGGCACAAACTGCGCGACGTTAAACACGTTACTTTACACGTCGTAAATATAAAGCCTATAAATAAACTAAAATCATTTTCTTGAAACGCACAAAATCTTAAGTGTCATTACATCAACACTTTACTTTCATTAGGCCGCGTCTATATGTCACTTGGACAAACCTTTTTCGATCATTAAAATTCTAACTAAGAAAGACGTAAGGGTAGTTGGAAACCGAATAAACATTAGACATTTTAGAATTATATTACTAATCACTCAGGCACACAATTAGTCAATGCGTCCATAAACTTTAGCCAACTTATTTATAATACATTTCAAACTACAATGGACTCTAAATTAATGTGGATAGGGTTTAACACTGTCGATAAATGTAGTGCACTGGCGATGATAGCGTGGACCAGTGAGAGGCCCTCTGCAGCTGTAAATGTAAACAAATGACAGCTTGCGTCGTTGCGTTGTGATTCGGGGAAAATTTACGAAATTAAACGGTTCTAAGTACGCGCCGTGCGCGGGCGCAAGCCACGAGAGGACGAGGATTCATGGGGTGTTACGTAATTAAGGAATTATATGCAGTTTAGTAATTTGACAATAACAAATTCATTGTATATTGTTATGAAATCAAATACAAACATTGAAAACATTGAAAAAATAATCAACCCAGCAGGACTTGAACCTGCATCGATACGCTTTGCCGGGCCTCGATCGCTTTACCAATTAAGCTATGGGTCAAGTAACTGAGATGACGAAATTTTGGCAGGGTATCTAACTCTAGTAGTTAGAACCTAGATGTCGCTTACGGCTGCTGTAAAGCCGAAGTAGGTCAAAATAAATGCAAAAAGATGATTGAAGGCATTGAACATTTCGTCAGCTTAGTAACTTGACCCATAGCTTAATTGGTAAAGCGATCGAGCCCCGGCAAGGCGTATCGATGCAGGTTGAAGTCCTGCTGGGTTGATTATTTTTTTCAATGTTTTCAATGTCTATGCCTACTTGGCCGGAAATCCTTGTTTTCCCGGCCTCTGATGTAATGTACTATTTTTGTGTACTAAACTTGAACGTTGTATTTTAAATGGCATGTTTTTTACTTAAAATTTCAAATCGGTCAAGTGGAATTTCCAGTAGTGACATGAATGTCAACTGGAAATATCGTTGTCACTAGTTAGGTTAAGTATAGTTTTTTAAAAGTTCTGGTTGCCCTGAAAATCAGCGTTGTGGCTACACTGTCATGACGTGCTGAGTGGCAACCATTTTGGTGTATTTTTTATTTTTTGTATATTTCTTGTTGTGCTTCTCTTTTCTTTGCACCAAATAAATATTTTTAATTTAATTTCGTTGCATTTCAAGTTAGAATAAAATATAGATCTATGTAGAAGACTGCAATCTCATTTATATTCTGTGAACATACAGGATATTTTTCCATACCTTATCCATATTTTGCGAGGTAATTAGGCGGGTCACACTTAACAGTTTTTATAATGGGACAACTTTGAAATCGCATATTAAATGGATGATAGTAAAACCGTACCTAATCTTCATTACGACTAAAGGATGGTTCCCGCTGTAGCGTTCCGCGTTCTGTACATGACACTTCCGACACTTCACTTTGTTTACAGAACATCACGTAACCTCCGAGGATCACGTGACGCTCTATAAACAAATTGAAGTGTAGGACGCGGGACGTTACAGCGTGAACCATCCTTAAAGGTTGAAAAACACCCGGTACATAAGTGAAGATGCAGAAAACTCTAATTGTAGTGATTCCTTATTTGATCGTAAGATTCGTGAGGTATGATATAAACATACATAATTTAATGTCACTTTAAAATATCCCGAACCCTACTTTTTCGATATTTAATTCGTTCCCATAGTGAAAACACATTTGTTTAATCACCATTTATTTTAATTAAAACATTACTTAACACCTTGGACCACTTTAAACGTTCCGAGATAATTATAGTATCACACGAGGGGGGAGTCCCCCGCGACGTGACTAGACACATATGGCGGCACTAATTAAAACTAGCGGCGTAATGAGCGACGCGTGACGCGTGTCGTGTCGGCCTCGTGTCGGGGCTTGAAAGTAAGGCTGGGTTTTGAAAACCATACCGTCCTAAAGTACGTTTTTATATTGAATAAATAATAAATATTATGGAACAAACTTACACAAATCAACCTAGGCCCACAGTAAGCTCAATAAGGCTTGTGTTGTGGGTACTAGGCGACGATATATATAGAGATAAATACATAGAAAACATCCATAACTCGGGAACAAATATCCGTGATGACCACACAAATAAATGACCTGACCAGGATTCGAACCCGGGACCTCCCGCTTTATAGGCAGGGTCACTACCGACTAGGCTAGGAGGCCGATAAAAAGCTTTAAAAAGTATCTATTTAATTTTTTTCTTATTTATTGTGTTTTTCCTACTAGTGATGTAGAATATGCCGATAATAACTAAGATTAAGCGGTGTATAATGCACTTAATTCTGTTCGCATCTCAGTTTTTAACCTTGACTTGCGTCCCATGAACCATATACATATAAATGTAGGTAAAATATAACATCTTTGAGCGAGTTTTTAAGTATTCAATATTAAGGAGTTATTCTGTGATTGAAGTTGTGAAAATTGGCGAAAATTATAATCTACTTACACATTTTCAGCTGTAGGTATTGGTACTTATTTCAGGTGAAAACCAGCCTTATTCTGTATACTTATTAATCTTGATATGATCATTAATGTGCATTTTAATAGTCAGCAGGTTTCTACTTGGGTTACTGATGCGGTACGGGCTTCAAAAAGTAGCCATCGAAAAGCTTCTTGGCGCATATCACCATTATACAGTTTCACGTCAAAATCCCTGATAAATAATAAATGTATCGTCATCCCCCACGTGTCGGAGCAGTCAATTAAGTGAGCACGCACAACACTAACGACCTCTAGCAAAAAGCGGGCGCAAAAAAAAGGGACCACGTGGCGGTAGTAAGCGCTAATTGGTATTGATAATAGGCGTTAAAAGGTTATTGCTGGCACGAAATCATACCGCTTTAGTTTAAAAAGAAAATCTAGTAATAGAGGCACAGTTTAAAAAAAATCCCTGTCCGAGTTTGACAGTTTATTGGATGGTAATGTACAGCCTTATCTTAAAACGATCGCCTCTGTATTTGTCTTCCCTATATTTTGTTCCTTTCAATATTTTGTGCAATAAAGCGCTTACTTAGGTACTTACTTACTCTGATTGCAGATTGTCAAAAGTTAATGTTTGATAGTTCAGTTACCACGCTATCTAATGGAGCTATTAATGTCGGAGCGATTATTTCATAGACTTTGTTCTTCTATTATTAAATTCACTTTGATCTTAACAGAATTAAAGGTGTTAAGTGACGATAGTGTATAAAATAAAGTACCTACACTAGTTAGTGCCCTTGACGTTAACAAGAGTGTCATGTCATGTCATATTCAAACCATTTTGGACACTTCGTTCAAATAACTATGCATTAACTACTATCCAACTATCTTTTTATATTCGTTAGGAAATTAATGAAAGGCAAAATATACTCCAATTTATTTGCATAAATAGTTCATGCTAGAGGACATATTTTTTTTACGCAAGGTAGTAAAATGTTACCTATATTAAATAGTATCGTGACTTAACGCGCTCTCAAGCTTAGCCTAACGACCAGCTATAATCGATAGTTGTCAAACATAAAGCTATTCTAGTCACTTTTATTCCCGCAAGATTAGAAAAAAGCCCCTACTCCCAAATAGATCTTCTCTGAACCCTTATTTCTCGAATCAGATCATTAACGCTTGTTTTGAACCATCACTTCACTACCAAGAAATCTTCGTTCTTGAAATGAAAAGAAGTATTAAAAATTTAAAAAATTGCTAATTTATACCTTATTGCAACGACTTTACTAACTTTATATTGTGACTTTTGGTTGGAGTTAATGCACTTTTGTTTTAAAAATAAATGTTATTCCAATACGCGGTCCTAATTGATCCACTTCTTTGCTTTTAACTATTATAACCCCAACAACGTCAAAACGAAAATCAACCTTGTGGATTTCCAGTTACGGTTGATTTTTCATCGCGTGTTTTATCAATTGAACCGTCCGGAGGGATTAGACTATACAGGCGGGTTAAAATTGAAATTAATTCAGATTTCCATTATTTGCATAATTCATCTGTTCCAGTGTTGCTGTTAGGCTTTATGTGCAGGAAATTTTGTTATCTGTAGAGCTCGTAAAATTATTAATTCGCACAGTGATCTTGATGAGACTCAATTTTATGATAGTAGGTAGACAAACAGAAAAACTATTTTTTCATTGTTATATACAAGAATATCTAAAATAATAAACACATAACAAATAATAATAAAATATTTCTACTTAATTAATTAAAATACGAATCGTATACTAATGTTTAGGTATTTGTACTTTTCATGTATTTACGTATTTATAAACACGCTGTATGCGTCCATTCTCACCATATGTCATTTGTTAAGTGCGTTTTTGTCTCCCGCGAACGAGCATTTAAGGGCAAAGAGTAAAAAATTAGAAACGTTTGTGTCACTTCCATTACCAGTATAAAAAAATATTATTATGCCAAGCACCCGTTTTTTAGATAGCTTGTTAATATAAATAGTGTTAAGCTGATTTTACCCGGTAATGAATTTCCTATGTTATTGTTTATATGCTCCCTTGTACTTAAATAAACCAAAAAATGTATACTAATAAAAAAATTGTGCTGGCTGTTTCTAATTTAAAAGGGTTGTCAGATATCTAGCATGCATTGAAATTAGCTAACCTAAGCTCACAAAATTAAAATGAATAGACCTTAAAACCTTCGTAACGTCTATTTAGGTAGTAGTAATTATTAACGCCATCGCTATAAGTTTAGATATTTAAGCACCTACTTACCAAATAATTTAGGTTTTTTTCTAATGATTTTAATATTTTAACCATGTTACTGTTTCTAAAATGTATCTCTGACTGACTTTTTTGGTACCTACATTATTGGGTAGCACATCGTTTTCGTCTTACTTTGAGCGACCAGTCTAGCTTGATTTCGCAACTTTTATTCGAGTGTTTAAGGGATTGTTACCGGTATTACTAAAAATCATAATAGCGCCCGACTTTTGCAATGTTTACGTGATATTCTGAAATGTAAATTAGGTAAAAGTAATAAATGATCAGATTATCCGAAAAATATTCTAAAATATTCATTAACACGAAATTGAATACCGGTTAATTTGTATGAAAATAATACCGGTATTCGATCCCTGGTATAGTCTCATTTGTTCCTACTCTTTGGCACACGCCCGTTTCAGCGCTTATACACATCTGTGTTTGCGTAGTGCTCCTGACACTTTTTACTCGGAAATTAGGGGACTGTTTATTTTTATCCCAACTTGTTAATTTGGTAATAGAGCTGGAATAGTTCCAAGCTTTTGTCGTTTAGTGAGTTTAATTACTGTCTTGTCACGTGGTTAAAGGCTTTCTATAGAAAAGTAGGTACGTACATTAGGCTGCGATTCCACCAGAGATGAGCGAGGATGCGTTGCAAGGAATATTTTTGTTAACACCATTAGAATCACTTCATTTGTTTATCCTCCCACAGCGCAGCTCTAGGATTGGTTATTTATTAACAAACAAATTTGTCGTAACGCATCCTCGCTCATCTCTGGTGGAAACGCACCCTAGTAACTTTTTATTCTTTCTTTAGATTTTGTATGTACTTACAACGGACTAGGTTCATACAGCAAGATAAACGTATCCTGAAGAGGATTAAATTGTCTTTAGGTACCCTAATTTTTTTAATGCATTTAATAACGTCGTCGTTTTGGTTGTGGTTTTATGGGCGTTTGAACAGGCTTTAAAACATATATTTCTTTCATTTTCATTATATTTTCATTATTCTTAGTATAAAGAAGCATGTTCTAAAGATTTATTCGGAATCCTAAAAACGGGAACGCTCACTGTCTCTGAGGATTAAGGAGTCGTGTAAAGACATTAACCTCCCGCTGCCGCCGTCGGTAAGTAAACATCGTTGACGCAGCGCCGTCTGCGCAGGATTATTGGGGCGAAATGTGCGTATTAATGGACAAAAAAGGGTATAACGATATAATATAGGTCTGTCTAATGCATTGACAGAAAAAAAACTTCGTATTATGGGATTAACTGTCAGTGTTGAATTATGTATGTTCTTATTATATTATTATATGGGGGAATTCCATAAAAATTTAACCCACAAAAAGTTACCATGACTTTTTTTCTGGTGCAAATGTGAGCGATAATTTATCTAGATAAGAATAACTTTTATCCCTCGATATATTTACACTTAAATTTGCACCATCAAGAAAAGAACATGCGAACATTACCTACGAACCATTATTGGTAACTCGCGTTACGCTCTGCTGTGGATTTACCCTATACTTTATTATTCTTCAAAGTTGTATAGCATACCTATCCTTAAATAACTATGGCTTATAATTTTCCGGGTATCTAAAACATGAATCGGCAACTTTTCTAAGGCATATAATAATATAAATTGGCCGTGAATTAATATTTTTGCGACAATACTTTTTTATAAGCCTCAAACATGTGGCATCATATTATTGAAAAACGGCAGCAATATATAGCCAACCAAAAAATTAACCGGAAACTTGAAATAATAAGTTGGCAATAAAAATATTAACTTGGCATCTATTATTCAAAGCAGGCTTGGTTTAAATATTTGTTGCTAGCTATTTGTTTCTACCTAATTAACCATTTTTTGGGTATCATTTGCTGGTATCATTTCAATTACGGGAGCACTAAAATTTCAGGAAAGTGGAATATTTTTAAGGTTCCGTACCAAAATGGTTTAAAAGGAAGCATGTACTACTCTGTCTTGTCACAATGTCTATTTGCTCCGAAATTGCTAGATCGATTGAGCTGAAATTTTGTAGGTTGTATGTCCCCTGGTGCTTTAAGGGGGTAATTAAGAAAATTAAATAGAATGTTTCGCAAACCATATGGTCATTGTTAGTTGCCATCAGGCGGGCCGTATGCTTGTTTGCCACCGTCGTGTTATTAAAAAAAAATGTCTGCGCGACCGGTATGCGTGTTGGTTAGGTAATGGTCGTTTTCCACATGAATCTTCCATGGCAATAATAGTAGTTTATGTAACTGTTACGTAATAAGGCCTAATTACGTACAGTTGCATACACTGCTTTATCTACACTCATATTATATATCCTAAATGAAGTGTTCGGAAACCATAGAATGACCGCCATTGCACTGCCATGTCCAACTCGATTGTGCCGGTGGTCGGGCGGGCGCGTGCCGTTGGTCAAGAAGGAGGACAGGATTTACATTATGTTATCAAACTCGATGTTCGGAATTTGAAACTCATAACGTATCAATATATGAGCATGTAAAGTTAAAATTACGTTACTGCCACAGATAAAAAGCTTATCATAGTAAAATCGGTTGTGGTAATGCTACCATTGCCTACCGTTTTTGAACACGTTTTAGAGGACTTACAATGTGAGTGTAGATAAATATTTAAAAAAATTCAAATTCTGAGTAATTTCTATTTTTAAATAAGCCTAGGAAGATTTAGGTGCGAAGACGAGCAAAGGAACAAGGAGCTTAACTCTGATTAGAAGTTAAAATTCAGTGCATTTGTTATAAAAAAATTGCTAACAAAAATATATAATAAAATTTTTGATCTGTATGGAACCCGTAGTATGCAATTTTCCCTCTCTTCATTACGTATTTTGAATGTATACATTGAGCACTTGAGCCTTAGGTAATACCTACTTCCAAAAGGTAGGCACATGACTACTACTATCAGGGTATCTATACATATAATAAATAATCAAGTAATTTAATTGAATATTTTAGTCATTAATTTTTAGTAGAAACACTACTATGTAGATATACATTGTACAACTTGTTTTATTTTAAATGTCAATAAACAACAGGTAACGATTATTATAAACTGCAATATGTTTTTCTTTTCATTTAAAACTTAAGAAGGTGTGGTTTGTGTAGAAGTAAGGTAGGCGCCTATACTTCTATTTTTTCACAATAGAAAATTAATGATCCATTTCGCCTACGTATCTTTTTTCTCAGCCCTATGAGGGAAAACTACGACAATCGCACGATTTTTCTAATCTAAGAAAAGGAAGTATAGGTCTGCTGGGTTGATTATTTTTTCAATGTTTTCAATTAATAACGATTTAAGGAAGTATAGGTAGGTATTTAAGTAATACCTACATAAAACGCACCCTTCATATTTTCCATTAACTAGGTAGGTAGGTATTTAGGTAATACCTGCAAAAAAGGCACAATTCATTTATGCTCTATTAACTAGGTTAGTATTTTGGTAATACTATACAAAAGGCACCTTTAATTTTTTCTAAATCATATGTGGCATATGAATTTTGGTTCTAGATATCTGACTATAGATACTTACCTACCAATATTCATAGACCCTAGTAACTTTTTAACCGACGAAAAAAACGGAGGAGGTTCTCAAGTCGACGCGTATATTTTTTTTTTTTTTTATGTATGATCACGCATAACTTTTTACAGAGTGGTTCGATTTTGATAATTATTTTTTTATTGGAAAGGGTATACCCCGAAATTGGTCCCATATAAATTTGAAACGAAAATTCCAACCTTTAGGGTAGGAAAATAGGGGATGATTGATTTTTCACTCACCGATTGTAACGTATGACCACGCATAACTTTTTACAGAGTAGTTCGATTTTGATAATAATTTTTTTATTGGAAAGGGTATATCCCGAAATAGGTCCCATATAAATTTGAAAAAGGAAATTCTAACCTTAAGGGTAGGAAAAAAGGGGATGATTGATTTTTCACTCACCGATTGTAACGTATGGCCACGCATAACTTTTTACAGAGTAGTCCGATTTTTTGGATAAAAATCTTACCCTAAGGGTGGGCAAATAGGGGTAATTTATTGTTCACTCGCAGATTTTAAAGCAGAGTTTTTACAAAAAAAACCTCACGAGTTTTGACAATGAGTTTTAGACCTGCCAGTCTCTTCTTTCTATTTGCTTCCATCCTTTTTTTTTCTCATTATTAGATTCTTCTAAATATCTTTTTCTCATTCGAGCAGAATTTTTTGTAGGCCTACCCATGTTGGTATATAAAGCCTGTTCTTTTTTAAGTATTTATATTACAGAACAAAATAATAGTTAAAGAAGCTTATTAATATAACAGTTAATAGCTAAAGCAAGGTAGGTAGCTATTTTAAAAGTAATAAAAAATTAAGCATGTAATAATTTTTATAAGTTATAGCCACAGAAAATTATGAAATAAAAACTTTTTAACAAAAAAATTGAACCGCCGAAAAGAAAAAAAAAAGCCAATAAAAAACCGTTAAAACGAAACGAATCGACCAACAAAAAAAAACAATAGCGCACTGAAAAGAAAAAAATAATAATTTGGTCTTCAATAACGCAAGTGCATACCTACCCTACAATTACAATTATAATCTATTTCTATACACTTTCTATATACCTAAAACAATCGCTAGGCTTATATCAATTTAATTACATCTAGAAAGTATGAACTATATACATACTTCTGAAATCAATCACACAAATCTGCGTATTTATATATTTACAATCAGTTATTTTTGGAGTCGGTGCCAGCCTCAAACAAACTTGAGCACCTTTAACCACATAATGTGTTGCGTTCAACTCTTCACTAAGGTGCTCAAGATTGTTTGAGGCTGCCACCGACTCCAAAAATAACTGATTGTAAATATATAAATACGCAGATTTGTGTGATTGATTTCAGAAGTATGTATATAGTTCATACTTTCTAGATGTAATTAAATTGATATAAGCCTAGCGATTGTTTTAGGTATATAGAAAGTGTATAGAAATAGATTATAATTGTAATTGTAGGGTAGGTATGCACTTGCGTTATTGAAGACCAAATTATTATTTTTTTCTTTTCAGTGCGCTATTGTTTTTTTTTGTTGGTCGATTCGTTTCGTTTTAACGGTTTTTTATTGGCTTTTTTTTTTCTTTTCGGCGGTTCAATTTTTTTGTTAAAAAGTTTTTATTAAGAATCCATTTTATCTTATAATTACAGCTCGTGTAAAGTTGCCCGTTGTACTAATATTGAATATGTAATTCACTTTAATTGCTTCCTAAATATTTTAAAAGTACCTTATTTTTAATTTAATAGGTAATCGTTTTCGATTAAAAAAAGGCTTCTTAAAATGCTTCCCAGTTATAAATTCAGTTTTCAATATAATTATTTGATACCTACCTATAGTTAAACAAAGGCTATTAAGACATTAAAAAACAGCCCATATTGAAATAATGTACGGCCCCAAATTAGTCCTTTTAATTTTGGTACCCATTTTTATTTTTTATAGCTTCCCAAATTCAATTATTTAGCAGCCTGGTTAAATACATGCCAATAACTATTGTCTATGGCAAATCCGACGTCCAAAATTCAGCAGTTAAGAAAATCTTAGCAGCTTTTCCAACGTCATCGGGTGAGTAAGTGAATTAAAGCTTACGTCAGGAATAAAACAAACAATATCACAGAGCATTACATAGGTAATCGTTTACCAATTACCCTGGTTCCTCAATCACCCAATCCAACTTTGTCTCTACGCGTCGCGAGATATTAACATATCTTTATAGCAAGCAACGCTCGAAGCATAGGATACTTGACTCTGAACAAATCAATAAAAGACCCACGTAATAACAACCCTATACTTACCCACAATAGAATTTATATTCCAATAAACCCTAGCGAAATAGAATCATAAATGACTGAATGAGCACCATCCAAGTTTGCCGGGTTACAAAAATCCACCCGAGAATACCATGTTAACTTATTAAACCTCGCATATTATTTCATTCTTACATTCAAAAAGCAGTCTTCCTATACAAAACCAAAGTCCAAATATAAACTTAATAGTGAAGGGAGGATTGCCATTGAGAAAATATGTGTCCGATATGTGATGTTCTAATATGCATAATGTTGTTGCTTTCAAAAATATTATTTCGTTGAAATATCGACTTCAGGGGTAGGCAATAAGGATCAGTGGTATAAGATATCCAGGGCAGGGATAAGTTGGTCACGTTGATATTGCAAAGCGGAATGTAATAGATACCTGTGTTATCATATGGGTCGCTTATTGGAAGAACTCTCTTAGTTAAATTTTATAGTACTCAGTGAAGGGTAAATTTTATTGGTAATGTTGCGTTGTAATTTAATACCTGTATATGTATATTGAACTTTTCGCATGTAGAAAAAGACACACGCTTGATTAGCGCAGTCTATAAAGAAATATGTCCAGCTTCTCCTTTGCTATTGAAAGATAGTAAATAGGAACATGTTATTGTTAGTGTTCGTATAGTGCAAAATTTTAGGATCAGTGGGAGAGAAACATACGGTCTTTGAAATAAGCTATAAGAAAGGAAGACGAACAGTCAAACAGGCACACAAACAGGTCGAAAGTATTAGGTATCAATATAGAATTCATATCGATACAGAACAGAGTCTAATAATCAAACATTTACTCAAGCTGCAACATTTTAAAATGATTAATTATCTTTTCACTATCTATCCTTTCCTGTTAAGGGTTCATTAAAAAAAAGATCAGCCCACCAGAGCGTGTAAAAATACTTGGCCCTCGGAGCACTCGGTCGGGCCTAATTTAGGGCTGTGTTGCTACGCGTTCAAATATTGTGAGTAGGGCTAATATGTCACGAGTAGGAAAATTATAGGATATTTTCTACCAATTATGACAAACTAATTAATTACTAAGATACCAACATAAATATAAGTTTCAATAACCTGTACCCGGTTTCCATCTAATTTATGAATTATGAATATTATAATAGATATAGTTAGATGATTGTATTTTTCCAAACTAAGCGGAGGTAATAAGGTTAACATACTATATCGTGCCCACCCGACACACTTGTGCCTATAGTTGACGCCTTTATTACGACTTAAGTTTATATGACATGCATAGGGACAGTGACGAGCACTCGAACAACACCTTAATTATAAAAAAAACCAATGGAAGATAAATGTTGCCTGCCATACACAACAAAATAATCGGTCAGTAGTATGTTCTACCTTCCGTTTAGGTACTCACCATGTATGAAAAGCCGGAAAAGCGGCACGCAAAACTGATCACTTTAGGACTGTCGAAAACTTACTTTATAAAAGCTTTATGAAAATCAACAATTGAATAAAAAAAACTGAAAAGGTTGACTTTCATTGACAAAATGCGAGCTAACGAGCCGGAAGCGGGGCTATTAACCAAACATATTAATTTGAATTATCTTCCGCCGGCGGGCGGCTCGGAAAAAAAGGCGCTCAGAATGGCGGCGAGCTTTGATTCTTAGGGAGGGTTCTGTAGTGTACGGGTGAATGAATAACAATTCATTCTCTTATGACTAATTGGTTTATTTAATGTCAAATATTCATAATTCATGCTAATTAAACTGATTTCAATTGCAAAAGTTAATATAGGCTATAAGGTGGGCACTTTCGGATGAAAGAGTCGGCTGTCGTTCGTAGACTCGTTGGGTGCATGACATTGGGAAGATCGTGGACATCTCTTCTGGATGAGATTAACTCAGGATCGAGACAAGGTCGTATCGAAGGGAGGCCTAAAATGATGATATTGTCAACTTAAGTTTTCTTACTTCCTTCCAATTTCTGCAGGCACTAAGTGCGGTTGTATAAAGAACCATGGATTATTAACAAAGGAACCCTGAAACCACGGCTTAGCATTTTGTCCGAGCGACTCATAAATTAGTTTTGATTTAGCTGTATTATTCCAGCGCTGTGTTTATTGTTCCAATGCTTCATTCCTCTCCTTTCGCTGTGCAAAGGAAAATAGACCTTTTGTGTTTTGGAGCTTACGTCGTTTTTAACACTATTACTGGATCAAATAGCGACAAGTTAATAGCAACCGTCAGCGCTTGTATGGTAGTTTTCTTAATACACCATCACTTGTTGGTACAACTTTCGCATTATTGTATCTTTCTTAAGTTGGTTGCACCAAAACTAACTTTGTTAATTTATGTTTAAGGCAGTTTTCTACTTTTTTATTATTACGGTTAAAGCTTGGATTATTTTAGTGCCCGTTAAAGAATTCCACATATATTAAGAGAGTTTAATTTTATTACTTATAAAATGTTTTTTTCTACGCCCATTTTAACTATTTGAAGAGATAAATGGGAAGGTAGAGATAAAAGAGGTATAATTATAACATTAGTATTAGTGTTTTGTGTTTTTTGAGGCGTTTTTTGTCTGTCGGTGGGCCGGTAGTCGGCTTGTAGTTATTAGATGTTGGAGACATAAATTTGAAGCTGTTTTAAAGAACAAGTAAATAAAGATTATTCAGTCGTCGAGATCCGAAGAACGTCCATACGTATCTAGATGACAACTCTAGCCAGCAGTCACATGTAGGACAAATTATTCATACGTTATTTCTGACTCATAGCTTAAGGTGCCTAGGTATTATAAACATACCCCCTTATTCATATAACTTATTAAACATCTGTTAAATGTTGTCTCTTTCTAAACAAGCCTATATGTCAATATGACGGATAAGGACATGTTATATTTAACAGACGTTTATGAATAATCATTATCGAAAGTATGCAGGTAAGCAAACAAAATTTCCCCCATTCGTCACCATTCCATTTTGTTATTAATTGAAAGTAAGTAGCTACTCGTACCTCTAAAGCTGCTGCGTTTCGAGGCGTCTCGCAAATCATCGCGCCGCTCAGGCGTGTCTTATCACATTAAGCGATCCCTCTGCTGACATTTAAAAACGCTATTAAAAACCGGGCTTGGTTACAGTGAACATTGCGGCAGTAGATTAAACACTCGTATTTTTTCGATCAAAATTTGTTTGACATCCTGCGACTGCTGCGAGTGTTTTTAGGGTTCCGTTTTTGCCAACCCTTATAGTTTTGTCATGTCGTCTGTCCGTCCGTCCGTGTGTCGCAGCCATTTTATTCGTAAACTATAAAATATATTTTAATATTTTTTTATCAAAGGTGTGTTTTTGCCGCTACTTAGTTTTGTAGCTAAATTGCTGGAAAAAAATACTCTTAGGGAGGGCACTCCATACATGTACCTACATAACTAAATGTAGTTTATTTATTTATTAAAGATCAAAATACTTAATGAAATCGCAGAGTTTCATGGGTACTTAGCTGCTAAAGCCATTTATGGCTTATTTACAGCAAGGGTTTACACTAACTTAACTAGCTATGATTATTTTTTCTAACAGTGCAATTACTGTTTAACAGACCGTAGTCGTGAATATTTATTATTTTTTGCAAATATCAACATAATATATTTTACTTTAATCGATAGGGGTTTAAAAACAATTTTAAGGTTTTTTAAAAGATTTTTCTGAAATAATCGCTTCGAGATTCCAAAAATATAGAAAATTTTGAAAAGATACGTCTAAGTAATTAAGAGGTATTACTAAATTATGCATGGCCATACATAACATTGCAAACTAATTTTGGATATTTAGAGTGTTAGACATAAGTACCTATGTGAGAACGTAATTTATCGATGTTATTCAATCAAATACAAACATTGAAAACATTGAAAAAATAATCAACCCAGTTGGACTTGAACCAACATCGATACGCCTTACCGGGGCTCGATATCGCTTTACCAATTAAGCTATGGGTTCAGTTACCGAGCTGACGAAATTCTCAATGCCTTCAATCATCTTTTTGCATTTATTTTTACATCGACTTTATAGCAGCCGTAAGCGACACCTAAGCTAGACTGGAAAAAACGCGGTATATCTATAAAAAACGGGTACCTAAGCCACCTGCGTTTCGCCGATGATCTAGTGCTGATAGCTGAGAAAGGTACAGAGCTTCAATACATGGTAGAGTCATTAAATAGCAAAAGCAGGCTTGCTGGCTTAGAAATGAATCTCCCATAAACTATGCTAATGACCAACAGCACCAAGGTGCAGATATACGTCGACGACGAGCCCCTTCATTACACCGAAGATTACATCTACCTCGGCAAACGAATCAGCTTCGACAGGTCACACAACTACCAGGAAGTAGAACGCAGGGCACAGCTAACATGGAACAAATACTGGAGCTTAAAGGAAATATTCAAAAGTAACATGCCAATCAAGATGAAGACCAAAGTTATGAATTCTTGCCTCATACCATGCCTAACGTACGCTTGCCAGACGTAGACATTTAATAAAAATATAAGAAATAAAATTACTACCTGCCAGCGCGGTATGGAACGCAGTATGTTAAATATCAAAAAAATCCATAAAATACGTCATACAAAAATAAGAAATACCACAAAAGCTATAGACGGATTGGCAAAAGCTCTTGCACTTAAATGGAAGTGGGCCGGTCACGTGGCACGCCTTAAAGATAAGAAATGGACAAAAACAGTAACAGCATGGAGGGGACCCGTGGGCAAAAGAAAGCAAGGTAGACCCTTAAATAGATGGGAAGATGAAATAAAAGACGCAGCGGGTCCAAATTGGATGCAAACAGCGCAATCCAGAGAAAACTGGGCCACTTTGGAGGAGGCCTTTACCTGCAGAGGGGTTCTTGCAGATGAATTATAGTGATAGTTGTAAACGATTACTTAAGTATATGTACCTATATATTTATCTCTATAATTTCATATACAAAAGTTATGATTTAAATGTACTAGTTAAAACACAATGTCCTAGTTTCTGTAACAAATAAAGGCTTTTTTATTTTTATTTTATTTTATTAAGTAGTTTTGTAAAGTTCGCCTTTGTACTTACGTTTTCCCATTATTGTATTGTTTTTGTCTGGATTTTGTACAATGAATAGTTTTTACATTTATAAAAAAAAAATGTTACTTGTCTATTTGTCCTCAATCTTAAATGTTGGTACCTATACAGCGTTTTTGTAAAAATATGTATAGCCACGAAGTGTTATCCTACTCATAATGATTTTACATTTTTTAAAGTGGGTATTCCACTCATACATTAGTATGTTATTCAATCAAATACAAACATTGAAAACATTGAAAAAATAATCAACCCAGTTGGACTTGAACCAACATCGATACGCCTTACCGGGGCTCGATATCGCTTTACCGATTAAGCTATGGGTTCAGTTACCGAGCTGACGAAATTCTCAATGCCTTCAATCATCTTTTTGCATTTATTTTTACATCGACTTTATAGCAGCCGTAAGCGACATCTAGGTGCCAACCACTAGAGTTAGATACCCTTCCCGCCGACCCTTTTACAAGTGTCACAACGGAAATAACAGATGGCGCCTGCTATCAACTCATAAAGATTTTACATTTTTTAAAGTGGGTATTCCACTCATACATTAGTATGTTATTCAATCAAATACAAACATTGAAAACATTGAAAAAATAATCAACCCAGTTGGACTTGAACCAACATCGATACGCCTTACCGGGGCTCGATATCGTTGATTATTTTTTCAATGTTTTCAATGTTTGTATTTGATTGAATAACATGTTATCCTACTGTTACGTACTCTGTTGTGCGAGTTCTAATTCGCTTACACGTTTATATCGTTTCCAATATAACTCACTGTCATTGTCGACGAACGGAGTCGACAAAGCGGAATGATACCTAATATTAAGCGATTGAAATTTCTTCATTCAATTTCTTAGTACTTTTTTGCGTCAAACAAGTGTTGTAATAAAATATACAAATTGCGGAAATTTCCAAGATACGGGTACCTAAGTCATAAAGTGTAACTTCAGATATGAGTAGGTAATTTAGGATAAGATATAGATAGGTAGAAAACTCTTTATTTAGGTATTCGTTGCCTTCGCTTAACCCACATAGATTACACCCTCGTAACTCAGCCCTAATCGAGTGAATTCCTCGACTAGTAGCGCCATCTGTCGCGCCACTCAGGTACTAATGTCGCCCGGTGCTAGCGCCAGGCTGATTTCTCCTCAGTACGCTTTTGTAACTCAGCCGAGCAACACGTGCTCAATCAAGTTTAAAAAATTGAAAAGTAAATTGCAAACACAAATTGTGTAATGACTGCACAGTTTCTTTGGAATTTATTGTGTGCAAATTGCATAAAGATGTAAATAATAAATAAAAGCAAATTCTATAATGATTGTTGCTACTTCAGACATTGTGACATTCCGCTCGGTGCCCGTGGCCCAGCGACGAGACGCAGTGACCTCCAATAGGCACCGTGCGTTGTCCCACGAGACGACATGCGTCGTCCCGTGACACGACAGGCGTCATCCCGTGAGACGACAGGCGTCGTCCCGTGAGACGACAGGCGTCGTCTCGTGAGACGACATGCGTAGTCCCGTGAGACGACATGCGTCGTCCCACGAGAGGACAGGCGTCGTCCCGTGAGACGACAGGCGTCGTCCCGTGAGACGACAGGCGTCGTCCCGTGAGACGACAGGCGTCGTCCCGTGAGACGACAGGCGTCGTCCCGTGAGACGACAGGCATCGTCCCGTGAGACGACAGGCGTCGTCCCGTGAGACGACAGGCGTCGTTCCGTGAGCCGACATGCGTGGTTCTGGGAGACGACATAGTGTCGTCCTGTGAGAAAACGTGCGCCATGCGTCATCCCGTCTTGTTTGCGTTGTCCTGTGGGACGACATTGCGTCGTCTCTTGTGACGACATTGCGTCGTCCCTTGCTACGACATTGTGCCAGCCTGTAAGACTACACTACTTCATCCCTGGACACGACTTGCATCGTCCCGTGATGCGATATGCATCGTCCTGTAAGACAACATTGTGTCGTCCTGGATATGATACAATGTCGCCAATGTCGGAGTACTCATGTCTATCATTCTGGGAGATGAAATTGTATCGTCTCAGATGGCTTGCATCGACCTGTATCATGATTTGGCGTCGTCCCTTGAGTCGTCATATAATGTCCATGCATCGTTTTGTAACTGTCGCTCCACAGGCTATGTACATCTATATGGATACAGTTTAAAAAACTGCCATCTTATTGGCTGATCTACTCCTTTAACAGACGACGCCAACGTTTGCTTAGTCAAAATTATTTTGACATCGGTCACGATATTGAACGATATAATATCGATTTATTAAACGAAGTTCAAATGGCGTTCCTCTGTCCTCGTACCTCGGATAAGAAAAATAGAATAAGCAAATTCTTTCAATCGCTAAAGCATGGTTCATGTGTAAAATAACTGTCTGGTACATCTGTTAGGAAGAATGGAAGACACGTGGTCTCTTGTAGACTTGCTTGTATAAAAGTTGTCCACAGTCACCAATAAATAGGTGTGGGGACATTTCGATTTAACTCAGAAAGTAGGTACACGTAAGCCTATAATGATTTAAAAATCTTGCCAAATACAGTTTATACTAACAAATCAATGCGAATAAACGCAAAATAAGCTATTTAGATCAAGATCTCTGTAGAAGTCAAAACCGACAAGGTTTTGTAAGCACGCAACCAGATCCTTTACTTTAAAAGGAAGGGGGAGGCAAGGAAAAACAACCTTAGACGTAGGAAGTCTAGAAGTCTAGAACTCTCTCCTCCGCTAACCGCAGTAGGTATTATTTAGAAAAGGAATAGCACAACCGTTTTGTCTCTGTCGTATAACATCAAAAACGATAAATTTCTAGTAATGCCCTAGAATTGTTAGCTGAGCTGAATAACCGGCATTACCTCATATCAATCTAAACATAATGCCACTAACTAAGCAAGCCGTGCTGACAAAAACATTCCATTCATATCACTTCATTCGCATCACAGAACGTGTGAGATTTCAGTGCGACTTCTAAAAGAACAAGTTCTAGTTTGAAAGATTTCAAAGTACGATAGACACATGCCACGAAACTATAATAGCAGCGGTTCAATAGACTTGTAATTAGTATAACAACAGAGGCATTAGAAATATAGTTGATCAGGTTAGGTATAAAGATAAGTTTACAAGATTCCATTTCGATAGAATTAACTCCTACTTAGGAATGACAACAAACTTAAAATATTTAGTAACAGTGGAAACTTACCAAACTTTTCCCTAAATATATTATATATAGTCCTCCTCATCGATTTCGATGCCAGCGAGCTCAAAAGCTAACCTAATGGAAGTTGGTTATTCTGATACCTAAAATGACTGGCTAGGCTTAACTCGGTTTTAAATACTCCTTACTTATAACGGGTTGGCTTAAAGTAATGAGAATTTTCATATTGGAGAATCGAAAAATAAAGTCAATAGCTACAGGTTAATAAGTTGTATTTCCATAAACTAGAACATATTCAACATTACAAACAAACATTAAAATATAGGAAAAGTCCCTCCATCTTCAAAATTTCGTAACTTGCTTCTGGCTGTTCCACTCACACCTTGGACATCATACAAATTGACTTTTTGAAATTTAATATGTTATCCAAAATTGTATTTGATTGGTAAATTGGATTCCTACGCATCACTACTTACCATTCTTTTGAAAATTGCCAAATAATCTCTGATTGTTCGACGTTTAGAGACGTCACACTAGATTAAGCAAACTCTAAGTATGCCAAAAATAGTCAAAATTGTTTAAAAAGCAATCCCATACATTATGTATCAAAAGATGCCAACCCAGCAAAAGTCCCTAAAGCTCGACCAATCGAAGCTTCATGGGATATTTGTAGTAGGTTAGTATAAGGTTACGGGCAGGATGCCAGTTCTCCGAAACCATTAGAATTAAGGATAATATGGACAATTAAGAAATGTTGTCCAAGGTATGATGCGTATGGTCAGAAGCACGTTACAAAAGATCGAAGCTGGAGGGCCTTTTTCTATATAGTAGTGATTGTTTGTAATATCTAATATGTTCTAGTTCCTCGTCAAAAAATCCATTAACCTGTAGCTATTGACTTTATTTTTAAATTTTTCAATGTGAAATTTCTAATTACTTTAAGCCAACCCGTTAGCAGCAGAGCTTGCTAGTCGCGTTCCAGGTTTACACGTAGGAGGGCTTAGGTCTCTCTATAGAGGATCCGAAGTCTCCTTTGAGGCGTAAGAGTAAACAAAGAAGGAAGTGATAAATGAATGAAAAATGGGATCTCGAGGGATTTTAACCATACTCCAGATCCAAGTCAAATGTAACGATCCCGCTTCAAAATCCTCAGAGAAATTTGTACTGCGGGGCAAATCAAGTGAATAGCGACGACGTAAACCTAGGTGGCCTTTTTATAAACAAGAATTGCAAATGCCTGTTTGTGAAAGAAGATAGGTTGTCTATTTGAGTGCTTGTCAGATGAGGGCGCCCCAAGGATTTCAGTAACTAAGTGCTTACGGAAAAATTCACAACTTATTAGCATGGTGATTTAGGCAAAATTTGATGAAATTGTTAACATACTTCAAGGGGCTTCCCGTTTGGGGACCCATATAAAGATTCTTCAACACTAACATGCCGTCAGATAGTCAAGTAGGTAGCGGTGGCGAAGCGCCCGTAAAACTCATTCCCGACGGCTTGCCTAATTTCATTTCGCGACTTTTCTGTGGGCTATGAAGAAAATGATAACCAAATTTGCCACGGCTTGTCTACGAATATTTTGGACGTGTCGTCACTGGTAGGTAAACCTAACGCACTGTTAGGGTAATAATACTCATATAAATACATTAACCCTGTCGAGGTTTTAAATAATAATAATAATAATAAGAGACGTTTATTTAATAAGATTGCATAAGTACATAATAAGAGTACAGTCGATCATGCTTAAACTTATTAAAAAGGAAAGTGACTTAGCTTATGTCTGTGCGAGAAGGCTTAAAGGCACTAACTAGGGCACTACCACCTTTATGCAACGGACGCTGTTAAATATGTATGATATGATATAAAAAGCACATTAAAGACCAGTCAGTGTCTTTGATACCAAGTTCAGCAACCTTTCGTAGTGACATACTTAAGACTACAATATGGTCGCCAGTTTTATACAACCGAAAACAGACATTCGATAGTGAGATCACTTTGACACATTCTAGAACATATGTCAAACGAGTACATAATGATCTCGCAAGGATATCCACGTGTCACAGTTTGTCATTGCTTGTCGAATAAGGGTCCAGAATGAATTCAACATGTTCTTAAAATCGACGACAGTTATGTGTCGCCAGCGTAAAGCTTATTGGCCAAACTGAATGTCAGCATATTATCGTATCGATGACTTCATGATTGCGTAGGCGAATCATTGACCCAGCAGCGTTCGAAAACAAGTTCTACCTACTAGGTAGCTACCTACAAATTTGTTAATGTATATAATTTAACATGTAATAATGGTAATAAGTTTTGGTATACTTACTTATTGTATGTAATTTTAATGACGTGTAAAGTGTGTTTTTACTATTTTTACGAATAAACTCTGTATTTCTGTAGAAATGCGAGCAAGATGCAGCAGACTCAGTTTAGCATACTAAGGTATACTGCAGACAATATTAGCAGCGTAACCAATAAAGAGCTGAGAGCATCCCAAAAATGATTGTATATTGTATCGTGTCGTGGTTATTATACATATGGACGATTGAAATGCAGCTGCTTTTAAAGTTAAGCAAGAAGGCATTAGAAAATACAATCATATCCTCAGTTCAAGTAATATATTTGTAGACTAGGTATAAAAGAATACTCAGAAGAGAATACACTTGTATAATATTCAGTACGAGTAGGTGTGACCCGTCAATACGTGACTTTTGGTTGCACTAAAACTAAATGCGAATATGTCGCCTCATCGGCTCATTAGAGTCTAGAATCATTAAGGGTTTTACAATCTCTGGGAGTAAACAAAGGTCCTTTTAATGTTAACCTTAATATTATAATACTAGCCACTGCCAATGGTTTTACCCGCGAAAAATTTCAAAATTGTTGAATCTCTTCTTCACGCCGTTAGATGTTGAATTTGAAAGAGTTATCTCTTAATGGACCTCCAAAACATCCAAAGATTAAAAGTTTTAAACTTCAAGGTCCTACCCTAAACAGTTTAGACTTCTCGTTGTGTATCATCATATTCATTATCTATACTATGCAACTTAGATAATATTTTACCGACGTAACACAAAGAATATTCGATAATAAAACATAAAAAACATACACAAGCAAGGGATAAAACCTCTTGCTTTGGCTTTGTGAATCAGATCGCCGCCACAGAGAGTGTACACGCTCGAAATTCAGACCCGGACAATCCTTGTGAACCCAATGATCTTCATTCCGGCTACAGAAAATAACTACATAATCAAGAGAGATAGAGATGTATTTAGTTGGTAGACGTAAGGTCAACGAGTAAGGACAACGTGAAATACATACAAATAACATTATAGTCATAGTAATATACCTACAGCCCTTGAAGACGATAGCATCATTTTTAATTAATATTCTTATCGGTATGGTTGTTTCACCTTCGTCCTTCTCTCAATCCTATAAACATTATATTGAAAATCATATAAACTAATTCGGAGTTTGCTTAGCTTACCTAGTATATCCGGTCGGTTTCCGGTGGAGTATTGTCAATTTAGCAATACCATTTTAGTTCTAAAATTCATAGTTACTGTCGTCAACATTTAGCATTCTTACAATACTCACTCAAAACTCCAATTGACATCTATAAGGTCTGGATGTAATTAAAGACATTGTCTTTCCTAAGGATCTCGCAAAATTACCTGAATTTCCCATTCGGTTTTACTAACAAATGATCGCTACCTAATAGGTCTGATCAATGCCGCAATGCCGGTCGTAGCATGCGGTCTTTGAAGACATCACAGGGAGTTTATAATATGTGTGTAGTAAAGCAGCGTATGTCACAGTACATAATTAGACTTTAAATTACCGTTAAGGCCCGATTAATACTAAAAATTTCAGATGTGAAACAGGTTTTCTCAATCAAGAACGATTTTTAAAACAGATTTTTGGAAGAACTTTCAATCTGGCCATGTTACGATAAATAATAAAAAGTACATCATACAAATCAGTGATCAAATAGCAGAATCAAATAACTCTTTACATCATTCATAACTTAATGACCCGTTTGACGGAAATCTTACCTGAGGTTATCAACGCAATATCTCCAGATAGGAATATCGAAGCTCGCTTAACTAAAATCACAAAAATACGAATACGGGATCGATTGTTTTAGGGTTACTAGAAATATTCCTAATGGAAAAATGGAAATGTTAACCTAACTCTATCATTAAAATAAATAGCTAAACTGCCAAATACGGCAGATAAGGATATTTTCACAATAGATATTTAAAAAAAAAAAGAAAAGATAATGCTAGTTAAGTTATTGCGCAAAGTAATAACGTATACCAACAAAATGTGTACACCATTTTGTTCCGAAATTTGTGTGGGTTAATGTCTAATCATCACAGTACGCCCGGGCCAGCGCCGGCAGAGGTTTAAACACGTCTCATATGTGGGTTAAGCGAAGGCAACGAATACCTAAATAGAACCGTTTTTCCCCCGAAGGGTAAAAAACGGATATTTAGGTTTCTGCCGTAGCTTAACCCACACCTTAAGGGCCTTGCCGGCTTACTTAACGTACTGAGGAGAAATCAGCCTGGCGCTAGCACCGGGCGACATTAGTACCTGAGTCGCGCGACAGATGGCGCTACTAGTCGAGGAATTCACTCGATTAGGGCTGACTTACGAGGGTGTAATCTCATATGTGGGTTAAGCTACGGCAGAAACCTAAATATCCGTTTTTTACCCTTCGGGGGAAAAACGGTTCTATTTGCTTGCCACAATACACACATAATTAGGTAGGTGCATAATTTCCTTAAAAAGATAGAAGCTAGGAAAAAAGGTTAACATACAACGTGTTAGTTAGGCCACTAAAAACCTCAGACACTCGATTTTTATTATTACTAATTAATCTAGAGTATTTATTTTTCAATCAGTTAATTATTTCGAAAGTTATTCGTATGTTTAGTTTTCCTTGCAATTCTATTCAATTGTTAATTCTAACCTCGTTGTTGTCACATCTCTACATGTGTCATGTCATGTCAATCTATCAACCTACTTTGTCAATTTGTATGACATGACATAAGATGACATACTTTGACAATGGCAACCTACACTGACATGACACTATTTACAGTGAAAAAATAAATTTATCAAAGCTGCTAGCCATTATTAAACATTCAACCTCTATTTCCTAACCTCTCGATAGAATGGTAAACTGTAGTATTCCAAACTTTTAGACTCGACGCGTAAAAAATTAAAGAAAAAGTATACCCATGTTAAGATATACTGCAATCGATTCCACTCTCGATTCTGAACAAACACTTTTCAGGTTTTTAGTCTAGTGTGTAACACGTTGTATAAAAACAAAGGAAAGATGAACGATTTCTGTGTGTGTTACAGTAATATAAAAGGATTCTGACTCAGCAACACGCTTCACTCTTTCGGGTGAAGCACTGATATTCTGCCAGAACTCAGGCCACGACACGTGTATGATGGAAGCATAAATATTTCAATTTTTACCATAATTGACTTTATGTATCTACTTGTGTAAAAAAAAGAATGCGGGAATTGCGGGATATACTATTATCGATCCTTCAGCTTGTCTCCATGCCACGGAGGACAACGTATCGTCAGCCCTCGCATCTTTTCCAAAAGGGTCCGCATCCGGCTTGGATGGCATCTCAGCTCAGCATCTTATCGACCTGACGAGTTTTGGTTCTGGGGTAGCTGGCGAGCAATTGACGGTAAGCATTGTAAAACTTATAAACCTCATGCTCCTTGGAGATGTCAGCCAAGAGGTTACGCCTATACTATACGGGGCCAACCTTATAGCTCTCTCTAAGAAGGATGGTGGCGTGCGGCCTATTGCCGTTGGTTCCACATTCCGGCGATTGGCAGCCAAAGTCTGCGTACGGCACACACGTACTAAATTACAAAAACTCTTTGAGCCCGTGCAGGTCGGTTTTGGCACCCGCGGAGGCTGTGAAGCAGCAGTCCATGCCGTACGCACCTTTATTCAAACCGATTCATGTGAGGTACTACTAAAGATTGACGTGAAAAACGCTTTCAACGCCGTTAACAGAGACACCCTACTTAACGAAGTCAAAATTCATGTGCCAGAAATTTATAATTTCCTTTTACAGTGTTACCATAGTCCGTCCAAATTGATTCACAAAAATAGCGAAATTCTCTCGGCCATGGGTTGCCAGCAAGGCGATCCCCTAGGTCCCGCTCTATTTAGTCTGGCTATAAACATAATCATCCACAGCCTTACATCCAAGCTGAACGTGTGGTACTTGGACGACGGCACCCTTGGTGGAGATTCACAAACCGTTCTGGCAGATCTATCTAAAATTATTCAAAGTTTCAACGATATCGGCTTGAAACTTAATTTCGATAAATGCGAATTGTATATTACTGAAAATGTAGAAGTATCTCTGGCAACCCAAATACTAGAAAGTTTTAAAAACTTTGCCGTAAATATCAAAATATTGTCCAAGGACAATTTGCATCTTCTCGGCTCACCCATCTTTGATGAGGCCATCCCCTCTGTTTTAGCAAAATCAATTTCTAAATTTCGTGACAATTCGGAACGCCTAATCAAAATTAGTAGCCACTCCGCCCTATTTATTTTAAAATTTTGTTTACTGGTTCCCAAATTTACTTACTTACTCCGTTGTTGCCCCGCCTGGAAATTCAGTCATCTAATCCATCCCATAGATAACCTCATCAAGTCACAATTACAAACAATCCTAAATGTCCGATTTAATGAGGAAGCATGGTCCCAGGCTTCCTTGCCAATAAGATTTGGCGGTCTGGGAACTCGCAAGATCTCAAGTGTGGCTCTGCCCGCATTTTTGTCTTCAATTCACGGCACGTCAGATCTCGCAGGTAAAATCCTTAAAGCCCCATCGGCTACAAACTGCGAGATCGCGTGCCTGAATGAAGCCAAGAATGCCTGGCTAACTGCCTTGGGCCTAGAGTTCCCATCCAGACCCGAGAGGCAAAGGGCCTGGGATACCATAGCTTCTGCTGCCACTCTAAAATATCTTATAGACACTTCTTCAGGAAAAAACCGCGCAAGGCTTCTGGCAGTTTCAAGGTCAGAGTCTGGACACTGGCTCCACGCGTATCCTTCACCCAACACTGGCACCTACATTGACCCAGGAACCCTCCGTATAGCTATTGGTCTCCGGGTTGGGGCTGACGTATGTGTGGACCACAGCTGTGCCTCATGTGGGGCCCCCGTAGACGGCCTCGGCCACCACGGACTCAGTTGTGCTTCGGGAGCCGGCCGCCTGTCCCGTCATGCGGCACTAAACGACATCCTGAGGAGAGCGCTCGTCAGCGCCAACGTCCCCGCCGCTTTGGAACCCCAGATCGTGCGGGACGATGGCAAGCGCCCCGACGGGATGTCGTTAATCCCCTGGAGGATGGGCCGCGCGCTGGTGTGGGATGCCACCTGTACCGACACGCTGGCGGCGTCCTATCTTCCAGCGACAAGCAGGCGTGCCGGGGCGGCGGCTGACACCCGAGAAAATGTAAAAAATAATAAATATAGCTGTCTCGGCGCCAACTACGAGTTCGTAGCATTTGGCGTCGAGACACTTGGTCCGTGAGGGAGGGGGGCGCGAGGGCTCCACAAGGCGCTCAGCAAACGCCTCAGAGAGGCTACAGGTGACCCTCGTGCAGGCGGCTTTCTTGCGCAAAGACTTGCTATCGCAATTCAGCGCGGGAATGCCGCCTGCATAATGGGCACCTTACCGAGAGGGCCAAATTTACAGTTAAATTTTTAATTTATTATTTTTAAGTAGTTTTATTTATAGTTAATTTAATTTTAAGATTTATTATTAGTATGTTTTATAATTAATTGTAACAAAATTATCGATATGTATGTATGTAGTGTAAGTGCAGGCAGTCTAAGAAGATAACAGAAAACATATGTTCCCCAACATTCAGGCTAGATTCGGTTATCTGAAACCAATTATCCGTGTTGAATACCAGTTTTTTGTTTATTTATTAGTACTTTTTTAAATGGTATTTAAATGTTGCCTTTGTTTTAAGGCGTCTAACAAGTGGTGGCATATTTTTCCAACACTTGGTTGTAACATACCGAAAGCAGCCTCTAAAAGCAACAGTTCTGTGTGGTATACCTACTTCCAAAAGGCAGTGTCGAGCGGATCTAGTGCCATATCGTTTGTGAAAAGATGAAATATGTATTTTTGAGTAAAGGTAACCGGGCTTTTTGACATTTAAAACGCCAAAAATGTGCTTGCACGATGCAAATGTCTCCTGGATCACAAATTCAATAAAGAAGCTTTATTTAAATATGGCGTGATGTAATACTCGTAGTATAGGTATAAAGTACCTACTTATAACTCAACAGTACAGGTATTAAGACGCAGTAAAGTTATAAATTATTTAATAAGTTTTCTTGATCGTTTTGAATATAATAGACTAATTTAATTCCATTTTCCATAACAATTGCCGTATGCCTCATATCAGAATAAAGCATTTTCATTTCACAATAATAATATATTCTTACCAATTTTTACCCTAAGTTTTGAGGTGTACTTGGACATTTCCCCCTTCGGGCCAAAAGGCATTTGCCCCGAAGCGCGACCCTGCAATAGGGGACATTCACAGACGATCAAATAAAATCAGCATCTTTTGTGCCAACATATATTATGCGAGCGGTATACTCGTTTGTTATGCTTATTGCAATGGCATAGAGTTTAGTATGTAATAGCAATTATTTGTTTTAACGTTTGCGGTAGGAGGCAGCACTTAAGTTGAGTAGTGACGGGAAATGTCAGCAAGTATAATCTTAAAATTATTAGAATTTTGCAGAAACAACCGATTTTGTACGAGTTTCTATTCGACTCACAATATTGGTTATTTTGTTTAATTCCCGAATTACTATTAATTTTGCATACCTACCTACCTTTACAATCTCGGTTGTAATAGTACATTACTTACCAAGGACTGTAAAAGAAAGAAAGCCCGAAATCGCAGGTATTTTTGACCCGAGCCGCAGGCGAGGGTTTTAAGTATGCGATAGAGGGCTTCTTTTTTACTGCCCATGGCGAGTACACAATTTTACGTCTCCACCTGGCCATAATGCGAGTTTTACCGTACGCGTAGCGTGCGGTAAAACTCACATTATGGCCAGGTGTGACGTAAAATATTTTTTACGATTGATCGTAAGTAAGTTAAGTAAGTAAGTAATTCATTTATTGTGTACAGAAGTTGTAATATATAAATTTAGCATCAACAGTTGCTCTTTTCAAGCGTACAATTTTTGGCCTTAAAAATAAATAACACTATTTACATGTAACACCTACCTAATATATATCCTTGAGTCTTGCCATCATCTCGAAGAACTCATTTAGATTATAAAATACATTTTGAATGAGTAGTTCCTTAAGCCTAATCTTAAATTTATTTCCGTTTAACATTTTAATTTCATTAGGAAGAGCATTAAATACACGTATAGAGGTAAAAAAGGCAGTACATATTATTATGTGATCTTGGACGTATTAAGTTATACCTATATTGCTCTCTTAAATTGTCTCTTAATGATGACCTTTTAGCAAAATAGTCAGAATTATTCTTCTGAAAAAGACAAAGTTCAAGGATATAAATTCCCGTAAGAGTGAGTATACGTTTATTCTTAAATACATGTCGTACTGATTGGTCTCTACTCATACGGTATATAGAGCGTATACAATCCTTTTGAAGAATAAACGTACTTTGTACATCGACAGAATTTCCCCAAAAAATGATTCCGTAGGTCAGCAGAGGCACCACCTTTCCATAATAAGTACTTTTAACGACGTTTTCAGAGCAAGCGCCCGACAAAACCGATAGTGCATAACATTGACTGGAAATTCTATTGTTTATTTGTTTAATATGTTCCTTCCAGCTAAGAAAAGTATCAATAGTAACTCCCAGGAAACATATATTACTGACTTCTTCTATTCTAACTCCGGCCTCTTCAATATTTAATTCAATGGGAGCTGTTTTATAATTTCTAAACTGAATGTATTTAGTCTTGCTTAAGTTGACCCTTAGATTTATAGCATGAAGCCAATCAATAACTTTTTTAAGGGTGGTTTTAATATTATGTTCCATATAAGGAATGTTGTGATCATCCGCTGTAAAAAGTATTGTGGCATCATCCGCAAACATTACGCATAACTCGTCAACGACTTTAGGAAATTCATTAATGTATACTAAGAATAATAGAGGTCCTAGAACACTACCTTGAGGTACTCCTACATTAGTAGCTTCAAATCGTGATAGAGTATTACCTAAGGTTTTTAGTTCTTTACAGTAATTGACTATCATTGTAGCTTGTTTTCTATTATTAAGGTAAGTTTCAAATAATTTTAGAACATGACCTCTTACTCCAATGTTATCCAATTGTCTCAAAAGTATGTCATGTACCACGCAGTCAAAGGCCTTGGACATGTCTAAAAGCAAAGATACACAAGGTAGCTTATCGTTGACTTTATCCCATATACCTTTAAACATTTTAAAAATTGCCAAGGACGTTGATTTTTGTTTTTGGAAACCAAACTGGTTGGGATTTAAAATTTTTTTAGAAGCCAAATAATTATCTAGTCTGATATAGATAACTTTTTCAAATATTTTAGAAAAGTTAGACAAAAGGGCTATAGGTCTATAATTACTTATATCATGCAGGGCACCTTCTTTAAACAATGGTTTTATTAGTGCTACTTTTAGAGGATCTGGAAATATACCTGTACTTAACATTAAATTAATGATGTGGACAAGAGGATCAATAATGAAATCGATACAAGCTTTAATTAATTGCATTGGTATGCCATCATGTCCGGAACTCTTTTTATTCTGCAAGGATTTTACTATCTTTCTTATTTCATATGCATCTACAGGCTTAATATACATACTATGGCATTCTTTATTCGTCAGTATATTATAGTTTAGGTGACTGGATATGTTATTTGTATGCTGGCCTGTAAAAAAACCATTAAAAGCATCAGCTATAAGCTCCGATTCCGTAATAATTTTACCATCAACTATTATTTTCTCTATTGAAGGAGTAATGGTATTTACAGACGATGTATGGCGATTTATAAGCCCCCACATAGCCTTAGTTTTATTTACACTATTTTCTATATATTTATCGTTTGTTATTATTTTAGACTTCCTTATAACTTTCTTTAGAATCTTGCAATAATTCTTATATTTGGGTAAATTACGATTACTAGATTTTTGCTGTTTCAAATATATTGTGCGTTTTACTTTACTTGATTTTAATATTCCTCGAGTTTTCCAGTTTGGATTACTTTTAAAATATCTCTTTACTCGTTCAAGAGGTATACAGAGATTAAACACTAACTGAAAAAGATCAATGAAAGTTTCATATGCAGAATTTACGTGTGTTTCTTCATATACTGAAGCAAAATTTATTTGAGAGATATAATTAATAAATATTTCTAAGTTAGCCTCAATTTTCCTAGTTTCAGTATACCAAAATGTTTCATGGAAACTAGCAGCAGTTGGTATTTCAATAATTTGGCCAGTATGGTCAGAAAGTCCCAAATTCAGAACCTTTGAGACACATCGACGGTGGTTAGTCAGTATATTGTCTATGCAAGTTTGACTGTGACAAGTAATTCTGGTAGGTTCAAAAATAGTCGGAATCATATTGAATTTCGTTAATACTGATTTGAAAGCTAATGTTGGAGCGTCATCATTCATTAAATTTATATTGAAGTCACCTGCAATGAATATTTTTTGTTTTAATTTTCGTATACGTAGAGTTAATTTACTTAACAGACTTTCAAGCTTTTCAATAAATAACTTTAAATCGCTTCCGGGAACCCTATATATAGTTATAACCACAAAATTTAGATCAGGGATAAAAACACCACATAATTCCACGTTCATTTCTATTGACATATCAGATATCCATTGAAGGTTTATGACTTTTATAGATTGTTTTATATACATACATACACCACCCCGTGTTTTTCGAGTTCTACAGAAATACGACACCGCTTTATAGCCATCTATCTGACATATAGTAACTTCATTATTTTTTAGAAACGATTCAGTGAAACAAAAAACATGTATTTCCATTTTAGTAGAGAGTAACTCAATCTGACTTATCTTAGACCTTAAACTTTGTATATTTTGATGATAAATATTAAAAGTACGTTTATTTTTTACGAAAAGTATCAGTGGTAACTGGATCCAACTGTATCATACAAGACTCTGCATCAGTCTGCAAGAGAGAGTCAGTTTGGGTTCCCACACATACCAATGAGGCTTTTTTGTTATTTATGCTAGGCATTTGTTCCTCAGTGTCACTGGGCACAAAACTGTAATATTCATACTTATAATTCAGCCGAGATATGTGACTAAGAAAGAGACGACATAATGATAACCTATTAGGCCACTTATTATAGCGGTCCTTTACATAAGTTGTATTAGTTTTAAATTCAGTGCATAATAACTGATATATTTTTTGAATTTCATTTTTGTCCTTAGCAGTACAGTACATATCAGAAAGCAAAACATTTGTATGAGACAATTTTACCAAGTAATTGAACAACACGTATTGCAGTTTCATTAGACTCGAGTTATTATTATTATTACCACATATGATAATAACATAATCACTTTCAGAGAAGTCATTACATATATCGAGGCAGCATTCCAATAATTTATCAACAGAGGCATGTTGCTTATACCACGACGTAATAACGAAAGTATCACCTAGTTTGTTTTGTAGAAATCTTCTCAGTAGGGCGCAATTTTGGTCAGAAAAAAGTATTATTTTCCTTATTGAATTTATTTTGTTGCCTTTGTCTAGTAAGGGCGAGGTTTCAGGTGAATCATTAGTAGACTCAGCTGATTTTTTATGAGAAGTAATATTAACTATCTCAACGGGCTGGTTCATAGCGTTATTTATTATCTCAGGGTCGGACGGCGCAGCATTTGAGCTGAGAACGGATTTATTTTGTGATTCAGGTTCAGGATTTAGACTACCTTCGCGTTCGTTGTGCAAGTAGTTTTTTCTAGGTGCCTTTTTTGAAGGTGTAGACTTTTTCGTTGTTTTTTCAGTAAGTAATGCATTCAATAATTCAATTTTTTTCTGTTTATCACCTAGAGATTTCTGTAACGCTGTGACTTCTGAATTTAAACGTTCTATCTCCTCATGAGCACTAGCTAATTGAGTGGAAATTGTAGTAATTTCCAATTTCAAGGACGTTATTTCCTCGTCATCCACTCTTGACATGTTTGGCAGACTACGAGTCGTACGGTCATGCGAGTTCGACGATGATTGCGAGCTTTGCGAGTGTTGCGAGCTTTGCGTATGATATGATGATGGAAATGGATCCACGGGATCTCTGTTACTTATAAAACAACATAAGCAGTGATGAGTAGTTTATGTTTCTGGGTCTATCTAGGAAAAATTTTATAAAAAAAAACTGTTCTGAAATATAAATGAGAATGACTTGAACCATGAAACAAAAATAATCTATCGCAACTAATCGCAATATTCTCATTTAATACACACCATTTTTTTAATTTATTCTCTTTAATACTGAACAGGTCCCACAGCTATTATAAGGCAATATTTATTTTATTAGTCCTCATATTAAAGGATGATTAACGCTGTCACGTTCCGCGTCCTACACGACACTAGAGACTCATCAGTTTGTATAGAAAGCGCCATGTGATCCTCGGTGGTCACGTTATATTTTCTATACAAAATGATTCGACACTTCATGTCGTGTGTCAGTGTCAGTGTCGTGTAGGACGCGGAAGATGATAGTGTAACTCATCCTTAAATCGTTTGTTTTTAAATACTTACAGGATTATTTTTAGTCATAGTAATTTATTTGTGTTCAAATTGTTTTTTTTTTTCATAGTGCCCTTTAATGCCTTAACATTAAAAATAGACCTATTGCTTTGCTAATACCTAATTATGTATGTAGTCTTATCACATGCTTTGGCCAACGATAAAGTGTGCATACTATAGATTTTTAGCTTAGGATATAGGTACATATTTTAATAAATTTTCTTTAAAAGGGTCGTGATGTACCTACAAAAAATAAGACATTTTTGTTCGAATGTCAATCGAATGATCATCTAACGATTATCCAAATCAGTTCTTCTGAAGAACATTATCAAGCAATTTTAAAAACAAAAAATCATCGTACCGCCGAATAAACAAAAATCAAATGTTATCGACATTGCCTGCCCCTACATTAAAAACCCTTCACTTCGAAATCTCATAAACCATATTCAGTGAGACAAAGCATGTCTCTTTCGCGCTTCAGAGAGGGATGGCAGCAAAACAGGATGATGGACGCTTTTACGGACGGAATGGGTTAAATCGGTCCTTAATAAGCGGCAGTAAAGCAAGAATAAACCTGTCACTTTGAGAGGTTATTGTTTATGGCGCTGTTTATGCTGAATGCTAAGCGATAGTTTAAGCTGGCTCCACATTCTCCAGGGAATTATAACAAAAACGCAGGGTAAGTTTAGTATTTGCTTTCAACATGAAACCTTTAAAACGTATATAGCATGGAGTTTTTAATTTAAGTTGTTAAGTTATATTTACCCAGAGAGTTCTAAACCAGGAGAGGCCCTGAGTATCATTTCCCCTCTGTCAAAAGTATTGGCGGAAAATCTAGTACATCTATAAAAACTATTTCAATGATCGATGTCACGCATTTTCGTCATCGCTGTCAATGGATAACAAGCTCCGTGAAAATGCCCTTATGCGCTGTTTTTGGATGTAAAAAAATGTTATATTTCGTCTAGTTTACAAAAAGATGAAATACCATTTCAGATGTAAGTACAGTTTTACTTTATTTATCATTACTTTCGTAATAAAAGATTTAACCTAAATCGAAAATCAAGCTTCGTTTAAAGAATCGATTCAAAGACAATCGTTTTCTTTCTGACGGGCAGTAACTATTTGACGTTTGACACCTTTCCATATTTAACGCGCTTAAGGATTGCTGTCTTCTATATTTTGTTTGAAAATACAATCAAAAATGATCCTTGGCTTTTTTGTTTGACGTTTCCAAAGACTGCATCCAATAATGAACCATATGTTAACGTATGTACAGTCGACTATCTATTGCTCCATTTAGTGTTATGAAGTAAAAAAGAATATGTCCAATATGTTTGGTGTTTTCAAGTCAAAGGTACATCTTTGTCGGTTGTCAATAAAGCGTTGCTGCCATAAAAATTCATTAAGAAATAAACTGTATTAACAACCGACAATGATGTACCTTTGACTTGAAAACTTCACATGCGTGCTACCTCGTCCCCCTCAGATTTTGGCAGACTTTTTTGTTTGGAAAGATGAGGCGAAGCGTACTCCATTTATAGAGCTTTATGTATTTACCTCTTTCCTAACCCGCAGGTTTAAACTATACTAAAAGCAACGTGGGTTTATTTACGAAACGGCAAATGGAATACGAACTATATTTTTTTCACTATCATGACATGATACCTATTTATGATCATGATATTGACACTGGGAATCTTTCCACATTTGTGGATAGCTATTAGTATAAGAGCCCACGACACTAAACCTAGTTCGATGAGTCTCCCAGATGACATAATGTATATGTCGCAGGGAAATGATTAAAACAGAAGTTTGAACAAATCTCTAAGGGATATTATCAAATTACGCAGGATGTTAAAATGAAGACTCCATATCATCATTTCCCTAGAAAAATTCAGTAATTTCACCAAATCACTGACTCTGTTTAGTGGGAAGACAAAATCGGCCAAAAAACGCGACACGCTTTTTCATTTCACTAGATTTGTTTAGGAATTTGACAAAATCCCTAACCGGTACAGTAAGTTGATGAAACGAACTCAAAAAGTCGACTAGTTTTATCATTTCGCTAAACAAGTTTAGTGAAATGATAAAGTCTCAACTGGAAGATGGTATATGGTGATTTGATTAAATCTCTGAACTGGTTTAGTGAAATGACGAAAGGAAGTACCGAATACAATATTTTACTTTATCTACACTCATATTGTAAGTCCTCTAAAATGCGTTCAAAAACCGTAGGCAATGACCAGCATTACAACAAACGATTTCACTATGATAAGTTTCTTATCTGTGGCAGTAATGTAATTTTAACTTTACATGCTCAAATATTGTTAAGTTATGAGTTTCAAATTTGGAACAGCTGTCAAAACCAACACAATTTCAATGGGTTTCTATTCTAGTATCCATAGATTTTAAAATGTTGTCGATACGAAACGTCAGTACGATATATTTTTTGACATAAACCGCACGACATTTTGATCTCGGATGACATGAGAATAAGGACTTCGTTCGTTGGCTAATATTAAAAAAAAACTCGCGACAGAAAGGAATTCGTCAATTCTAGGCCCACTTGCGATATGGTTAGTATAAAGTTTGGTCTTTAATTTTAAGCAAATATTACGAAACTAGACAAAATATTGCATGAAAATAAAACGGGAATTAGAAATAAAAAATAAAAAGTAATTTCGTTGATCCTTCCGCCATCCAAATAGTGCTAAATAACTTGTTAACGTCTTTACAGCATTGACATAAGGTTAACTTCTCCTGGGCCGAGACGAAACGGACATTTTCAGTAAGGAGTTACGTTTATTTTGCTAATCTTGTTTATGATTATAGTTTGACACTATTAATGTATGACGTAACCGTCATCCATGTCTGCCGCATGAAGTTATAATTTGAAACTGGAGTGTGCTCTTCTCTTCGGCCACGCGGCTCCCTAAATTACTCTCTCTTTCGGCCTTGCTTTTTGGCCCAAGAGTGTGCTCCGGTTTAAAATTATAACTTCATGGATACTAGTAGGAGCGCACTAACAGTGATAAACCTTATCTCTTTGTAATAAGTGCTACGATTGTTTAGTTAATAGTAGCAATGATGGTTTGACAGCCATTATCATTGTTTACCCAAATACAAGAAATCTGCGGCAGGATCAAAATATGACTTTTTATTATTTTATTATGATTTCCGTTTCATTATCATATCAGATTTTGTAGAAATTCTTTATAAAACAGGTATTTATTTTGTGCTATACTTTAAATCATAAACATGTACGCTTTAAAATATTGTCCTTATCACATTCATGTTTTTACATCCCGATTTCTCAATTTTCCCGTTACATTTCATGATTATTTTATGACCACCCTGATCTAGAAATTAAAGCGAATGTTTTGATGTCTGTTTCATAATTATACGCATCTTTATGATCTGGGGCAAATCGCCTAACAAAAATTGACGATCTCCTTTGTACATATATATATTTCTCTGTGGTTTGTACGGCCGTCATTTCTGTTATCAACTTGTCAGGTATTGTTTGTCGAAACATTTTTAATTGCGAAAATGTAAATGTTTACTATTAACTATATTATAATAAATAAATATACTTTCCTTATCAGTTCTAATTTATTTATTTTTATTAAGCTTACACTTGTGGGTACGTTTCAGCACTTGTATCTATCTACCTAGTAATGCAGGTCAATTGCCTTCGGCTTCTGAACCCATCTTTGAGTACTTGCAATATGTGTGTAGATAAAGTAATGTATGCAACTGTACAGAATTAGGCCTTAAAACACGAGTGGGGTTTAATGAAACGAGCGCAGCGAGTTTCATTATAGGATCACACGAGTGTTCGGAGCATTAAGGCTCCTCATTATGTATCAGTTGCATAAACTACTATTACAGTTAAGCGATTTTATCAAATGTCTGACTAGATAAAGTGAAACAGATATTAAATCAGAGATTTTAACAAATCTCTAAGGGATATGATCAAATCATGCAGGATGTTAAGATTGAGAATCCATATCATTATTTCCCTAGAAAAATTTAGTCATTTCACCAAATCACTGACTCTGTTTAGTGGAAAGACATAATTGGAAGGTGCGTTATTTGTGAAAATCCAGTGCATGCTCACGGTCACTATAAGATGTTGTTAGATTAGCTAATTACGTAATAACTTAAGACAGAAGGTCCCTTAAGTAGGGACTGAATAAATCAACCGACTTAGTATTAGATGGATCTCACAACTTTTTACGGTAGAAGAACTGAGTTGCGAGACTTGTTTTTTTTTTACAAGTTTTGTTTTTGATGGCATAAACAACTTTGATACCTACTTTTGACATTTTATGTAACAATTTCACGTAATCTAGTCTATATCTTCAAGTCATATCTTCAATCTTTCTTTAGTATATGTTCAAAAATTTTGCTGCATTTTCCCTCTCAGCTCTAATATTGCTTTCTTTTTGACAAAATTGGCATTTAACAACTAAGCCTTAACCTTCCTCTCCAACAGTACTTCCACATTTTGCATGCACTGGATGTTCACAAATACTGCACCGGCCGATTTTGTCTTTCCACTGAACAGAGTTAGTGATTTGGTGAAATGACTGAATTTTTCTAGGGAAATGATGATATGGATTTTCCATTTTAACATCCTGCGTGATTTGATCATATCCCTTAGAGATTTGTTAAAATCTCTGATTTAATATCTGTTTCACTTTATCTAGTCAGAGATTTGATAAAATCGCTTAACTGTAAAGTAAAATATTGTATTCGATACTTCCTTTCGTCATTTCACCAAACCAGTTCAGAGATTTAATCAAATCACCATATACCATCTTCCAGTTGAGACTTTATCATTTCACTAAACTTGTTTAGCGAAATGATAAAACTAGTCGACTTTTTGAGTTCGTTTCATCAACTTACTGTATCGGTTAGGGATTTTGTCAAATTCCTAAACAAATCTAGTGAAATGAAAAAGCGTGTCGCGTTTTCTGCCCGATTTTGTCTTCCCACTAAACAGAGTCAGTGATTTGGTGAAATTACTGTATTTTTCTAGGGAAATGATGATATGGAGTCTCCATTTTAACATCCTGCGTAATTTGATCATATCCCTTAGAGATTTGTTCAAATCTCTGTTTTAATCATTTCCCTGCGACATATATATAACTAGTTACGTCTTCAATAGGGGAACACGAAATAGCAGTGCTGCAATGTAACTTGGCGGCGTATGTAAAAAAAAACCGGTTTCAAATATGATAAGATTGATAAGTCTCCCAGGTTTCATTTGTTCTTCAAAGCAGGGGAGGCTATACGATAATGCAGTGCTGCAAGCCCAAGTTCTTGGCCTTATCAGTCGCAGCAGCATCAAAAGGTTGTATGGCAAAACATAGCGCCTAACGCTGTCAGGTTTTTTGCATTGCAGGATCGCCATTTCGTGTTCCCCCATTAAAGACGTAACTAATTATATATATCATCTGGGAGTCTTATCGAACTAGATTTGGTGTGGTGGGCTCTTATTCTATATGGTAGCCTAGCCATATTTATCGAAAACCTACTACGAAAACGACTATTGCCGCAGGACAATAAAATTGACATGTTGGTGAAATAGTAGGTAGCAAGTAACTGTGAAGGAGGTCATAATCATAATCTAATAAAAAAAGCTAATAGCTACAAAAAACAGCTTAGCCATGCTTATGACATGTTATAGATTCTAAAGTAATACCAAATTACCTCTGCTGTCGAATGTCGAAAACAATTTCATCTAACTTCAGACATCTTACGGAAATTCAAAGTTTCCTCAATAGATAGATTGATTAACTTCTAATGAGGTTAATAATTTACTCTGATGCCTTAACAAATAAAGCCATTACAATTATTCAAAATATCTTTCACCCTTCGCAATTATTAGACCTTTACAACATGGCAATAAGACTTAAAATCGTAAAGCAAATTGGCTATAACAACTCAATTAATTTCGAATCTGTCTGCGAGGTTCCTCATCCCTTTCGCCGTGTATCAAATCCTTATGGGTGAGAGGGATAGGAGATGCCCTCGTAAGCTTAATGAGGTATCCAGGCATCGCTCTTTGTGTTTTGATGAGGATAAAAAATGTTTTATTTCTTCGAAAGATGAAAGGCATCCGAGAGGTAGCCAGTTTGATTTAAATTCTCAAACATAATAAAATTTGGGTTTGAAATGGCCATAATGTTTGGTTTTGGTTGATATCTGTAAATTTTGTCATTCTTCACGTACTTGGAGTTAAGCCTAGATTGTTCATCGTGCCGTGTTTGTGCTATTTAGTTTACTTGAAAACTTTTGATATATCATAAGACTTTTTATAGGCCAGCTCTCCACTAAGTATTTCTAACATGACTGTAATAAGAATATAGGCAACCGTTCCGATAAAAACCTCTTTATTTGCTGGCCCTTACCCGGCCTTGTTTTCAACCTAGTACCTAATGTTCTTCAAACTAGACAACATATATGCGATTTAAAACTTGTTGCTCTACTTATCTTGGTTTCCTTTAAATATTCCATTAGCGATTGTAAAGTTGCAAACCTTCCTCAAATAAAGCAAAGACAGCTAGAGTATTTGATAAAATACCTTAGGTCTACAACTTTGCCACAATACTTGGATCTCAGTACGATATGTAGCTACAAAGATTTCAGGGGTACGTTTATGTTGGTCATGTATTTCAGCAACAGTTTATACGAGAGACGAGAGCGGCCCATTTCGCGCCAATTATACTCTTGTGTCAAACACACCCGGTAGTAAAGTTTACAAAAACATAAAATCAGCTTTGATTTTAAACAGATAAGGCTCAAAGTGTTTTAGCAATTTTTGGGTAAAATGAAAATGATGTACAGCGACAGTGACGAGATGTCAATGGAAAATGGATTTTAAGTGCAATGAGGAAGGTTTATACTGGTTTATAGACGAGATCAAAGTGTAGTTCATGTCGTTTGTATGACGTACGCCGCAATAATACGACGATGTTCGAAAATGGATGTTAAGGGCAAGATACATTTGAGAGTAAAGTAATTAACAAATCGATATATATATATAATTAAGCATTAATGTTTTATTTTTATTTGATACGTAGATAATCATTAACAAGTAATTAAATTATTAATACGAGTACAACGTCTAGTCAACGTCTAACATATCTATGAGATACCTATCTAGACAAAAAAATCTGTACAAATCTCTCTGTCTGTCTTAATTTCTCAACAATATGGTTACCTATAGTATACACATATTTTTGTACAAAAAAATTGCACCGATATTGTAGACTTTGACTGTATCTCTTCTAGTGCTACCATATTCCATATGTCAGCTAGATATCTTGACGTTTGTACTGTCTTGAGGCAATAATTAGGTATAACAATTTTCAGTAATGACTGTCATAACTAGTCATAAGCTATGTACCTACATAGGAACATCTATTAATTTGATTTTCACCCTTTTACCATTTGTTAAATATATTTTATCTACATATATCCATACTTCCATACTCCATACTAATATTATAAATGGGAAAGTGTATGTGTGTGTTTGTTTGTTTGTTTGTCCGTCTTTCACGGCAAAACGTGGCGACGAATTGACTTGATTTTTTAAGTCGAGATAGTTGAAGGGATGGAGAGTGACTTTTTGTCTCTTTCTAACCCCCCACTTCCCTAAAATGGGGGGTGGAAGTTTGTATGGAACATTCCGCAATTTTCAAGGTAGAAAGCTATGCGGACTGTTTGTGACTAACAAAAAAATCGTGCATAAGGTATAAAGACAAATAATATCGTCTACAGTAGCGTATTAAAATAATATTCTGTTCCGAGTTCTCTTCTGTGTTTTAAATCAGGAAAGGGGAACCGTGTTACCCCGAATTTAACGCGAGCGAAGCCGCGGGCAAAAGATAGTCTAAAATAAACTCAAGGTAAATGACTACTCTTAGGCACATCTTCCCCTTAACCGCGTACTAGGCCGTCAAACATTTATCGCCACGTTATGGGCTGAGCAATTTCCTCGCAAATCGTCCGCGACATTTCGGTCATTATTGCACCGCAATAAGGTCCACATTGCCCACACAAGTTGGCTGCACTTTGAAGCCGGTTCGGATGACGCGATTCACGGGGGTATTTTCGGTTGTGAATCAGTGACAGGTCTTATTGATCTCGAGAGGTTATAGCACTCTATAGCGATAAAGCAGGGTTGAGAGGAATTAGCGCTTGATATAGCTTCTCGCTTGGTAATAATCGTGTGCAATATTATTTTTATCCATAAATGTGATAAATATTGCAAAGAGAAAGGTAGGTAAACGGACAGTGATGATTGTCATTCAGACGATAGTTTATATTCATAACATAATAAACTGAGCAATTTATCAAAATTTGACCGCGTTATGTAATCGAATGTAACCAACATCTGGGCATGAGTCACCTCAGGTCAGCCACAACGAGGCAGGTCAATCTGTCGACCTGTAGCTGACTAAGTGTATGAGTATATTTTAAGTATCAGCGCACACTCGCGTGAGATTTTAATTAATAGGCACCAGGGCACACTTTACGGTTTCATTCGTTATTTCCGCCAAATTATGAAGAGAATTCAAGACCGTGTTATTGTGTTGGAATCTGTTTCAGTTAATAAATTTGATTTTTATTGTTGTAAAATTGAGTAAGTATCGCATCGTAGTGCTGCGTTCCGTAGTCCAGCCCAGAATAAAGCCAAACTTTTAACTTGAAGCTTTCTCAAAAGTATCGAAAACTCCTCAAAATAACCACTGTATTTTGTTAATGTAGGTGCTTATCAACTATTATCTGAGCTGAAAGCTATCTCTATTTTCTAAAAAAAACTTTAAACACAGCATCAAATCAAAATGACATGACATGCCGATAGTGTATAGATTTATAATCGTACATCTGACCCAGTGCGTTAATTGCGCGCTTCCGACGCCGCGATTGATCTACTCAGGCGTCCGGTGCGCGGGAGTCGTGTGGTTGTCTGTCATCAACGATTAGAGAGCATATCCATACTAGGTACCTAACCTAAGAATATAAAATAAAATAAAATAAAATAATGTTCATTACCAATACCAAAAAAAGAAATTTACAAATAAAATTTTACAATACTGAGAGGATTTGCTTTACATAAACTATCCTATACTAGGTCTAGGTACCAACGGCGGCGCATCCATAGTTCTCGTAGGCAAGCTAGAGTCCATTCGGGTTTTCTTTCAGGTTTTTGACAAATAGAATAAAAGAAAAAAAAAGTATGTGTATGACTTTATGGACGCCTCGCCATTGATAACCACAAAACTATGGCTAAATAATGGTAATTTGATAAAAGGTAGGTACTAGTCTCAACGTATGCTAGGAATGATACCCAGCGTTGATTTTCAGACTGATATAAATTAATCATAATTATTAAAAAAACACGCAGATATATAATTACCAAATAACCTAGTAATAAAAGTCTAATTGTTTAATTGAGTTCAGTAAGGTTCCTGTAGCACAGTGGTCCTGAACCTTTCAGTGCCGAGGGACCACACGAAAAAAATTCCATTTTGTGGTGGTCCAGTGGTCCGCGCCCGGCGGTTTAGAACTACCGCTGTAGCGCCACCGTATTGTAAAATTATATATCTGTTTAAAAATAATCATCACATACTTACTTAATTCAATAGTTCTTAAACAGATAGTTTCGATGCAACATGGTGGGCGACACAAAGCTTTTGTGTTGACAATATTATACAGTTAGCATGACTAAACTAAACTAACTAAACACATTAATAACTGTTACGTGTTCAATAAGAAAAATGCCGAACATCTAAATCAAATGACATTAATCTCGAATTCCACAAACTTCAGAGGCAACGATGCGGTCAGCCAACGAGATGCCGAGAAGAATGTTAGCGTCTTGTTTCTTAAGTTTACAAATTTTATACCTACGTACCTACTACTATGGTATTAGTAATAAGAATTATGCTAGTTCTTTATATAAATTACATTTATGTTGAAATTAATAAAGCCTAACGCACCCAATAAACTCTATGTAATAATAGCCTACTCGTATATATACCTACTTACATAATTATAGATAAAAGACTGGTACTTTACCACACCAAGTTTTATTAAATTAATTAATAATTCAAATTATTAATTTCTTCAAGTGAAGTAAGCAATTGGGTGGCTGTGCAGTTTGCACAAACTTTCTCTGAGTTCCATAAATCAGATAGGTATATCAAATGTATTTACGTAAACATCATTATTTATGTTAAAACTAATTAAATTTTTGTTTTTTAAGAAGAAAATATCCAACGCGTCACATTTCATCTCCTAATCTCGTCGGTTTTCGAGAAGCAGTAATATTGGTGGCGACACCACTAATATATCTGTTTGGTGGAATCCAGAGATGTCAGTTCAATCGCTATCTCAGTCGGGACTTAACCAAAACAGTATGTGGATGTTTTCTGATCACGCACATGACTTAAAGAATCTGGAGTTCATCATAAACTGGGTAACTGGAGAACTCGATTAGCCTGCGCTAGAGTAGCCAAAGAGAATACCACGGCCTGTCTTCATGTCGTGTATTAGTGCCATCGGATTCAGTTCGCGGAACGCTAAATTAGTTTTTATTTGACGCGTTGTAGAAAAATGTAAAACAAAGCTGAAGATTAGGAATGATTTTTGGAAGGCATTTTGTAATTTATGTAATACTGTCACATGTAGGAAATTGACAAATGAAATCACATAGTCGATTAGGACTTGTAGCTTTGATGTGTTGCTACAGTTAGGATGTCAGATTACATTTATTTCCATAATTCTTCAATTGACGACAAGCAAATAAGAAAACTCCTTAATTGGCGTGTAATAACATAAGCAATTTGCTCAAACAGCGCCTAGAGTACGAGTGTCCAATTACAACAACACAACACATTGTAAGGTACCTATGCAGTAAATACCTGCATGTCACTCGACACCTAAATAAAGAATGCTGTTACGTAAAATCCATGTGTACGTCATAAGGGCCCATTATTAGCATACTACTTAATTGAATATGAAATAATCTAAATCATAAACTTATTAACCGTAATTGCCTTCATAATGGTATTCCTTTTGCTTCATATTTTGTTACAATTTACTTCTTATTTTTTAGAAAACCACATAAGTATCACAAACCTAAGATATTTGTTTGTTAGCAGTTCCTACCTTATAAAATCAATGCGCTTGATACTTTATTTATACAATGCCTGGTGCCGGATTCTAGTTTTAAAATACATACAATACAATAAGAACACAACCTATCTCAATCATAACTCCAACACACAACAAACAATCAACCAATATTGAAGTTGTATTGGAGTTGCGTTGGAATATTTCTTAAGCAAATTCTGATATTTCTGATTCAGAATAAAGATGTTTATGATTATGCCGTAGCTGTATTGCGTTGTTAATGCATTGGAGTTGTATTGAAGTTGGATCGTGTTTTTACGTGTTTTAAAGTTAGAATACGGCCCCTGGAGTATTTCTGCTTAACCAACTTAGCCATGTTTTAGTTTCAATGAAAGATGGAAAAAATGTATTAAATATTTAGCAATACTTAGTCTAAATCTTTATGGACCCCTATTTAAATTTGGGCTAATAGTGTCTTGCTCTAAGAAGACACCAGACAGGTAAGGTATATTTATATGCCATATTTTCCTCAGTGTGTGTTGGGTAGAATAGATACTTACCAAATTATCAGAATTAACTGGCATAATAATTGTCATATTCACGCGCAAAATGATTTCAAATGAATGATCGACCGATTCCATTCCCATAACGCCTGTTAACAAGGGTTAACTTAGCTACTCGAGCGCATGTGAGTTGTATTAATGTATATTATCTCAGCTAACCAGTATAAGAAGCCCTTCAATTACACATCGGTTTTAAAAATACCGAGATCACATTACACTAGTTTACTTGCCCCGTATTCGCGCAACAAGTCAGAAATTCTGAATAGGTTCATGGCTAGTTGGGCTTGAAACAAAATTCGAACACTAAAAGTCGGATTCTGATTTGATATTGGTTGGCACTAGTCGCCATGCATTTTGCTCGCATACTAAAATGATTAATGATAATCACCGGTCTTTGCCCTTCGCTGATGGCGTAATGATAGTGCACGTAGCGCCTAAAGACAATCACTTCATAATTCATACAATTAATAAATTATTAATAATTACCTATATTTCTATATCATATTCATATTCATTTATTTCGTAAATGCACAGATACAATACACCTTTCCTTTTAAACGTTTTAAAAGAACCTGTAAAATTTTGTTAGGTACTGTTGTTAGGCATAGGCGAGTAGACTCAGGATTACGAATTTTAGGGACATAGATTTCATTATTGATTTATGCGAGTATTTTTCACGAGCACGATGTGGAACCTCAGAAAATGTTGAGTTTATGAAACACTTTTATAATTACATATCTATTTACATATAAACATATGTCTTACAATGAAAACGTTGTATGTTTTTTCTATGGTATAAACAAGGCATTTATTACCTAAATACGAAGCATATTTATACCTCTTACTTCAAAAATTCCGAATTTTTAAGCTTGATATTATTCTTTAAAATTTTACTTCGTTTCATATAATTTTATAATACCAAATATTACACACATAATAACCAGTGATCGGCACGACCCGTGCAATAACGCGGTATTTCGCGTAAAAAAAAACGTTATATTACACCCAATTAAACATATTTTTTTCAAACAAAATAGTGTGATTATAATTATGTCCATATTAAAATTACTATAGGAACGCCGAAGTGTTGCACGAGTCGTGCCGATCACTGATAATAACAAATTGATAATTACTATTGATAGCTCACCAAACGAAGACGCTTAACTGCCTGATAGGGGAAGTAATTCGTGTATAGCTGAATTTTGGTGTAGTTGTAGGCAAAGGTATCTTACACAACATACTAAAAGTACCGGTGGATGGGGGCGCCGCTAGCGGGGAGAGGGGGGTGTAAAGGTCCCTTATTTTGGTTTTTCGTAAATAACTCGGTAACGGTAGCTCATACGAAAAAATGTTTTATTGCTTAATTCATCCACATCTAAATTTCTAAAAAAAGATTCTTTGCAATTTTTTGCTAGGATCAATGTTTAATGAGATATCGAGGAAATACGATAAACACTTTTTTAAACTTTCGGAGCTAATATTTACGAAAGTATTAGTTTTGTCCAAAAATTGTTTCAGAATACCCTTATTGTTTTAAAAAGACCTATCCAACGATACCCCACACATTAGGGTTGGAGTAAAAATAATATTTACCCCCCCACTCCATGTGTACGGGAGGTACCCGAAAAAATAATATTTTTTCACATTTTGTTTTAAAACTTTGCCGGCGTGAATAAAGTACATACTCACACGATTTTTTTATTTTCTAATACTAACCATCACTGAGCAGGCTGCTCACCCTGCTACCTCACTTCCTACCCTTATAGTTTCGCCATGTCCGTCTGACCCCATCTGTCCGTCTAGATGTCTAGTACTAAACATCACTGAGCAAAGCCGTGGACGGACAGACGGGGACAGACGGACATGCCGAAACTCCAAGGGTAGGACCCCTCCTCACCCTGCTCAGTGATGGCTAGTACTAGAGAAATGAAATTTCGTATAAGTATGTGTTTTAATTACGCAGACAAAGTTTTAAAACAAAATGTGAAAAAATATTATTCTTTCGGGTACCTCCCGTACACATGGAAAGGGGGGTAAATATTTTTTTTACTCCAACCCTAATGTGTGGGGTATCATTAGATAGGTCTTTTTAAAACAATAAGGGTAATCTGAAACCACTTTTGGATAAAACTAATACTTTCGTAAATATTGGCTCCGAAAGTTTAAAAAAGTGTTTATCGTATTTCCTCGATATCTCATTAAACATTGATCCTAGCAAAAAATTGCAAATAATCTTTTTTATAGAAAATTTGATGTGGATGAATTAAGCAATAGAACATTTTTTCGTATGAGCCACCGTTACCGAGTTATTTACGAAAAACCAAAATTAGGGACCTTTACACCCCCCCCTTTCCGCTAGCGGCACCCCCATCCACCGGTACTTTTAGTATGTTGTGTAAGATACCTTTGCCTACAACTACACCAAAATTTGGCTATACACGAATTATTTCCTCTTAGTTTTCCTTCATTAGGTGGGCTATGAATATATAAGAATGACATTAAGTTCTATAGATAACAAAATTTTAAGTCCAACGCGTTGCTCAAACGTTCTCCATACTGATAGCTTGGAGAAATCCCGGCTAATCCGGCTCGGCCCTAATTAACCCTTTGCGCCACAATAGACGGCTCCATTACTGCCGTGCCGTCCCTCCAGGAATGTCGCGCGAGGAATATTGGGGGCTCGGATAACATTTACAGCTCAGCCTGTTCACTAGAAAAACTACCTATTTAAAATTTTAACGATCTCCTGCCCTAGTGGTTTGTGACCCTGCCTTCGAAGCACGAGGTCCCGGGCTCGAATCCGCATTTATTTGTGTGTGTATGACAGATATTTAATTTTGTTCCTGAGATATGGGTATTTTCGATGTAATAAGAATGTTTATTGAAAAAATGGGGAATGATTAGTCAAATGAGAAGGGCTCAAACGACAATACAACGATAATCTAAATACTTTTTCTTTTCTTTACGAAGTTCCAAAATATTCGCACTTCAATTTAAGAATAGATGCATGAATAGATGCATGCACAATTGTCTCATTGAAACTAAGAAAATTATTAAGTTCAGAAAATGCTGTAGTCCTTTCTTAACAGAATCCAAAATATTTAAAAAATGCACCTGACCAATATGAAACTAGATAAGTATATCCCATTCTGCCGGCCCTTCAAGAATATACTTAGCACGTAATAACTATTAGTGATTCGAATGAAATGCTTTCCTCTGCCTGTTTAATAGTTAGGACAACTACATACAAGAGTCTCAAGAGGAATTTGAGTTAGTCACTTTGTACAAAAGATTTCTTACTGAATGATCAAAATAATTTCATTTGAGTATTTAATGTAAGGGAATGTTTATTTAAAGGTTTTGTCCTAATTTGACACCTGTTAGAGGGCGAGGGTTTCAAAACCATTCAAAGGAAACTCGCACACTTTTTGTGTCAGCTTTAGTATCATGTTATTGAACCAGTTTTAAATAAAGTTTGTTGTTTATTTCTTGATAGTTAAAACTCATTGCAGGTTGTTGAATGCTGCTTTTGGAATTAAATATGCTGCTCTCCCTGGCGCTCAGTATTGTGCTGTTTGCATGTGAGGGTCCGTTTCATTTCGCATAGCTTTGATGCATAACAAACTAATTATCTTACAGTTGGCAACCCTAGCTCATGTGAAAGAATCAATCATATTGCTGTGTTAATACAGGTCATTTTCGCTTGAATCAGAATTTCATTGGTGTGCATGGTTTTTTTGTGATTTCGGGCATTTTAGAATGTGTTAATTGATAATCATAACATGCGTGAATAAAATATTTTAAACTATTGATTGTTCAAGCTAGACACGGTATGATACCCGGTTTGTTTATACATATATGAAAATATTATCTTGTTAAAGGACAGAACGCTAGTTCGTCTTAACATTCTCGTATTGACTACCTGCCTCAGCCACGCATTGATGGCCGCTGATGCTGACTAAGACACGTTGCTCATGTCAGCTAACGTGCTTCTCCACTGTTGCAGTGCTCATTATTGCGTGTGTTGTTGTCACGTTACGTTCGACAGATGACGTTCCCATTACCATTATGCAATTAATATATAATATACTAGCTTTTGCCCGCGGCTTCGCTCGCGTTAAATTCGGGGTAACAAACCATACAAACTACCACCCCCTATTTTAGGGAAGTGGGGGGTTAGAAAGAGACAGAAAAGTAGCCTATGTAACTCTCCATCCCTTCAACTATCTCCACTTAAAAAATCACGTCAATTCGTCGCTCCGTTTTACCGTGAAAGACGGACAAACAAACAAACACACACATACACTTTCCCATTTTATCAGTATAAGTACAAATATATATATATATATATATGGATTTAAGAACATTTACATTGCTCTTCTGTATACATTTCCAACAAACCCGATTCGATTGTTCTTGTGATTATACGTATTTTACTCTAAAATGAGGTTATAATTCTTCTTGAAGGGATGAAGCGTCAGAATCCGTTATCAAAAAGGTCCAACTGTTGATCGGCAATGAATTTCTTATCAGGGTAAGCTCCAAAGCCTGGAGTTTCGCGTAATGGTCCCGATAATATTTTAACTAACGCAACGACAACATTTCCGCGCATGTTTTAGAAATACTACATTGCTGGGAAAATTGGGATTTCTGGCCAAGTAGGTATAGACCAAAATCCAATACATACTTAAAGCCTGAAAGTTTATCTCTCTCCGAGATCTCTCGGAATAATGTAGGCCTGCAAAAACCCTTTTCATATCAAGTGTCACAAGGCACCCGGAAATGTGATACTTCCGAGCCTATTATCACTAAGGTATTAACGACAAGATTTCCACGCATGTTTGATAAAAATCAAGGATTGGATAGACATGGATAGACAATACCCATACAAAATCGCGTTCTCTTTTCAGGTTAAAGCACTAGCGTCATCTATCGGTCACACCAGACACTAAATCCTAGTTTCTAATACTTTGTTCGTCGCTTAACACTGACAGAATAACTCGACTCCAGACTCGACAGATGGCGCTGTGGCACTGTGTACCGAAAACAGACGTATAGCCTGAACGCGATTTTGTATAGGCATTGTCCAATCCATGTCTTAATCATCCTTGATGCCTATACAAAATCGCGTTCCTCGAACCTTCAGGCTATACGTCTGTTTTCGGTACGAAGTGCCACAGCGCCATCTGTCGAGTCGGAGTCGAGTTATTCTGTCAGCGTTAAGCGACGAACAAAGTATTAGAAACTAGGATTTAGTGTCTGGTGTAACCGATGACGCTAGTGCTTTAACCTGAAATAAAAGGAACGCGATTTTGTATGGATATTGTCCATCCATGTCTATATCATCCTTGATAAAAATACATTACCCTAAGTAGGTCGAAATTTAGGATTTACGGTTTTGTGGTAGCTAGGACACAGCTCAACGAATGTCATCTCCGTAAAATCTGGAGCAGACCCAACTGGGGAAATACCTTACAGAAATACACAGCCAAATAGCACTAGACCCTACTCATACTGTTGTGAGCTGGTGAGTAAATAAGGGTGCCAAAGGGCTCTCAGAGGACCCAGAGTTTTGGCGACGAGGGACCCTCTTGTTCCTTTAGTCGTCAACACATTGAGTCCTCCTTTTTGTAAAGGGTCGGCATCTCGAGTTGCTAGCGTCCATAGGCTACGGTAGCTGCTTACCATCAGGCGGGCCGTATGCTTGTTTACCACGTGTAACCCGGGTGTGTGTACACCGGGTGTGTCGTGAGTAGCTTTTACGAGCAAGTGTGATGAATAAATTAATAGTTGGTACACAAAGAGCCCTCCATAATCGGTTAATACAAGTGAATGTTTACAAAAACAACACAATTTTTTTGGCGAATTTGTATTTTGATGTGGAGTCTGAAAATAAAGAGTCTCAAAACAAATAAAGAGTTATTCCTAACTTTGTGGTCATATATCTTTATTGTCCCTGAAAACATTATAATTTAAAGAGAAATTTAGTCTTATCGGTCTCCTGTAATATCATGCCCAATGTATATATTAGTTATGTTATTTTTGTAAACATCCCTTCAAGTATACATCGTGTAAGTACGTTGACGTAGGTAGTGGGTTTGTAACAGTCAAACCGCAGCCTCGTGATTGAAGTGCGGTGTACCTACCGTATTAAACGCACTGTGTTTAGTTAGGTAGGTACATAACGTTGGATTATAATAGTGGCGAAAGATTATTGTCAGAATGAAATAAATATTTAAGGTGCATTGGGTGCTTCGAAAATGAGGATTACTCGAAAATCGCAAGTTACTCCTTAACTGAGAAGTATTTAAACTTGCCATGACGATATAAGTTTATCAGCCGAACTCGCTATAGTTCGCACCGGGTCGCAAATAACTTGGAAGTTAAATTTGGTGCCTTTGGAGGTGAATTTAACCAATGTCATATAACTCGGGGATCTGTAGGTTAAAATTATTATTCCATGATTTAACGTTTCTTAGTCATTTTTAACACGTTATTAAGTTTGTCACAAACGTATAATTACAATTATACTTCAAAGGGTAATGTTATATGTTTTCTAAATAACCCCTAAAGTAGTTTTATATACCTACTTGTATTGAACTTTGAGAACTTTTGCTACCCAAGATACTTTCCAAAAAAAATTGTGATAACATACGACATGTTGGTCGTACGCTTGTAAATTTGTATAAACATGTACTAGATTTTGAAAGACTGAAATAAATAATTACCTGAAAACTACCATTTCATAAAAATACAATTGGCATCATTTGTTGTTGAAACTTCATAGATTGTGATTCTCAAGTCCAAACTCCAAACTCAAACGTACTCTACACTCAGCACTCACCCAAAAATATGTCGAAAATATTCCAAAGCAATAATGATCTTCGACAAACTAACACTTTTTTATCGGGAAATAATAAGTCTTGATGTGAATTTGGATTTTTGTGCTGTGCATGTGAGTATATTCATTAATGGTTATTTTTTTGTTGTGCCTTTGAATAAAAACCTACATCTTGTGTGTAGGTAAAGTAGAAATAAAAGCAAAGTGCGAAAGCAAAAGAGCTTTAGGAGTTTACGGGTAGTAAGTATCCAATCTTAAGTTATGGTGACTAGACCAGAAATCACAGTAAAGTAGTTACGAAATTCTTATGTAGGTAATATTTTCTAAGTGAGTGCATGGGTACACATCTAAACATACTATAGATACCACTAATTTGAGACTATAGAACAATTCTATAACTAAATTGTTGACAGCTTGCTCCATTATTACAAAACACTTGGAACAAATAGAACAAATGGAAGAATAATAAGTAAGGAAGCGTAAATACCACTCAAAACCTGCACCAAAACAGTGGTGCCAAAGGGGGTGGAGGTAATCATCGTGGTGCCCTAATGTCACGTCGTTTGACGTGACATCATTCGTGACGTCGTTTTGAAATTGTCCTATCATGTTGTGAAAATATCAGTTTTATCTAGACATGAAATTTTAAAATATATCGCTATTACAATACCGGGTATTGGTGCATGAGCCACAGAGGCGCCAAAAATGACAATATTTCTTATAATCCGTAAGAAATTACGTATAAATATTAATATATTACAAACTTGGGCGTATTTATCAAACGTTAACTTGACATTTCAGTAATTTTAATTTGAGAATCTACTGCCCAATGAAACTTTATAATCAAATCGATTTTGACCACTCACAAGTCTCACAACACGCCAACTTTTCTTGTTGGTGCAATGGTATGAAACCTTTGCGGAATTAAGGTTAACACAAAAAATGTGTTTAAAGAATCGGTACTTGATTGGTTAACAAGACATAAGACATTTTAGTTTTGTAAAAGTGAAAATGGGTCGTGTTTAACGCATGAGCTTTGCTTGAATTAACCCGTCTTTATACATAGGTATTATATGTCGATGTTAATGGTACGGGTACCAAAAAACTAAAATCGAAATCATGTTTTTAAATAAAGTCTTACTAGATCACAGGGGCTCCAGAACTTACAAATAGGTACCACATTTCTTTATTCGAACCATTTGATGTTGTTTTTGGTCATATTACAAATTACGTATTTACTCATTATTAAGATGCCCTTAACGTTTACACTTTGTTGCGCATTTGAGGGAGCAATAAAACACTAACCTAAATTAGGTTGGTATGTTGTTATAGGAGGGGGAGGTTATGTCTCAATTTTTTCTGATTTCACAGCTCAAATGACAGCCTACTACTTACATCGTATTGTAAACATGGTAGTCTTTTGCTCGACCAATCAGACTATTACAGGTATCAAAGAAGCAAGACAACATGGAAGCTAATTCTAAAGAAATATATATTTCGTATTAGAAGTCTAAGAAAATGAACCTTGTTTAACTTATCTTAAGGCTGCTTGTGGAAGTAGAGTAACAGAAGAAATAAGCCAGTTTCAAGAACCGTCCTCATTGCAGTGGTCACGCGCGGGACAACTTCAAAGAGGCCGCCCGCTTTGATGCGCCGCCGCGTTACTTGTTGTTAATATTTAGACCAATACTGAGGCGCCGATAAGCATTCTTTACGACGGTATAGGTTAATTTGTTGATACGTTGCCCGTGTATAAAATTACGCCAAATTGATCAAAGTGAAAAACCGCCAGGGCACGCCCAACAATGGCTGCGAAAGTCGCCATTTTTTCAGCTGTAGGTACCTAATTAATTTTCATTCGTTTTTCAGTTTGGTATAAATTGGTTTTTTATACAAGTATTGTATTTTTAGAACCGGACACAAAATACAATTAATTTATAATTTTACCGGTGTTACATACACGTATTGAGTTTTTCTCCTGGGCCGTATTCGAACTATAAAAATTTCTACTAGAGTTTTAGACGGAGAGCTAGCCATACAGATATGACACAATAATGAGAGCTACGAAACCACTCAAGTCTGTTTGCTATACTATACTTATTTCTAGATCTGGACATCTGGCAGCTTTAGTGATCAAAAAATGTAAACCACTTTAAAAAACAAATCCTATAGTTCTGGGTTTGATGCAGTGTTATGAGAAATCATATACTTACTTAAATAATTAAATAATATCATTGCCAAAAGTTTCTGTTGGGAGAAAGTAGTGCCAAACGACGTTTGTCGCCTACTGTTTTTGTTTCCGTAATAATACGCATTGTTTTTGGTTCTTATGTTAAACTATAGGCCCTGTCCTTTATAACTGAGGCAACTTCGGCAGTTTTTACCTATTTTGGTAGTAAGTACTATTTTCCAATTCAAAACTTTTGCAAGCCTGTCACTTTGACCTCCACCCATTAAAAGCTGCCAGAGGCCCGGATCTAGCAATAAGGATAGTATAGCAATCTAACCAGACGGGTTTTGTTGCTCTCGTTATTGTGTCATACTGACGTGGCCAGCTCTTAGTCCATTTATAAACAAAAGTCCAGTCAACGAAATAGATTTAATAAGTTTGCTTCTTAAAATTAAAAATAATATAATTTTTCGGAGGCTTTAATAATCGCGTTGTTTTTTTTTTTTCATTATTTTGGGCGGTTCGCAATGTCCGCTAAAAATATGAGTGATGATTACCAGACTAAATTGAGGGTCAATTTATTTGTTAGGGTTCCGTAGTCAACTAGGAACCCTTATAGTTTCGCCATGTCTGCCCGTCCGTCCGTCCGTCCGTCCGCGGATAATCTCAGTGACCGTTAGCACTAGAAAGCTGAAATTTGGTACTAATATGTATATCAATCACGCCGACAAAGTGGTAAAATAAAAAGTGGATTTTTTTTATTTATTAGGGTACCTCCCCTATACGTAAAGTGGGGAGTGATTTTTTTTTTCATTTCAACCCTAACGTGTGATATATTGTTGGATAGGTATTTAAAAATGAATAGGGGTTTGCTAAAATCATTTTTCGATAATGTAAATATTTTCGGAAATAATCGCTCCAGAAGTAAAAAAATATGCGTCCCCCCCCCTCTAACTTTTGAACCATAAGTTTTAAAAATATGAAAAAAATCTCAAAAGTAGAACTTTATAAAAACTTTCTAGGAAAATTATTTTGAACTTGATAGGATGAATAGTTTTTGAAAAAAAATTACAAAATAATTTCTGAACTAAGTTTGTAATTTAACCGTATAAGCAGGTGTTTATTGTACCTGTAATTTCTACAAAATTACAATGTAATGACGTGCTTTCAAATAAAGTAAAAACGGTGAAAATCGGTTCACGCAATAAAGAATTATTCCATAAAAATCATCTTCCATGCTTTAAGCTCGCGCGCAATAGTTTACTTAATTTGCCGATAGATGTCGCTGTACGTGGAACTCTCATATCATATCCTACAGAGCGGTGTTATTAACTCTTAAGTGGGGACGCTTACTGTGACGGACGGAAAACTACGGAACCCTACACTGAGCGTGGCCCGACACGCTCTTGGCCGGTTTTTTTAATTGTGAAATAGGCATAGCTAACAAAGTTACATATAGTACCTACCTAGCAACCTCACAATGGCCGGAATGTTTAGTAGATAGAACTACAGTTCTAGACACACTGTTTGCGGTGGCCAGTAGCTGCACTGCCCATAACTGAGGTTTGGAGACAAATACTTATAGATAGTACAACAACTATGCGGTTAGTGTTGCTCCGCTCACACAATAACCTAGGGCAGGGCTGATTGACAAAATATAGATTGATGTCTATAGTTATACTTCATTGTTCCATAAGCTCGAGATTTAGTTGGACACATCATATCTGCCGGATCCAACCGGATCGATAGGCCAAATTAGTCACGAATGGATCGAGCAAAAACTAATCGCGGCCAAATAAGGGTAGGTACACATCTGTCAAAATAGTTGAAAGTTGACAGATGACAAATGGCAAGTAGCTATGTAAACTAATGTGATTTGACTTACTCCATCAGACCTGGCGTCGAACGACTTCATGTGTGGCGTAAGTGGTTCATTATAATTCTAGTGGTCAGGAACTATGCAAATAAAAATTGTACATACCTAGGTTCTTACGTAGGGTTTTTGATGTATAAGTTTTGCATCTAATGGATGCACCGCACGTGGCTCAGAAACCTGCGCGCGAGCAGACCACCGGCGCAGCCCATTTGCATAAAAATGCATCGACACGCGCCTTAATTGATCCTACACCGCCTTACGCTTAATTGGTCCCACCCGCGCCTCAAATAAGGCAACGTGCTTCGGATCTTAAAGGGTTTATCCCTACAAAAATTTAACAGACTTGAGCCTTTTATGAAATGGGACGTATCTTGGATATGGCAACTTGATGCCTTGTAAAATAAAGTACATCTCTTCTGATAAAAATAGTTTAATGCTTATTTTGAAATACCTAGAAAAATTTAAGTTTTAAATATACTACCTATTTACATTCGTAGCTTACTATACACATTCTTATTCAAATATATGGACGTAGTAAGGAGTAGGTAAATAAATAAAAGCATAAAAGAGGAATACGGCGTGAAAAGTCAAGTAAGTAATGAAAAATCGTTGATTTAGGCTGATGAAACATAAGTAGTATCAGTACCTACCTCGGAACTGTAGAAATACCTATTGCAAAGTAATTTCTGATTGTTCTGTTTCGTTTTACGAGCACGTACGTTTATTGTAAGTTTAGGTATGTTGCCCTAATTTAAAAGTATATTTTTTACCAAAAACAAGGCACGTTGATGTAAATTTTTATCTGCATTAAAAGGTTGAAACAAAATCGCGTGATTGCAACTTTACGTAATTCGTTATCTTATCTGTAAAAGGTGCGCGCGCGTCGGTCGTGTCGCCGCTTTAGCCCGCCTTAATTAGTTGCTATTAAATTAAAAGTAATTTCATAGGTGGGTACATTTACTTAATGCGAGATACTTGTTTTAAATGGTGTTGGAGCTTTCGTGTTATACAAAAGTGCTGCGCTCTCCATCTTAAGGACAGTGGTTAAATAATTGTTTTAAGTACTTCAATTGTTTCAACCTTAAGCAAATGTAATAGTAAAATATATTTAGTGCTATTACATGTTTTTTTCCTTTCAAACAATGTAATTAATAATATCAGTTAATTAATCACAGTGTTAAGTAATGGGTGACCTAAATAGCTCTGTCAATAATTATAACAGTCACGCTGACAGCTGACAGCTCGTTTGTTTCAAATTAAACCAGTCTTATTTTCCAATCACATGCTCCACCCCTTGAAGCGTTGCCAAATACTTTAAAAACGAGCCGACCAATAGGAGCGCTTGAATTCCACGGCCTAGATTAAGCTAGCCAATGAAAGCGTAGCAGAAATGCGCGTGGGCACGTTTTCGTTTTAAAATTCATTGATTATACTAATTGCTGTTTTGTTTGGCACAAATTCGCTGAAAGAACTTATTCGATGAAAATGTGGTCATTTATAATATAGGTAACAGTTTTATTCTGACGAAAGAAAAACGAAATGTCCAATAATAATGTCATTATGGTGAGACTATTATAGAAGACATGTCTAATGATGTTTCGGGTTTTATGTGGTTTTCTTAATTATTATTTTATTTATCAAAGGGGCCTTTTGATGCCAGTACATTGTCGAATGAATGTCGAAGATTATAAAGTTCACTTCTTGGTATGAATCAGGTCAAGTGATTTTTCATACGCCCATTAAATTTACAATACGCAAAATTTGCTAAATTTTGTGGAATATCGTCATTGCCCTACCAGCTCAGCGAATTTTGCTTTGCCCATCGCCTGTGGTAGCAATTACGACGAGAAAGTACTTAGGTACTTATAGGTATAAGTAAACTAATGCTAAATCTTTGTGTGATAATGTTGATGTTAAATCTTTGTGAATTGACCATGCGAACTTAAGTTAATTATTTTACTGCTATTTCGTTTTAATATCCGAGCCGGAGTGTATATTTGTCCATTAGGCAGTGAAAGTGACAAAATCTTCTCGGGCAAAGTAGCGGACAGTAACTAGTATTTGCTAAATGCTAATTTAGTTGTTGATATAAAATATGAGGTCAGGCAAAATATGCAAAATTGACATTAGGTAAAATTGCAAATAAATGAAAAAGGTGTTGCCATACTTATGGATTTAGACTCTGGCCATTATAAACTGGGACGCACTTTTTGACTTCCGTATCGAATGGTATGAAACGGTTCACCAAATATTGGCTTAATGCCGGATTACCTAATAGTCCTTTTTTGATAGATATACATTAAATATTTGATACATTTTTTTTCTAATGTATCAACGATTTTATACTTTGGCCAGAGACATTCGGCCAGCGATCTAGTTATAACTCACACTCAGCCATTTTTTTATGAAGAAGGTACCTAATACAACAACACGGAGCT